>CM035418.1:104375010-104520010 GCA_020310875.1 Ceratopteris richardii
CCTTGCCCAAATGTGAGGCACCTAGAAAACATGTTTGTGAAGTTGTATTTTGGGCAAAATGCAACGTTCCTTATTTCGAAAAGATGGTTTAGTTTGGGCTACTCAAAAATTGCAGCTTGTACATAGTGATGTCTGTGGTCCTATGTAGACTCCTTCTTTTGGAAATTATCTTTACTTCGTGACTTTGATTGATGATTTTTCCAAGCATGCATAGGTATATCCATTGAAAGCAAATTCCGAAGTGTTCATGTGCTTAAAACAGTTTTTGGTTTTGGCTGAAAATCTATCAGCACGTAAAATGGGAACCCTCTGTTCTAATCAAGGGGGGGAATATATGTCTTCTGATTTTAATGCATTTCTGGCTGAACGTGGGATAAAATAGGAGTGTACAGTGTGTTGGAGCAAGTCTATGACAACCCTAAGTATTGGCTTGAGTCCCACAAGGTCATAGAAGAAGCCTTAAAATGAAGACTATGTAAAGTTCACTTGTGAACTACCTCTTGTAACTTTTGAAGAGTTTACTTAATGTAAAAGTAAGAGAATCTTAAGTGGTTGAGTCCACATGATGAAAAAGGGAAAGAGGAGCCACGAATTCGTGATTTGTGGTAGGTAGAGAATCAAATCGATCACTGATTGATTCGAGAGTGATTGAGGGAAGTTAGCCTCCCAAACTCAACTATAAATAGATGGAAGCTTTAGTCGTGGTTAGAGAGACCTATGTGAAGACCTCCGAGAGCTGAGCTTTATGCCATATCAAGGTGTGATTACAAGGCACACATATGTATCAGTAAGTCCATTGTATTGTACAAGCAATATACTTTCGTTTTCATGATTATTTGAGTTCATATGTCCATGTTCTTGTGAAGTGTACTACTCACTGCCATTACTCTCAGTTTTCTCAGTAAGATTGCAGAGATATTTTCTCTGAGCTTGGTGCATTATTTTCAGTGATTTAACTTGCTAAAGTTAGCTCTATAAGTCTACTATATGCTCACAAATTTTCATGTCATTTGGATGTTGCAATCTTCAGTTATGTTCATTTGAAGTCAAGAGGGTCTGTTCATCTTCACTTCTCTGTCAGGTACCCGACTTTTTTACTCATCTTGCCAGAGCCATTTCTCAGTGGTTACTTATCCACATTCAATGAGTTAAAGCTTATTGGATTCAGCTTACTGTCTAGTATAACCATACAAATTTTCATAATCATTGGATTCCTACATTTTGAGTTATGTTCATTTTTCTGCTAACTGGTCTCAAACTATAGCAGCTCATGAAAATTGGGATGATGTCATCACTTGTTAAAACTCATTCTCAATGTGTGGTTTATTATTTTTGATGAGATTACTCTTGAAAGTTAGATCTTTAAGATACCTAGACGTCCCCAAGAGGAATTAAGCTAATTGCTAATGTGCTCAGAGAATTATGTAAAACACTGGACATGTGTATGAACCAAGAATAGCAAGTTTTCACCTCTGAGCTAACTCCAACTTATCTGTTTTGATCTATCTTTTTGAGAGTGATCTTCCAAGGTTCATAGGGTGTCTAATACATCCATTGGCAAGCTAAAAGGGCCTACCATATACTCTTGGAGTTCATTTGGCTGGTGTAGATCAAGGATTTTGCAACACCTCTTCATCTTCAAGCACATACCTATCCATGTCTTCACACAGTGCCGTATACACCTCAACAGAATGGAGTTGCTGAATGGAAGAACAAGTCACTTATGGATATGGCAAGGTGTATGGTCAAGATTTAGGCTATACCACATAGTTTCTGGCTTGAGGCTGTAATGTGTGCAGCATATGTACTTAACAGGTGTCCCACTAAAGTGTTGTAGTCTATCACTTCATATGAGGCTTGGCATGGTCACAAGCCATCTGTTGCTCATCTGTGTGTTTTTGGTTGTTTGACATATGCATTACTACCTGAACAACATCGTAGAAAATTGGATGATAAAGAAGTAAAATGTATTTATGTTGGGTACAGTTCTGAAAGTAAAGGCTATCGTCTGTATCATCCATAGACTAAATGCATTTTGGTTAGTCATGATGTTGTTTTTGTTGAAGATGTTATTTAGCCATTGCTTTCATGTACTAAGGAGACATCCGTTAGCTCCAAAGTCATGTATGATACTTTGCTACCTCTTTTTACAGGTGGACAGTCTAGTGCTGGTCCTAATTAGGCAACTTCTCAACCTTTGTAGGTTTCATGTGATGATGCAAATCATTCCATTTCTAATGAATATTTACATGATGCACTTGTTGATGAGAGAGCTGATGTTGAGCAAGCAAAAACTATGCCAAAATGGCTGGTGGAGACTTTGCGTGATAGAAAATTAGATGCACCTCTGTCATATCATACTCGTTCAAGCTCTCATAGTGCCTCTTTTGCATCAGATTGCTATGCTATGACTGCATCTAGTCTCTGTGATGAGAATGAGTGTGTTTCGTTTGATGAAGCACAAAATTCAAAAAATTGGATGGCTGCTATGCAATCTGAATATGATGCTATAATGAAGAATGGTACTTGGTCTTTATGTGACTTGCCTTCTAGCAAGAAGGCCATTGGGACTAAGTGGGTATACAAGCTGAAGCGTAAGCGTGATGGTACAGCTGACAGGTATAAGGCTAGGCTTGTTGCAAAGGGTTATGCGCAAGAAAGAGGCATTGATTTTGATGAGACCTTTGCACCTACTTGCCGAATGACAACTATTCATAGCATTTGTGCACTTGCAGTTCATCATGGTTGGAATCTACATTAGTTGGATATCAAACAACATTTCTGAATGGTGACTTGCATGAAGAAGTGTATGTTTTTCAACCTTGTGGCTTTGTGCAGAAAGGGCATGAGAACCAAGTGTGTAGGTTAAAGAAGGCATTATATGTCTTAAAGCAAGCACCATGTGCTTGGTATGAAAAGATACATGCCTATCTGATTACACATGGTTTTGAGTACACTCCAACTGAAAGCACCTTATATGTTAAGCGTGCTAATGATGTACTTCTGATCATTGTGGTTTATGTTCATGACATGCTGCTCATTGGTCCTCATGAGAGGCATATTGCTGATTTTAAGGCTGATTTACATGCCTCATTTGAGATGTCTGATTTGGGGTGTTTGCATCACTATTTGGGCATCGAGTTTATGCAAGTTGATGGTGGAATGGGTTTGTGTCAAACAAAATATATTGACACATTATTGCAGTGTTTTGGCCTTGAAGACTGTAAGCCTATTGCCACTCCTATGGAGATAGGTTTACGATTGAGTCTTCAGGATGCTGGAGATGCATTTGATGTTGTTATCTATCAGCAGGCTGTTGGATGCTTGATTTACTTATGCATTACTCGGCCTGATATTTAGTTTGATGTCTCACAGATGAGTAGGTTTATGCATTGCCCAGGTGTCAAGCATTGGTAGGTAGTTAAGCACATCTTTTGCTACTTGAGTGGTACCCGACTACTTGGGTTGTTTTATCCCAAGGGGGGATCATTACCACCAGATTTGCATGCTTTTTCTGACTCTAACTCGACTGGTTGCTATGACACTCGTGTGTCCACTAGTGGTTTTGCTTCATGCTTGGTAGCTCATGTATATCTTGGTTGAGTAAGAAGCAGCATACTGTGGCCACTTCTAGTTGTGAAGCTGAGTATAGGGAAGCTTTCACAGCGACTCTTGAGTGTGTGTGGCTTAGACGCCTTATGGCTGATTTGGGTGTTGTTCAGTCTTCTACCACCACCATCTTCACTGACAATCAGAGTGCATTGGTGGTTGCGAGGAACCTTGTGTTTCATGCTCGCTCTAAGCACATTGAGGTGCATTATCATTATGTCAGGGAGAGGTTCTCTGTTGGGGAGATCAGCTTGGCATATGTGCCCACGTAGGAGAACATTGTAGACCTTTTCACGAAGGCACTGCCTAGGGAGAAGTTTGAAGATTTCCACAAAGCTTTGGGCTTACTTCCTTTTGTGGAGTGATTTTCACATATCTTGGCACTTCCTTATACATAAGTGTCAGCTCCTTGTTCACCGCATCACTCCGAGGGGGGATTTGTTGATATATTTAGGTAGTGATGTGTGTGAACACTTAGGACCACCGGGGCACTTTTTTCCCTCTTTAGGAGGTTTTTTTTGCCCAACTTGTGTATATGCCTATTGCCCTAATGGGCTACTTATCTTTGTACATCCTAGTAGTAATACATCCAATATACTGTGTTGTGCTCCAAGCTTCTTCTTCTTCCTTGTGCTGTTTGCATGCTTCTACAGACGTCTAACTCCAACAAAAATGGCTTCCACACTAGGAAGGTCCTTATAGAATTAAGATGATGCTGAATTGGGGTGTAGTGGAGTTAGAGACTCTAGAAGGAGAGGTACTACCACTGGTCAATATATCAAGGCTCAAGGCCTATCATCAACACGACTGAAGATTTTTGGATGACCTAGCGCTTGCAAAATTTGTCTAGGTTGTACATAGTCTTCTCATACCATTTTTTATCAAGTTTTAGTAGTTTTTATCCATTTTCATGCATGTTCCTTGATTTTTTTATGCAACTTAGAAGCCATTTCTCAGCCCTTCACATAAACAAAATTTTAGGAAATTTTAGGAATTTTTAGAGCATTTTTAATTTCTTTTAGAACTTTTATCTTTTTTTCAATGTCATTTTTCTTAATAAAATGGAGGAAATGAGAAATCTTTATGTAGTTTTGAGGGGGATAAGTAGCCTAGATATTTAAGGATTTTTTTTGAGGATTTTTTCTGATTTGTTTAGATTTTTTTGAATTTTTTAGGATTTTATTTGTATTTTTATCTAATTAAAACAAAAGGGCCCCCCATGGATAATTTTCACCACAAAAAAAACTCGCCCCTCACCCCTCGTATTTCATATATTAAAACCCCCCTTCTTTCTCTCTCTCTCTCTCTCTCTCTCTCTCTCTCGTCCCCCCCTCCGCTCCAGCTATTTTTGGAGGTAAGCAACACAAGCCTCATTCCTTGCCTGGTATAAAGTGGTAAGTGTATCCAAGCATCCTTATATGTTCTGCAAGAGTAAATGTGAGGAATAATAGCACGTTTCACAGACAAGGCTATCAATGCATGTGTCTGAGGATCTCTACCATCCCAATGAATTTGCTCTGCAATAGGTGTAGTTGGAACCATAGCATGAATACGAACATGAAGGATATCATCATCTTCAACGCCATTTGCATCACCTTCAACAATAGTGTTTGTAGGTGTAATAGGAAGTTTTTCAACACCCTGCGGAATACGATTAGCAGTGACCACAATGTAGAATCCCAAAGAAAATGGAAAAATAGAGAGAGTTCATTCACCAATAGTGAAAGCTCTAGCTAAGGCTTGTGAGCGAAAAATTAATCAATGGCAAAAATATTCATTGTTTGCTTTGTGGGCTGATCGCATGACTTGTACATGCATGACTGGATATATTATTGTGGAAATAATGTGGTTTTCTTTGCCTTGGTCTACTAATATGTCGAGAGAGAGGAATTGTTATGTTTGAGATTGCAACATCTAGAATAGGGGCAAACACAATAGGAGGAAGCAAAAGAAAATCTAAAGGCATCAAGAATAAGAAACAAGATTTGCTTTGATAAATGACATCAATTGCGGCCTAAGAAGATTCAAGAAGGTGAACAGGTTTTAGTTTATGATAGTTCATTGGACACACAATATGAAGCAAGAAAGAAATTAATGAAACACTGGTTTGATCCTTATGTTGTATTTAAAGTAAATAAAAATAACACATGTTTTAATGGAGGAAGATAACACTGTGTTCAAAGTACCTTTTGCAGGGAAATTGATCGAACCATTGGCTAATGAAGAGATGAAAATGAAGAATACGACGAGGAAAGTGCAAGAAATGATGAATGATAAGTATATCATTTTTTTGAGTGTATGTAAATATTGGATTAATGATTATGATGAGTCAACGAATCACATTTTTGAGATTTGGATAGCTTCCTGATGGATGGAAAAGAATGGAAGTTTTGATTTTATGTATTTCAAGTTGAATGTGATGTACAAGTAAAAGAGGGTTGAAGGAGAAGAAATGAAGACAATATCTTTTAACAAGTTGTTTTTAGGAATCTAAGCCCAAATTTCAATGTTTTTGAGTGCACCATGTTTTTTTCTTGCATCTAGAGTATGCATGATTGATATGTATGTGCAATTAAGCTTCCAATCCAATAGGTGCACGTCCAATTGGAGAAATATGAATTGTAAATGCATGATGAACTTTTGCAACTGAGTTTTAGATTGGAAGGAGAAACCTAATCATAAAATGCTTATTACCTTGTCTATGCACCATTTCATTTTCCAATGCATGAAGAGTATGCATATGATAGGGATCCATTTCATATCCTTGTATAATCACTTTTCTTTATGTCCCATGCACATAATGAATGAAGTTGATCATTCACTTGCAAGATGAATTTATCTTTGAAATAGAAAATAGGTACTTCTTGGACCATCAAGGGTGATGTGCAGGTTTGGTGGGGGTGAATGCCATAGAGAATGCATGAATGCAATTTCTACTTGTTTTGCATCTTTGCCAACTCACTTTTGCACAAGGAAAGAACTCAAAATAAATTCAATAATACCAAAAACAAGTCATCATTGGTTTAGTGATGAGCAAAAAGGAGGCCTATTGGGGAGTCTCGGAGCCATTGTTTTTCGAAGATTTGTCCTATCATGATGGTGCAACTAAAGTTTTCTAACATATCAATGGGAAGATCCATCATTTAGAAAAGGATACATGCTAAATAACGCCGAAATGCAGAGGACCCAAAGGTCGTAGATAAATGAAGGGTAAACAACATTGTTGGGGGGTCGAAACATGTGAACTCTTTCTTTATCTCACTGCCATTAATCTTTTCAACTTTAGCACCATATCGATGCAGACTCTTTGCTATGATCATAAATGCAAAAGTGCAAGAGTGGCACTGTAAGGAATTGAACTCACAACCTCTTGGTTAGGAATGTGATGGGCTAACCACTTGCCCCAAAAGCCATGGTTGAGGATTACTTCCTAATCCTCTCTCTGTAGTTCAACCATCTCCTATCTGTCAAGGGTGTGGTTCAATCATCTCCCTCCTATCACTTTATTACATTCTTCCTCCCCCCTTATTCAATCATTTTCCTCAATGATCTACTCTCGTATCCCTTTAGCCTTAGTGATCAACCCCTTGAACTCCCTAGGTACCCTTGAATTGATGTCCTCAACCTCGCATAGTTTCTTGAACCTTGTTCGCAACCTTGGTCTCTTGAACCTTTGCTCTCAACTTTGGTGTCTTGAACCTTCTTGTTCGCAACCTTGGTATCTTGAGCCCTTGTTCTCAACCTGAATCTTGAACCTTGTTCTCACCCATGTTTGGTATCTTGACCCCTCAATCAAGTTCCACCCATGGTTTCCCAAGGGCTTTACACTTTCTATCTATCTCATTAGATTTGGAAAGTTCATTTTGAGAGCCTTCCAACGGTATCTTACACACCTATCTTCATATCTCTGCTCACTAGTCTACATACTATAGCACCCCAAAAATGCTAGGCTAGTCATCCAACTTGCTAAGCATAATTCTAAGTGTACACTTGATTAGTTTTGTTGAAATAACTCATGATGGGTAGCTATCTAAGCTAATTAGATACTCCCAAAAGTAATTTAGTCATTTGCTAGCAGGTTGAGAGCACTGTCCATTTTACCGAACATGTGTAGAGACCAAAATAGCAAGTCGTGATAGTTGAAGTTTCTACTCATCTATTTTGATTCATTGATTAAAGGATCATACTCCAAAGCACATAGGTGATTATTTGTGGTTTTTGGGAAGCTCAAGGGGTCTAGTAGACTCTCCACCACGTGTTCTTGGCTGGTGTGAAGCATGATTTTGCAGCAACACTTGATCTCTCGAATCTATCCACCATCTCCTCTAATAGTGGTATCAGAGCAACATCAAGGCAAGATGGGAGATTGATTTCTATCATTCATTGAAAAATTGGACAGTAGCAACTATTCGACATGGTCCTTGAGGATGCAAGCTTATCTCCAAGGAAGAATCTTATATGGATACATCTCTAGATATGAGGAAATGCCAATATTTAGAAGCAGCCATCAACCTACAAGAGAAGAGCAAGAAAGGCTAACTACATTATGTGCAAAGGATGCTCTAGCCGGGTCTTATATACTTAACTCAATATCTGATTTCGTATTACCTCACATTATAAATTTCAAGACCTCCCAAGACACTTGGGAAGTACTTTCTTCATACTTCTAATCAAATACAAGGGCTAGGAAGAACCAGCTTTGGATGGAGTTTACAACCTTGAAGAAGCAACCAAAGCAAAGTATAGATGACTATGTAACCAAGATGAAGGATGTAGCTAACCAACTTGGGAGCATTGGAGAAGAGATAGAAGAGGAGCAGATAGTAAGGTAGATCATAAATGGCATCAAAGCTGATGATAAGTGGAAGTCCCTCACCATAGCAATGGACCTATATATGGATATGCAAATATGTGACCTCAACACATTGATGGAGAAACTCTTCACACATGAGGCAAAGCTCAACAAGAATGGCAACAAATCTAGAGGTAATCAATCTTCTGCCATTTATATAGATAGAAATAAAAGTAAAGATAAAGGAAAAGGTAAAAATAAAGAAGAAGAGGCAAGTACCTCTCAAGTGAACTTCACAAGTAGAGGAAGAGATATTTGAGGAAGGGGCAGAGGAGGAAAGCAAGGCAGGGGGAGATCATACAACTATTCACCTTGCAATATTTTTGGTTTGAACAATCATACCACAGATGAGTGTTTCAAGAACACAAAGAATCAGAGAAGAAGAGTCTTCCATAGAGGAGGTTATAGTCAATCCAAAGGCAGGTTCAACAATGGAGGAAGCAATTATCATCACAACTACAACCAAGGCTACAACAACAACTATCCAGGAGGTTTTAGAGGTAGAATAGATTATAGTAACTACACAAAACACCAAGAGGATTCTCTATTCATCTTGAACATGACATCCAAGCAAGGTAAAGATGATGAGCATCTTTTCTATATTGATTCTGGTTGTTCTAATCATGTGGCTCGAAATGTAGCATTGCTATATGATCTTAAAGAACCTAAAGAGAAGCATGAAGTGTACACAAGAGGTGACATTAGACACTCTGTTAAGAATATTGGAAATGTTAAAGCTTCTAATGGTAACATGAACCTTTTAATTAAGGTATTATATGTGCCAACCATAACAAAAAACCTAATCAATGTTGGGTAGATTGCTGAGAAGGGCATATAGGTCAAATTCACAAGGCATGGCGCATATATAGAGGACCCTCAACAAGGCTTCAAGAGGATTGCAAAAAGTGAGAAATCTGGTAGACTCTTTACATTTGAAGTTGAAGATACCAGAAACATTGCACTCTTCAATTAAAAAGATCAAACCCTATTTGAACTAGAGATATGGCATAAAAGGCTATGTCATATAGGTGAAAGAACGCGAAAGAAAATATGCAAGGATCAGAGTGCGCTTGGCATTCCAAATATGTCCAAGAAACACATGATTTACAAATGTGGAGCATGCCAATTTGGTAAATCTCACAGGCAACCATTCTATAGAAAATGATACATGTATGGAAACTACTTGGAGTTTGTGCACACAGATGTGTGGGCTTCTAGCAAGAGAGCCATCAATCTTAGGATCAAGGTACTATGTTTCATTCATAGATGACTATAGTAGATGGACAATTCTTTACTTCAAAAAGCATAAAGATGAAGTTTTCACTTGTTTCAAGAAGTATTTAGCATTGGTTGAGAACCAAACAGGTAGAAGCTTAAAGAGAATGAGATCTGATGGAGGTGGTGAGTATTTCTCACATGAATTTGACTCATTCTTATAGGACAAAGGTATAAAGAGAGAAGTCACAACAAGATACACTCGTGAATAGAATGGAGTGGCAGAGAGGAGAAATCGACTAATAGTAGAGGCTACAAGATCAATGTTGAATGAAAAGAAACTTCCACACTACTTATGAGCAGAGGTTGTTTCCACAACCACATACTTAATTAATAGACATATATCCAAGTCCTTGGATGGAATGACACCTTATGAATCATGGAATGGCAGGAGACCTTCTGTTGACCATTGTAAAATCTTTGGGTGCATTTCTTATGCACATATACCCTCATGGATTAGAGGACAGTTTGATCCAGAAGCTGAAAAGTGTATATTCATTGGCTATGACCAAAACCAAAAATGATATAGGTTGTACAATCCCACTAACAAAGGATTCACAATTATTAGGCATGTGGTGTTTGATGAAAATAATTCATGGTTTGAGGATGATTGCAGGAAGATAAAGCTACCTTATGACTTGGAAAGTGATTTTCCAACTGACTCAAGAAGGTCCACAAAAACGAAAAGATGTCAACTCAGAAGATGAAAAATATATTGAATTCAAAGCTTGGAAGTCCAAGGGCAAGACAAAATACAAGAAATTGGAAGACATTCCATAGTCATCCAATCAAGCACTTAGAATATCTCAAAGGGAGAGTAAAAAAACCATAAGGTATGGCTATGACACATCATTAGTCACCAAGCATTTTCTATACATGACTAAAGATTCTATGGCACAAGAGCCTTCTTCATTTGAAGAATCCAATAAGAAGGAATAATGGAGAGAAGCCATGCAGGAAGAAATTGAAGCACTTAAGGTGAGCAACACTTGGGATTTGTTTCCCAAGTAACCAAACAGGAAGGTAATTAGATCTAGATGGATTTATAAAGTCAAGAAGAACTCAGATGGTTCAATCAACAGGTATAAAGCAAGGCTAGTAGCAAAGGGGTTTGCTCAAACCCATGGAATGGATTATGAGGAGACCTTCGCACCTATGGTAAAGATGCCAACAATCAGGGTTTAAGTAAGTATTGCTGCTTCAAAGAATTGGAACTTGTATCAGTTAGATGTTAAAAATGCATTCCTAAATGGATGGATCTTAGAAGAAGTTTACATGGCTGAACCACCAGGGTATGAAGACAAGGCAAACCAAGTTATGTATGCAAGCTAAGGAAATCACTTTATGATTTAAAGCAAGCTCCTAGAGCTTGGAACCATAGGCTTGTCACATATTTGCAGGATCAAGGATTTGTTGCTAGCAAAGTAGATTCTTCTTTGTTCATAAAGAAGACTAACTTGGAAGTTCTTTACTTATATGTTTATGTGGATGACATTATCATCACAGGGAATGATGCCAATGTCATCAAGCAAATTAGAGCTCAAATGATGGAAGAATTTAAAATCAGTGATCTTGGTTTGTTAACATATTTTCTTGGATTAGAACTTGTACAATTGAGACAGATCTGATTTTTTCACCCAGTAATACTTGATTTCTGATGGTTCTGGCTTTGGAGTCAAACAATCTTCTTTTGATGAGCAGTGCTTAGTTGTCTTAGGTCTCCACGTCCATTTTGCTCTTATGTCTAGATTTTTTTGGTTATTTCTTAATCTCCACCTTTCAACTGTTTTTCCAACAGATTTAGTTTCTTCAATTTCCTTCTATTCGTCTCTGAATTTGACTTGGTCATGGAGAAGTTCTTTCTGCGAGTCCTTTGTATCTTCTATTGGAAAGGTAAATCTTTCCAATTGTGAGTCATAGATTTCCTGTTGAATTCCCTGTTCTTCATGACTCAACAAAAACATTAAAAACCTTTTGTCATTTACTTTCAATTTAAGCGTCATCTTTTCAAAAATCAAAATTACTTTACCTTGCCTCATCCAAGGTTGTCCTAAGATCATTTTCTCAGTCATCATATGATCAGGCCATTCTTCATAGTCTATTTTCATATTTTCTTCATTGAACTTAACTTCCATAGATTGTGAAGATAAACTTTGTACTATCTGTCCATCTAGTGTTTTGATAAATGTTTTTCTTATATTCCTCTTGACCTTTAATTTGTTTAACAATCCTGAACTTATTAAATTGACTTGTGCACCTGAATCTAACAAAACCTTGATTTTCTCATTATGAAAATTCATTGTTAAGACAGGCAAATGCTCCCTCACCACCCCTGAAGGTGTTTCACATAAGAAAACTTCTCTATTCTCTTTAGATTTTCTTATTCTTTCTTTTGCTTCTTGTTGAGCTTCATATATGATTTTTTCCTCTTCTTTTTTCCTGTTTTGAGCTTGATGTATTCTTCTCCATTCAAGAGCAGTTAATGGAAGATCATACCTTTTTATTCTACATCCACTTATGAAATTGGGCATGATTTCTCCATCTATATTAGCTAATTGGATAGCTCCACTGTTGCTGATTTGGTTGATAATGTAAGGTCCATGTCCTTTCTTCTGAAATTTTTTCCGATATTCTTTCAAGGTATATGACAGAACTAGATCCCCCACTTGCAAATCCTTTTCTTTAATATGAACATCATGATATGCTTTCTGCCTCCTTTTATCTGCATATATGCTCATAATTGCTTGAAGTCTTGAAGCTCCAAGTTTTTCTAATTCCACTACTCTTTTAGATAATTCATGTAGTCCACTTGAATTGATTCCCCACCTTCAATGTTCATATGAGAAATTCTAAAGGCAATAGTGCATTTTGTCCGTAGACCAAATTAAATGGTGTTGTACCAATAGCAGTTTTGTATGCCACTCTATATGCCCATAGGACATGATTAAGTTGTAAATCCCAATCATTCCTATTTGTATTTACCAATTTTGACAAAACAGTGCAAAGCACTTTATGAATGCTTTGTGCTAATCCATTTGCTTTTGGATGATAAGGGGCTGACTTTCTATGATTAATCATGAAATACTCAGTTATATTTTCAATTACTTGGTAATTGCAAATATAACTGAGTCCCCCTATCACTTACCAATTCAATTGGTAAACCAAATCTGATAATAATATTCTCATAAAGAAATCATGCAGGGGTGTGAGCATCATTTCTTTTTGTAGCCTTAGCCTTTGCCCATTTGGTCAGGTAATCTGTAGCTACAATTATATATTCAGCATGAGAATGTCTTGCAGGAGGATGGATAGGTCCAATGAAATCCAATCCCCATTCACTAAATGCTCTTGCTGAAATAAGTGGCACTAATGGCATATCATCTCTTTTACTTGGTTGATTTGCTCTTTGACAAATGTCACACCTTTTCACATATGTTCTTGCATAAGGAAAGAGAGTTGGCCACCAAAAGCCAGAATATAGAATGAGTTTAGCAGTCCTTTAACTTGGAAAGTGTCCTCCTACTACTCCTAAATGTGCCAGCTCTAACATGTCCATATACTTATCTTCAGGAACACATATTCTTAGATATCCATCCATTCCTTTCTTGTACAATTGGTCTCCTATCAATTGATACTCCTCACAGATTGTCTGTAAATTTCTAGAGTCTTCACTAACTTTTACTAGCTGTAATGATTGATTTTCGAAACCAGTACAAAGGTATAATATCTGAATTTTGCAAAGATTGGCATTTAAGACAATTGGAAACATATTTCTCCACATCTTGAATCTTTGTAGGCCAATGTACACCCATTCTATTAAGATTGTTTAAAGTGACCACTATGGAAGCATGAGTACATGGATTCCAACAATGTGCTTTCCTTAGGTATCCCTGTTGCTCATCTTCTAGAGTGCAATATTCTAGTATACCAATGAGATTTATATGATACAAGTGCCTAGCAAGTAATACAAAGTTCCTAATTTTTAATACCAAATGTGTGTTGTTTTCGCGTGTTCTACAAGTTCCCATGGTTAACAAAGGCACCAAAGTCATTGCCCAATCAGGGATACTTTCTATTTTGAGTAGATATGCATCTCGTAATTCCTCATCTAAAGGTGACTTTGGCTCTCTAGTTTGTATCCTGGACAAATGATTTGCTCTTAAATGAGTTTTCCCTTGTCTGACCACTACCTCAAACTCAAATTCCATTAATAGTAGGAACCATCTTACTATCCTACCCGTGTGACATGGTTTGTTCACCAAGTAAATCAAGGCTTGGTGATCCACAAAGAATTTAAACTTGTTGGCCAAAAGATAATGTCTGTATTTCTTTACAGCAAATATCATTCCTAGCCCTTCCCTTTCAGTGGTTGTATAGTTTCTTTTAGCTAAATTCAATTGCCTACTAGCATAGGCAATTGGAAAATCTAATTTACTTCCTTATATTGGTTGTGCCAAAACAAATCCCAAAGCAAAATTTGAAGCATCAACATGAACATGAAAAATTTGATTCCGCTGTGGGGTTTTTAGAATAGGTGCTACCACCAGACAAGTTTTTAAGGTCTCAAAGGCTTGATCACATTCTGAGGTCCACTCAAATTTTGTAATTGTTGGAACATCAAGCTTACACTATGCTTGAGGTGGATTTGATCTACATCAAAGGCTATAGCGTTGAAAGAATATCTGTTAGAGAGTTCTTTTTCTTATGCTCATTTATTGTTTTTTTTCTGAGAGTTGATTTACCGTTGTAAAATCCTTGAGTTTTACACATGTAAAGGTAGAAAGATAGAGCCCAAATCCCACGAATTTATGGTGGTTGAAGTTGTATTCAATCAAGCAATCAATCACCTAAAAGTAGATCAAACTAGATCTTCACTTTTCCTAAATTGTAGGAAAGTGATTTGATTCCCTCCAACAACCATTCCCACCTTCATTTGAATTTCAAATTCACTTGTAGAAGTCGTAGAACACTCCTAGAGTCTATATAAAGACTTGAAATCACTTGTACATTACATGGAAGCAATATACATACACTTGTGACCATCATCGTCTTGCTCCTTCAATTCTCTGCATCATCTTGTTCGCCAACAGTAATCTTGCAGAGGTTGTTGCTCTCTATCCAGAGCTCTAAATGGAGTGAAAGATAACTCATTGGAAAGGTATTAGTGTCTAGTTTATGCATGTCTCATTCATTCCTATAGCATATTTTTCTTATTCCTTATACTTTTGTGCATTATATACACTCAACCCTATGTGTATCACTCCCATAAAAGGATTTTTTCTAATTGTAATCACATTGGTCGCTATGGGCATTTGAAGTTCATTGTCTCTTCCATAGATAGTAAGTTTTTTGAGCTAGTCGACCCGCAAACCTATCTGTTTTGTATCGACTCATTCTCCTTGATGCTCCAAAGTAGATAGTGTGTTTCTTTGCACTTATCACATGCTTATAAGGTCTATTTGAGTCTCCATAAGCTCAAGGGCTGGTCTTGTGCCGGTTGGCTAGACCAAACTTCGTCGCTTCGAAACACATTTTTCTACCTTCTACAAGCTTCTCCAAGTTTTTTCAGTGGTATCAGAGCTAGATCAAGATGGGTGATAGATTTCCCTCATGATCGAGAAGCTTGATTGACACAAGTACACGGCTTGGCAAATCAGAATGGAGACCTATTTGCAAGGTAGAAATATTTATGGAATTGTAGCAGGTGATGAAGCTATGCCTATTCCAAGATCCAAAGGAGGACCAACACAAGAGGAGACAGATAAGCTCACACTTTGGTGTGCAAGGGATGCCCAAGCAAGTTCATACATACTAAAATCTATCTCTGACTTTCTATTACCACATATTAGAGGATGCAAGACATCTCAAGGGACTTGGGATGCCCTCGAGACTTTCTTTTCTGCTAGTACCAAAGCAAGAAAGAATCATCTTTGGAACGAGTTCAACCAAATGAAGAAGACACCTAAAAAAACCATCACAGAGTTTGTTACTAAGGTCAAGGAGGTTGCGGATCAGTTAGCATCCATTGGAGAGCTGATTGAAGAAGAGCTCATCATGAGGCAAATTCTCAATGGCATTCGAAGTGATAAGCAATGGCAATCCTTCACGACGGCTTATGATCTCATCATGGATGTGCAAACTCCAGACTTCAACATCTTTCTTGGACAACTCTTCAATCAAGAAGCCAAAAATAGCACAAATGAAGGTAACTCTTATCATGATAATTCAAATAGTGCTTTATATGCAGATAAGAAGGATAAGAAGCAAAAAGGCAAGAAGAAGGAAGAAGATGAAGAAGAGACCTCCCAAGCCAACTTCACAAGTAAGAGCAAGTGGAAAGGGAAGAAGAAAGGACCAAAGCAAGAAAAAACAAAAGGTCAGAATATTCAACCTTGTGGCATATGCGATAAGACCAACCACACCACTCAGAATTGCCAGTTCAATGGGAAGACCCAGAAAGGAAGTGGAAGAGGTGGATATGGTAGCAATAGAGCCAGAGGTGGACACAACTTCAACAATAACAATAGAAGCTATAAAAGAAGGGACTACAACAATTATTTAGAAGATCAACCACATGAAGACTCATTGCTTCTTATGAATCTAAGCCACAAAGAAGGTAAAGAAGATGATCATTTGTTCTACATAGATTCAAGATGTTCGAATCATGTTACAGGCAACATTGCTCTTCTATCGGATTTGGAAAGTCCAAAGCATAGACATGAAGCACAAACAGGGGATGACACAAAGCACAATGTGGAGAAGATTGGTAATGTCAAAGCTTCCAATGGCAGGACAAACATTCTAAGTAAGGTTCTCTATGTACCCACTATCACTAAAAACCTAATAAGTGTAAGCCAAATAGTTAAAAAAGGCTTGCAAGTTAGGTTCACCCAACATGGAGCTTTTGTGGAAGATCCATGTCAAAGCTTCAAAAAGATAGCCCGAGGTGAGAAGCATGATACGATCTTTACTTTTGAAGTAGGAGAAACCAGGAACATAGCTCTATTCAACTTTGGGTCTCAAACCCTAAGTGAGCTTGAAGTGTGGCATAGGAGACTTGCTCACGTGAATGAAAGAACCTTGAAGGGTATATGCAGGGATCAAAGTGTTCTAGGACTGTCAAACATATCAAAGCAACACATGATCAACAGGTGTGATGCATGTCAGATTGGGAAGGCACAAAGACAACCATTCAACCACAAAGGCTACATCCACAAAAACTTATTGGACTTAGTACATAGACATGTATGGGGACCAAGTCAAGAACCTTCATTGGTAGGATCAAGGTATTATGTCTCATTTATTGACGACCATAGTAGATCGATTGTTCTATACTTTATCAAGAGTAAGAATGAAGTGTTTGATTGCTTCAAGAAGTATCTTACACATGTGGAGAATCATACAGGTAGATCACTAAAGAAGCTCAGATCGGATGGAGGGGGAGAATAGTTCTCCAAAGAGTTTGATGAGTTCTTGCAGGAAAAAGGTATTTAAAGGGAAGTGACTACTAGGTACTCTCCTCAACTAAATGGAATTGTAGAGAGGAGAAACAAGACATTGGTTGGATCAGCCTGAAATATTGGATATGAATCAGATGGGTTACAGGTTCTTCAATCCTTCAACCAAGCAATTCACTACAAGTAGAGATGTTGTGTTTGAAGAACACGGGTCTTGGTATGATGAAGACAAACAAAAGGTAACACTACCATATGATCCTTATTCTGACTCTCATCAATTAGGAAGCAAGCATGATACACAAGTCCAGGATCCAAGAAGTGATACAGACGATTACCAAGATGAAAGGGAAAATGATTACAAGCTATGGAAGTCAAGAGGCAAAGCAAAGATGCAAGAGGTTGGAGAATGCTCCAAACAAGTACCTAGAAGATCAGCAAGAGATAAGAAACAACCAGAAAGGTATGGATATGATTCCACATTTGTTACGAAGCATTAAATATACTTGGAAAAAGACTCTATTTCAGAGGAACCCTCAACCTATGAAGAGGCAAAGGGAAACCCTAATTGGGAAAAGGGCATGAAAGAAGAAATAGATTCATTCAAGGAAATGGACACTTGGGATTTGGTTCCTATGTTGCCGAATCAAAAGGTAATTGGTTGCAGATGGATATATAAAGTTAAAAGAAACTTAGATGGATCAGTTTGCAGGTACAAGGCAAGATTAGTTGCCAAAGGATGCTCACAAACTCATGGTATAGACTATGAGGAAACATTCTCACTAGTTGCAAAGATGACTACAATCACGACATTGATAAGTGTAGCTATTGCAAGGAATTGGAGACTCCTCCAACTTGATGTGAAAAATGCATTCTTAAATGGTTGGATAAGTGAAGAGGTATACATGTCATAAGCACCAAGTTTTGAAAACCCTAATCATCCATCTTATGTTTGCAGACTTAAGAAAGCATTATATGGATTTGAACAAGCTCCTAGAGCTTGGAATTACAGATTGGTTACATATCTTCAAGATCAAGGGTTCAAATCTAGCAGCTTAGATCCTTCTCTATTCATCAAAAGGGAAAACAATGAGGTTATCTATCTATGTGTATATGTAGATGATATTATTGTGATAGGTGATGATTTAAATGGTATTCAAAGGATCAAGAGACACATGCAAGAGGAGTTCAAAATCAGTGACCTAGGTGAGCTCACATATTTCCTAGGTATGCAGGTGATATACACAGATGAAGGAATGTATTTGACTCAAAGAAGATACATTAAGGATCTTCTTCTCAAGTTCAAAATGGAGAACACTAAACCTGCAGGTACACCTTTGGAGATGAATCATAAACTGAGTGTTTATGAAGGTGAGAAAATTGAAGACCTAAAAGAATATCAAAGCTTGGTAGGTAGCTTGATATATGCTACTCATACAAGGGCAGACATCTCATATAGTGTGGGAGTGCTTAGTTAGTTCATGCACTCACCAAGAAGACCACACATGGATGCGGCTAAGAGAGTACTTAAGTATCTCAAAGGTACAATCAACAAAGGTATATTCTATCCTTACTCTTCATATTTGGATATCAAAATCCACTCAGATGCAGATTGGGCAGGAGCTAAGGATGATAGAAAAAGTACATATGGTTACTTAGCATTTGCAGGTTCGAAGCTAGTGTCATGGAGTTCCAAGAAGCAACCAACAGTTGCTTTATCCTCAACTGAAGCAGAGTATAGAGGCTTGACCATAGCAACTAAAGAGGCAATATGGTTAAAAGCATTGTATACAAATTTGGGACTTGTGAGTTCCAAACCTCACCTATTTGGAGATAATGTAAGTTCCATGCATCTAGCGGCAAATCCTATTTTCCATGCAAGAACCAAGCACATAGAAGCCTCTTGCATAGGTGCTTCCCACTTTGGTTGGCCTTGAGCTTCTTTGTAGTTGGACGGCTCTCGGATTTGCTGAATTTGGTGCATTAGAGCATAATTAACATAATGACTTTGTTCGCATTGGCGCTTATCAAGAAGCCTTTGAGATCGGCGTGGTTGTTGGGAAGTACTTGCTTCTGAGTTGGAGTTTGGAAATACTGAGTCCCCCTCTGAAGTGTAGATAGGTGGACTAAGACTTGTACTTGAATCTTTTCTTGAGTATGAGGAAGCTTCATTAAAAATCACATCTTTCGAAATGGTGATGGAGTGGTTTTCCATATCATATAGATGGTACTCCTTTGATTGGTCACTATAGCCTATGAATATGTGTTTCTTGGACTTTCATTGTAACTTGTTTCTATCTTCTTTTGGTACATGGACAAAAGCTTCACTACCAAAGACTCGAAAGTAATTCACATTTGGTTTTCTTCCATAGTAGGCTTCGAAGGGTGTTTTGTTGTGTAATGCACTTGTAAATCCTCGATTAAGAATGTGAACGGCAGCATGCACAACTTCTGCCCAGAACTTGTAGGGTAGATCCTTGTGATGAAGCATAGTTCGTGCCATTTCCATCACACTGCGTATCTTTCTTTCAGCTACTCCATTCTGGGATGAAGTATGAGGCTGAGTGACTTGTCTTTTGATTCCTTTCTGGTTGTGAAAGTTATCAAAGTCATGATTGATAAACTCGCCACCTCCATGTGATCTGATGGTTTTAACTTTAGTCGAAGCTTCATTCTCAACTTCCTTGATCCAAGTCTAAAACTTAGAGAATGTGTCTGCCTTTGAATTCAAAAAGTACACCCAAATAAAGCGAGATTGGTCATCTACTAGAACATAAAAGCAGAGGGATCCACTCAGCAATGGGGTATTCATAGGTCCACATAAGTCCATGTGGATAAGGGCAACTAGGTTCCTCGCTCGTGTTGAAGCTTCCTTGGGAACTGGGGCCCTGTGTTGCTTGCCTTGGGTGCCAGCTTGGCAGATAGTAGTAAGTTGCCCTATCTTAGTGTTGGCAGCAGTCAGGGAACCGAAGGAGCCACAAGACAAAGAGGGTCGGAACGAAGAGATAGCACAAGCAGACACAGTAGCCAAAGAAGATCTGGCAAGTAGGCCATCTAAATTTTTCAGACATCAAGGAGTGGAGCACACAAGAAGAAAGAGCAAGTAGGGAGCTCAAAGATGTGTACGACAAATCAACAGAGAAAATCCCTACACAAATAGTGATTTTAATCACTAAACACCATTGTAAATACCATTTCGTATTTTTGTAGCTCCGTTTTGTGCAAGCCAAGGAGTCCTTGAGCTTGAGGAGCTTTAGAAGTATCTACCTGCCAATTTTCATATTTTTTAGACCTCGTTTGAGCCCTCAAATAAGCCCTGGAACCTAATTTTTAACTACGCCGGACACTAGGTCTGGACAGGGCCAAAGCTAGTCAAAAACTATAAAAGGAGCTAGAGAGCTCATTTTTGAGGTTAGATTGTAATTGAAATGAACTTGTAAGAGCTTTTTGAAAGTAATCTAAAGAACTCCATTGATTCTCACTCTTTGTCTTGCCGTGTGTGCGCGTGTGTGTGTATGTGTGTGCATGTATGTGTGTTTCTCACTCACGCACTTGTGCCTCCACTTGCTCGAGGTCTTCATACCATCCTCACGTCTTCCCGGATTGACATTAAAGGAGGTGCTACTCATCACTGAGCTACACCAAATTTTGGCGCCATTGCCGGGGACTGACAGAGTCAATCGGTCTATCGCGATTGACAGCCCACGACGGCTCTGTCAATCGCGATCGACATAGTCAACGATTGTTTGACCGCGACGGACAGACCCTCGCGACCGACTTGTCAATCGCAATCGACACATCAATCGCGACTGACAGAGTCAACAATCCTTTGACCACGACTGATTGACTTTTCGAGCCACCTATCAATCGCGATCGACAACATCAATCGCGACTGACAGCCACGACGGACCTGTCAATCGCGATCGACACATCAATCGCGATTGACCTGTCAATCGCGACTGACAGAACTTGCGAACGCGATAGAAGGGCAAATTTGGCCAATTTTTTAGGGCAAAGAATAGGGGGCTAATTTGGTCAATTTGTGGGACAAACACTCGGGGTTAGCATTGCATGTTGAGGCCGCAACCCAAGTAATTCAAGAATTTATGCCTGCCTTATTAAACTGTTTTGAACCCTGTTTTAGCACCTAAACCCTGATCGGACATAACTTCCTCATACGAAATCCAATTGCTGTGATTCTTGGGATTATTAAATAGGGTCTTTTTGAAGTTAGCCATACCCGAGGTAGGAAAACTGAGGGATCCTTGGGATTGTTTTTATAAAGGCAAGAGATAATTTGGTCGGTGAGTTACATGCATGAAAGTGGTCTAGTCTGTCATTTGAATTTAAGTCTGGAGCTAATTTTGGGACTGATGCAGGTCTATTGAGAAGCAATTGAGAGCGTCCAAGCAAGGACTTTGTGCAAGCTTGAGAATCAACTTCTCGAGCACTAAAGAACAAGGATCAGCAAGAAAGGTCGGAATATTCTCAACTCCCCTTCGTCAATTCCTAGCTTAGGCTAATAACGACTAGAGGTAGGAGTAAGTCAGGGCGACGATAGGCAATTATCAAGTTGAAGAATACCTAAACTTTCAAGTTCAAGCTAAGGACATAATCTTTGTACTGTCAAGAACTTTAAAGGAAAAGAACTTAACGTGGAACGATCAACTTTAAGTGCGGAATTACACTCAAATATACCTTACGACGTGATATCAGACAAGAATGTTAACACGGTAATCAACTAAAAAGAATCAAGTAACTGATACAAAAGAACTCCGCAACAAGGTTGTACTTGGGTAAATTTGGGTTATTCAATTAGGCTTATGAACCTTAGATCAGGGCGACATCTAGGGAGAGATAGACAAAGCCTTAGGTCTTCAGAGGCCAGTGTCAACCACACTGCTAGGTCTTGGGCCCAGCAGTTGAGCCACCACTCATACTACCCTAGTTCTGAGACTAGTGAATTAGAGATGTCTCAAGGCATGGACAGACCTACGGGAAGTTCAGGAGTGCCATACTTGCACAGGGTAGAAGGCCCTTACAAAACGCAGTTGGAATACCTTAGGACCAACCGATTGGGTGCTAGCATCTATGAGGACGGCCTAGGAAGATCTGTGGTACAAATTAAGAATCCTGATCAATCCATTGGACTAGAGCGCCCAGCTGTCAAGTTCAAAAACGGAGCGTACTTAGACAAGGAAGGGACAATATATGTAGTCACCAGTCATCCAGATAGGACTGACGAATTTGGGAATGAGATCCCACGAACGGACTTAGGTGACCTAGAGCAGGGAAGCATGGGTGAAGAACCAAGGACCCCCCGAGGCAAATCTGTTCTCACTAGGATTATCACACCAGAGTGGATTCCCCAAGATAATAAGAGCATAGATCTGCTTCTGAACCGAGAAACTGATGAAGCCTTTTGGAGGTATAAATCTGATCGGCCAATCGATATAGGAACAATCATGATCTATGAGTTTAAGGATCCTAATAGCCCAGGCAAAGTGACCTACTTAGATCACGCTTCAGTGAGGATCTTTGTGGTGACAGAAAATGATAGGCATGCTTACACTTGGAAAGGTGAAATTATTTTCCCCCAACCAAGATCAAATGTGTCCTATGGTCACCCTGGAGCGGGAACATCCCAAGCTCATGGAACTCAAAGAGACAGAAGTAGAGATAGGCCAGAAGTAAGCTTTGCTAACCCAGGTGGCAAAGAAAGAACGATGATGGAAACAAATAGAGTAGAGCCTGAGGTACGTAGAGCCCCAAGAAATCAAAGGAATATGGAAGACTTCCCTCTACCACGACCTAGAGAACACACCAGGATTTTGAGACCAACTCAGTTAGTCAAGTCCATGAAAAATTACTTCGATGGCACAGGAGACCCATACGATCATGTGGCAGAGTTTAGGCAAGTCTTGAGAGCAAAACAAGTGGACGACCTATTCACACAATATAATGCCTTTGGTCTAACCCTTAGGAACACAGCCCTCATGTGGTTCCAACCATTGAATGAGAGACAGTTCAGGAGCATAGACCAACTCCTAGAGGCTTTCATTATTGAATTCTCTAAGAGTGGCATAAGACATAATACCTCCTCATTGATTCACAGCTTCAAGCAAACCCCTCATGAGACTGTGAGACTTGCAGGAAGAAGATTTAGGCAATATCATGAAAGATGCCCTGTTTCGGAGCTACCCACACCAGTTAAGCAAGTGGCTTTATTCTTGGATGGATTGCTGAGTACAAAGTTAAGATCCTATGTGTACTTGAAGGACCCTAGGACCATAGAAGAGTGTGTACGCATGTGCATTGACATCGAGGATAACCTAGGGGAGGAGTTAGAGCTTTCCAAGATATACAAAGATTTGGATAGTGCCTCTAGCCTCTCTTCCACGCAATCCACATCAATTGAGGAACTTGCAGAGAAAGTAGCTCAGAAATTAGGTGTCACTAGCAAACAGATCCCCAGGTTTGCCCCTGTGAAAAGATGCTATACTTGCGGTGGCGACCACCTGGCGAATGTATGTCCCATTATGGCTCAACCCCAAGTAAATCCGAGTAGCCAATACTGCACCATAGAACGAAGGTACACCAATCACACCGCGCAAGATTGCCCCTATAATAAGAAAACCATTAGACAGGCGTACCCTCAGCCATACCCTCAGCAGGGAAGATACCAGAATCAATATCCACCACAACAGTATACTAGGCCTCAGCAAAATTACCAACCGCAATATCAGGCCCAACTAAGACCCCAGCCAGTGCTAGCACAACAACCATCTGCTCCTACTAATGTAATCCCTGTAAAGTATACAGCGGCTGAGGAAAACTTGAATAGAGCTATAGTGCCAGTAACACCACTACTTTCAGAAAGTGACCCCAGTGACCATAGTTTCAATTCTACACATGTTGATATCCCCCAGGCCTACTACATGCAGTCTCCTGCACATGGTGAGTCTTACTATAGTGAAGAGCCAAATGAACCTAGTTGGGAGTCTGTTTACACTAACGTCATGTATGCAAACCCCAACCCTAGACCTCAATTGAGGCAGGTAAGACCCCCATTTCCTAGAGGACCGTGCTACAGATGTCAGGGAGATCACCTCATCCGTGATTGTCCTTTACCTCCACCTACACAACCCCAGTCAGTGACAATTCAAGGCTTTTGCCAAGATTGTGGGAAGGAGCATCTCTTACGAGACTGCCCTAAGAATCCTAATAATATGCCAAAAATTACTCCTATTAACGTTATTGGGTTAGTTGTAGACTCCACAGGAAGTGTGATGTCCACTACACCAGTGCAAGTGATCACTAGAGCTCAAGCATTGCAGCAAAACCAAGGGGTAGGCCAGGAAAAGAGCCCAGATGTTAGTGAAATAGAGAGCATGACAAAGAAGAGGACTAGAGCTTGGAGAGATAGTCATGAAAGAATGAAAAGACAATGGGCGAAAAAGATGAGTGAACTCGAGGAAAGCCTCAGAGAAACAAAGGCCAGGATAACTGAACTCACATCTCAAACTCCCTCTCACACTACCCCACCTCCACCAATCCCAACTCCATCCGAACCGCCACCTTCCAACCCGCCTCACCTAATTCCACCACCCCCTAGAGTAGGATCAGTCCTAGCAGATCCCACTCCCGAAGACCTTAATATGATGCTTAAAGCATATCAGGCCAGAATCCAAGAAGGGCCAAACGTAACTGATCATGAAAAGTGTTACCCTAGAGCAGAACTAGAGCTAGAACGAACCAAAATTTATGCTAAGATGGTGGAATTGGCTCAGACCATGTTTAAAGCCAGTCGCCTATTTAACATCTCTAGTTCAGCGAAGACACAGTTGCACTTTGATGGACTGTTAGAAAGAATAGAGAAGCTAATTGCACAATCAGAAAAGGAACCCGCCTCTCAACACAAGGACAAGGCAAGTGAAAGAGCAGGTCTTCCCACCCAGGAAGCTTATGTGCCTGAAGCTTATGTGCCTAACTCTACGGAGCCAAACACATCATCTTCTATGAATCGGCTCAGACCAGAATTCCTATGAGAGATTCAAGAAGACAAATGGGCTAAGGAAAGTGAAGTCCCTCCTCCCATTGAACTGGTGGATGATGCACACGACCAATTCCCACAAGACATCCCATCCATTTATGAGGAGCAGGAGAGCACCCACTCTGAGGAAAGACTAGACTTTGAGTCTAACTCTCTACAAGAATTACCCCACTTCACAGGCCCATGGAAAGCTAAGTCTACTTGTATGAGAGCACCCACGGTCATGGTACAAAATGAGGACTCAGTCTTACCTAGGAACACAGAGGTAGTGAAAAACACTAAAGTGCAGTGCAATCTCAAGTTAGAAGAGCTACTCAAGGTTAGACCTGAATTATGGAAACATGTCGCCAAACAAGTGCCAGCGATAGTGAAACCTCATTCCCAGGTAGGATCACATAGGACAGTGCCAGAGATACCCTTGGATAAGATAGGAGACATGTGTGAAGGTGAAGAAGGGAACACCTATCTTCCCATTACCTACCAGAGGTACATCACCAAGGCAATCTTGGACTCAAGTGCAGGAGTTGCAATTGCCACCACTTCCCTATGGAAGCGTTGGGGTAAGCCTGCACTCAGGCCCACGAGGATGAAATTGCAAATGGCCGATGGTCACATAGAGAGACCCTTAGGATTGCTAGAAGGAATAACTCTCACCACCTGTGGTGTTGAGTTCGATCATACATTTGCTATATGTGATTTTAGCAAGAACCATGCCTATGAAATGATCTTGGGACGACCTTTTATGCGACAGTTGCAAGTGGTACAGGATTGGGGAACCAATTCTTTGTACCTGCAACACTTAGGTGTTACGACCAAAGTGAATCTCAAAGATTACTCTCATAGAGATGTCCCCCCTATCCAATGGAATCCCATCCATCGAGCCAAAGATGATACGGAATCTGTGCATTCCATAGGATAAGGATCCTCATGGATGCATGAAGACACCCACTTATGGATGTGCAAAGTGGTAGTAGAAGAGGAGAAAAGAGAAAAGGCCAGAGATATAGGTGCAAACGAAACACATAGACCCATTCAAGACCCAGCCTATGCACCTGTAGTATTTCCTGACGAAGAATTTGAACCCCACGGCTGGGCAGAAATCCTAGCAACAATGGATGTAGCCATCAATGAGGAACAATGGACACCCCACTGTGATGAGGATGGCTATGACATTTCAATTTTCTCCATAGAGCCAATCATGGGAGAGGCAGTATTAGAAGAGTGCGAACCTAGCCCTGATGCAATTGAGGAGGCAAGTGACTCCGATCTAGAGTCGATCATTATGGACCCACCTTTTGCATCAGATGAAGAATACTTCTATGAAGTAGAATTTCAACCCCAGAGGCATGGAGAGCTTACAAGTGATGTAAGGATAGCCACACATGTGACCCCGAAGGAAGAAGGGAAGAAAAGAAAGAAGAGAGCAGTCACACCAGAAGAGGAAGAATCTTTGTTTGAGGGCCCAGAAAATTTTAAGAAGTATGAGATAGATGACAGGAGAGTCATGATCAGAATGCCTAAACGAGAGGCACAATCAGGAGAGGCCTATGATAACAAAGAAACCACAAAGAAAATTGTGGTAGCCATGGAAGAAGGAGAAGAGAGATGCACTTACATAGGACATGACCTGACGGAAGAAGAAGAGCAAGAATTGATAGCCTTGCTAAGAGAATACAGAGATGTATTCGCTTGGAGTTACAAGGACTTGAAAGGTGTGGACCCTGACATATGCTCACACACCATCCCCATGACCCGAGATGCCAAACCCTCTAAGCAAAAGCCATATACATACAATGATAATTACGCTGCCAAGATCAAAGAGGAGATAGATAGACTGGTTGAAGCTGAATTTATCTATGAAATTGAGCACACTGAATGGGTATCCCCCATTGTAGTGGTGCCCAAAAAGAATGGTAAATTACGTGTATGCATTAACTTAAAGAAGGTCAATGCAGCCACAATCCGAGATAACTATCCCCTTCCCATCACAGAACATCTCTTAGAAAGAGTAGCAGGCAAGGAAGTGTACAGCTTCCTTGATGGATTTTCGGGCTACAATCAAGTAGCCATAGCTCCAGAGGATCAGCATAAGACAGCTTTTGCCACAGAATGGGGCATATTCGCCTTTCGGGTAATGCCATTTGGGCTTACCAATGCACCAGCAACCTTCCAGAGGCTGATGTGCCATGTATTCAAGGAGTTCTTGAGGAAGAATTTAGAAGTCTATGTTGATGATCTTTGCGCTCATTCCAACATCAGACAAACCCATATTCCTGAACTGAGACAAATCTTTGACAAATGTAGAGAATATCAAGTCTGCCTAAACCCAGAAAAGTGCATTTTCATGGTCAGGCAAGGTAAGATTTTTGGACACATAGTGTCAAAGAATGGCATATCCACTGATGAAGAAAAAGTGAGAGCCATAGCCGAGTTACCTAGGCCAAAGAATGTCAAGGAAGTACAAGCTTTCATGGGGCATTGTGGTTATTACCGACGGTTTATACACATGTATGCCATCATAGCAAAGCCTCTGTATGGGCTTTTGACTAACTTTGAGTGGACTGACGAATGTGAGAATTCCTTCCAAGAGCTTAAACGAAGATTATGTTCAGCACCAATCTTGACCACACCAGATTGGAACAAGCCATTCCATGTTCATGTGGCTGCATCCAATTATGCCATTGGATGTGTGCTTGCTCAACCTATTCGTGAAGGTAATATGGATCTTCCAATTGCCTATGCTAGTAGACAATGGAACGCTGCTGAACGAAATTATACCACTACGGAGAGAGAAGGATTAGGCATGGTATATGCAGTTAAAAAGTTTAGACATTATTTGCTTGCAAATAAGTTTAAATTTTTTACTGACCATCAGGCATTGTTGTACTTGGTAAACAAACCATGCAATACAGGTAGATTAGTAAGATGGTTTCTCTTACTAATGGAATATGACTTTGAGGTAGTGGTGAGAAAAGGGAGGACTCATTTGAGAGCAGACCATCTCTCTAGGCTCACATCTGGAGAAGCCCCACAAGGAGTGTCAGATGACCTTCCTGATGCTTACTTGTTTAATTTGGAAGTGGTGCCACAGTGGGCTAAGCCACTAGTGCCAGTATTGACATATGGGCCTAATCACCCAGTAATAAACACACAGGATAGAGAGGTAGTAAAAGCCCAGACGTATCACATCATGGCAGGAAGTATGTACAAGCACACAGATCAAGGAATCTTGGCCTGTTGTGTGGAAGAGGATGAGTACGCTAAATGGTTGCAATTAGCACATGTAGGTGCCTTAGAGCAACACTAATCAAAGCAACGAACCCTACAGACACTACGGAGACTCGGAGTGCATTGGCCAACTATGGAAGCTGATGTCCAAAAGTTGTGCAAGGAATGCCCAATCTGCTGCACTAAACCACCTGTGGAACATGCCACTCTTTATCAAGTGTCCATAGTGCCGGATTGGAGTGAACCACTAGTATCCTTTCTGAGGACGAAAACATTCCCTCCAGACATGACTCTGGCTAGGAAAAGGAGTTTAGAACAAGAAGCCCAGGATTACTCACTCATTGGTGATAATCTATACAAACGTGGTAAAGATGGTTACCTGAGACTATGTGTCCATGAGAGTGAATATCTCAAGATCTTGGACACTGCTCACCAAGGTGTAGCAGGAGGACACTTTGGACTAGATCGGGTGATCAAGGCAATACTATTTGCGGGCTTCTGGTGGCCGACCCTTCACATGGATGCACATACCTATGTGAAACGATGTGATGTTTGTCAGAGAACTCAATATCCTATACGTAAAGATGAGATGCCACTGAAACCTATGATGGGTGGACGTGCATTCTCTAAGTGGGGAATAGACTTCGTAGGTCCTATTAATCCCCCAGCTAAGGGTTCCCATGCAGAATATATCATTGTTGCGACAGACTATCTAACAAAGTGGGTAGAGGTAAAAGCCACAACGAAGAACGATGCTCAAACAACAGCTAAGTTTTTATTTGAGAATGTGTTCACTAGATACGGGATACCTATAGAGCTAGTTAGTGATAGAGGCACTCACTTCTTGAATGAAGTTATTGAAAATCTGCTCCAAGAATTATTGATAGTACATAAGAAGTCTGCCCCCTATCACCCTCAAGCAAATGGCCAGGCTGAGAGCACCAACAAGATCTTATGCAATGTACTGACGAAATTAGTGAACAATAAACGCTCTGATTGGGACAAACAGCTACACCATGCTGTTTGGGCATATCGAGTCGCCTACAAAACGGTACTCCAAGCCACCCCCTGTCAGATGGTATTTGGCCAAAATGCAGTGCTACCATTGGACTTCTTAATACCTACACTGAAAGTAGCACAAGAGCATGAATGGACGGGTCATGAACTCTCCTCTAGACTATTTGACCTTGAACGATTAGGAGAAACAAGACTGAGGGCGGCAGCAGGGATATATGCAGCTAAGAAACGACAGAAGGCATATTTTGATGCCCATATTAAGGATAAAGGTTTGAAGGCAGGCGACCTAGTACTAGTATACACGTTGAAACAACATGCGAGGACACTAGAGAAGAGAGGCTACGGACCCATGATCATTAATAGAATCTCAACAAGTGGATCAGTGCAGCTAGCCACCTTAGAAGGTGATGTTCTTCCAAACTACATTAGTGGTTGCAGAGTCAAGTTGTATCAGGAACCTCTCACAGAGGAAATGCTAAGCCGACTCAACACTGCTAAGAAACGCAAAGAAGAAGAAAAGCGGATTTGAGAAGAAGCTCAAGCAGAAGCCTTAGAGCGCATACGGAGAATGAAATTAAGAAGACAAGGTAGAGAGCAACCTAGGCCAGATGCATATGCAGACCAAGGATATCATGTGGCTATGTGTGAAGTTTCAGGTATCAGCTCTCATAGGATAATTGATCGACGTCCTTTTATAACCTTAGATATAGGACAAGGAAAAGGTGCAAAGACTGTAAGAGCTTTGATTGACTCAGGTGCATCCACTAGTGTTGTCAAGTTATCTTACTGTCAAGAATTGAAATTAACTGTCGATCCTATAGAAGCATATCTCATAGGATTGGGAGGTGTGGAAACCCCTTGCCTGGGCGAGGTGGATCTTCCCATCTCCATTCAAGACGAAGTATTGACAGTCAGAGTACTAGTGTGTCAAGATGAGGACCTCACCGAACCTCTTGTCTTGGGTCAAGACTGGATTTATGACCAAGCAGTCAACTTAAACCTAAGAAGTGGACTTCTTTAGGTATGGGTGAATCAGAGTAGAATTACCGTTGAGTTAGATAATGGAGCACTCCAGGAACTAGGAAAGGCACAGACTCCTGGTCCTTCTAGGGGTACACATGAAGTTGACCATGCTGTTCTTGTCCAAAGCTATGTGATGCAGAGGAATGGAGATCTCAATAGAAAAGTCAAGGCATTGGTGGAACTCCCTTCTTTTCCAAAGGCCAGAAGGAGGCAGCAACTAAGGGCAGATCAATTACTGAAGACTATCTATGCGGGAGACCAAAAGAACGCGCAAAGCCGAAAAACTTAACCAGTGGAACAAATATGGGTGCGAAAAGATGAGCTGCCGACTATAGCCAAGTCGCGACAACTGTCTCAACCACCTATTAGTAATCAACGACATGATACTAATAAGAGGACTTCTAAAACCTCTGTTGAGAAAGTGAAATCTATCTGGGTGCCCAAGAAGTCGATGAAGGCTGACCCACAACCAAGACAAATTTGGGTGCCTAAAGCTTGCTTGCGGGCTCAACTAGTCCCACACAATTCGCATCATACACGACAGGGTCCACTCGCTCAAGCAGCCGCCACCCACTCTTGTCTGATACACTCGAACACACTGCCACCTAGAAGCACGCACAGACTCACTCGTAAATGGGTCCCAAAGACACAACAACCCCCAGTGGAATTACTCATGCAACCCTCCCGAGTCTCCACAAAACCAAGACCAAAAGCCATCCATGGTGTTTGGCAACCTAAGACTTGTAATAAACCCCCCGACCCCAATTTGTGAATTCATCTCCACTTACTAACTGCATTAGTCAGACACTGCATCTTTCCATCTAGCTCCTAGGACTATCCAGGCATTCACTACACCCACTGTCATCGTGCACTCACTGACCACTAACCCATTACTCACCTCACGATAATATTGTAACGGGGGCAAAACGTGTTCTATCTTGTCCATTACAATATTAACGCATGCTCTATATTCTCGACAGAACCAGTAGCAAGCAATAACTATGGCAGAAGCTGAAGGCACCAGTTCCCAGGCAGGGTCCAGCGCACAGATCGTGGACATTGAAACCATTCTTCTGGAACCGCCACTCACTGAAAGGCCTCAAGAACTTCAAGCGGTGCATGTCCTTCCTATCCAGGACCCCCCTCAAGGACACACTTCTCAAGTGGGGAAACATGCTCATTGGTTCAGTGATGTAGCAGGGCCATTGGGTGACGGCACCTACTTCTGGGAAGCAGAAATTGAATTTAATGGCAAATGGGGACGCTACCACTTTTTCACTCGGGAATTCGAGAACTATCAGAATGCAGAGGTAATGCGATCAGTTTGGACCAAGGCAGGCCTGGATAGATATTTCAGGGCACACTTGCCTAAACCTGATTTTCTACGCTGCTCCTATTTTATCAGTACCATCACTCCCAACAGGGCCAAGGGAGGCGATAGTACTTTTGTACTACCATCATTGTTGCTAGGACACGAACTCAAGAGATTCAAACTGACACTCAATCTGGTACGGGAGGCATTGAACATGCAAGGTATGCACATTCCCACCGAGAAAGAAACAATGGTTTCGGGTAGGATGAAGCATAAGGATCTCAATAAATTGAAGGACATGGTGGCAATGACGCCTACCATTGCTCTCCACTTACGAACTGTTATGCAACATTTTGCTTTTCCCGCACAGGAACGATTCACTATGCCCCCTAAGAAAATATGGTTCAGCTTGTACTTGGCAGAAACAGAGAACCTCACCCTCAACATACCGCACTGGGTCATCGATCAGATACACCTAGCCCATCAGCGCTGGAATAAGAAGTAGAAAAATGTACTTCATGGCTGTTGTGCCCTAACAAGAATAATTTACAGGTGCCTAGCATATGACGTGCCCATTCAAAGAGCACTAGTGTGGTCCAGAGCCCACGAATTCCAAAGGCGACTATCAACAGCGGGTCCTCCATCGAAGAAGATGAGAGGAGGCGTCCAATTACCATGTGCTCAACCAAGGGGAGCCACTACCACACCGGAGGTGACTCCTCCTCAAACTAGGCGTGTTCGGCCATTCACCATTCGTCTTCCCCGACCAAGTACAGAAGGACCCAACTTGGTGTTTCCCCCCATTCCATCAGATTTGGAATTTCCACAGGGATTTACTCTCAATGACCTCACGGATGAAGAAGTTGCCAGGCTGATCTACGAATCTAATCTTGAAACAGAAGCAGACCAGGCCCAGGAACCACACCCCACCACAACAACACCAGCCCCGACACAACCAGTCGTCGTAGAAGTCGAAGGAGATGAGCAAGAGGAAGGAGGAGAAGAAGAAGAAGCCGACGAAGAACAATATCAAGAATATGATGAACTCTTAGAGCTAGCAAGTGCCCCAGCATATTCGGCACAAATAAAAAGATTGTACCAAACCATGAAGCGAGTTCAGGAACAACACAAAATGTCACTTGAATCAGGCAAGGTGCTCATGAGCCAACTATTGGCTGAGGAAGGTGTGGATGATATGTTTATCGAAGCCATGAACCTGCACGCAGAGGCAGTCGGCTTGGATGAGGCCATACATGAGGCCATGACATACATTAATCGATTCGAGAAACGTGTGCCTGCCCGCCCTAGGCGATCTGGAAAACAAATACACATCAATGTATCAGAACCAGAAGGCAACACGCAAACAGAAGAACATCAGGAGGAACCACTCTCCTCACCCACCTCACCTCTTGCTACACAATTCACCTCACCAATCGGCATGACCACGCCCTTTTCTACCACTACCACAGTTGTCATGGGAATTCCTCTCTCTCCCGGTATCCAAATTGGAGGAGTTTCCATGCCCACCTTCACGACACTCTTCACCAATATCACTTCCACCCCACCTACGGTCCCCCTCTTTACTGTCACACCCACATTTGACACGATGGAGACATCACCCGCCACAGTACCACCCCCACCCCCACACAACCTCAATCTCCCATACCCCCTCCACCAACTTCACCACTTGATTCCACAGCATTCACAACTCCCTTCCCCATCCCCATTCCCCCTGCATCTTCATCTTTACCTGCATCCTTTAATGTAAATAGTATATTCCTATCATTACATCAGTGTGTATATCAACTTCAACGTGAGTACAGGGATCTCGAAGGCCGCCATCAACAGTTGACAACGAATCATCAGAACCTACAAAGACGACTCACAGCGCTAGAAGAAGAAAATGCGGAACTCAACCAGCGCTACACAACTCTCGAGCAAGCCCATCAAACACTCCTGGAGACACCCCAACCATCAGCAGAAACCGGTGTCAAACAACTCGAAGCCTTGCTGGAGGTGTACCAAACAGATAACCTGAGAGTCCGGCGTAATTTAACTCTACTTCGAAAGCATATGGCTACAGCACTTGAAGAAAATAAACGGTTGCAGAAACAAAATGAAGAAAACTTGGAAGCAGCCATGGAAGGTTCCCCCCATGAGATCGATCCAGAACAGTTCAAAGCGGTTCCCACAGAAACAATGAAAACCATCTTGGAAAGTTATGCTGATTTATTAGACGCACATGATGATTTGGAAAGGGAACGAGATGAGCTACGTAGCCAGCTCAGGGAAAAGGAGGCTCCACCCAAGGTATTAGAAACGGCCTCGACTTCAGAGGAAGTAAAGGCATTGACAGAGCAGGTGGCTGAACTCCAGAAAAAGTTACTAGAATATGAAAGGCAGGCCTCCCGAGTTGTAGAACCCGAACCGGAGGATTTAGTACCCATTGAGGTGGATGAAACATATGAGGAACCATACGTTCCTATGCCGATGCCAGGTGGTGCACAGACCTCAGAAGGACTGGACACATTAGAAGTTGAAGTACCTGAATGGCTCCAAACACTCAAGAAGACAGCAACAACCCATGAAGATAGAGTGGCCATTCAAATCCAATCTATGGCAAAGTTAGAAGACATCATCATTAAGTCTGAATACTTTCGAAGCATGTCTCATCATAGATGGATCGGCACCAACGATGATCAATATGTGCCATATTGTGTGCTCCTTGCGGATTACAATGCAGAGATTCAACGCAGTTGTGGCAAACCTCCAACTTTTGCCACACAATTTGGGCCAGAGGATATCCCAGAAAGTGCAAAGAAAGGCTCCATTTATCAACCAACCTGGAGAATCCGCCTTCTTGAAACCTACCCGGAAATGGTTCGTACATGGACTAACATGCCCCTTTTTATTAAATACAATCCTTGTTATCTTCCAGTATTCCGTCGGCGCACTTGGCCAGAGTTTACCATTGCTGTCAAGAACGTCAAGGGTTGCGCGAAATGGTTAAATTATGTTTATCTAGCACCGCCACAAGGCCCTCCCACTATAAATTACATGATTTCTACCATCAGACACTAGAGCACTCGGTTACGGAATACCCCCGATGTGATGGCACAAATGTGTATGAAAATCTTTGAACTAATGCTAATCACCTTCAGGACGTTCAAGAATATTAAAGACCCCCACTTCTCAGGTGTCGGATTTCTTACAGGAAACCAAGATCTGGTATACGACATGAGCACAACCCCATCCATAGAGGTAATATATGCTTGGCACGCCAGAATAAAGTACCTCCCAGCTTGTTTTAAACATACATTCGAGGAGATGTTCATAACGGGATTCTGGGAATATCACTCAGAAATATTTGTACCCAGGCCCTCACATCTCCTCCACTTATTCGCTGTGGAGAGAACCATCCATTTAGAACAACTGCGGGTGCCACATCCAGACGTACCAGGACCAGTGAATTGGGATGCATTATTAACAGATCTAGCACGGGGGCTCAGATTAGAAGAACATCACCTCGCTTCCGACGTTGTCCAATATTACGTTCAACGAGCATCGAGACAAGGGTCTGTCAGGGGCGACAGACGCGAGAGTGGGGGGGGTGTTGGTAGCAGTCATGGAACCGAAGGAGCCACAAGACAAAGAGGGTCGGAACGAAGAGATAGCACAAGCAGACACAGTAGCCAAAGAAGATCTGGAAAGTAGGCCATCTAAATTTTTCAGACATCAAGGAGCACACAAGAAGAAAGAGCAAGTAGGGAGCTCAAAGATTTGTACGACAAATCAACAGAGAAAATCCCTACACAAATAGTGATTTTAATCACTAAACACCATTGTAAATACCATTTCGTATTTTTGTAGATCCGTTTTGTGCAAGCCAAGGAGTCCTTGAGCTTGAGGAGCTTTAGAAGTATCTACCTGCCAATTTTCATATTTTTTAGACCTCGTTTGAGCCCTCAAATAAGCCCTGGAACCTAATTTTTAACTATGCCGGACACTAGGTCTGGACAGGGCCAAAGCTAGTCAAAAACTATAAAAGGAGCTAGAGAGCTCATTTTTGAGGTTAGATTGTAATTGAAATGAACTTGTAAGAGCTTTTTGAAAGTAATCTAAAGAACTCCATTGATTCTCACTCTTTGTCTTGCCGTGTGTGCGCGTGTGTGTGTATGTGTGTGCATGTCTGTGTGCTTCTCACTCACGCACTTGTGCCTCCACTTGCTCGAGGTCTTCATACCATCCTCATGTCTTCCCGGATTGACATTAAAGGAGGTGCTACTCATCACTGAGCTACACTTAGGCAATCCCTTCACAAGTTGGGATGAAGAGATTTTTGATAAGTAAGAAGTGTGGCCAAATCTCTGGTGCCACAAAGTTGATTTTGATTCTTTGGATACAAAGCATGATAGCTTGTAGAGGCCCTTTTCTTCTATACGTTGAGCAATGACATCCTTTGTATGGGCATCAACTACCTTAACTGAGGTATTATCAAACCATACTTGTTTGTCATGATCTGTAATGGCCTTGACAAAAAGTAGATTCATACATAAATTTGGAACAAAAAGAACATTTGATGAAGACTTGCATTCCCCCTGATGGTTGGAAATTCAAACTTTCCCTTTTCCTTCGATGGGTAAACTCTTGTTTTTGCCAAGATAGACTTCTCTTGTATGCTCTTGGAGTTCCAGAAAGGAGTCCTTGTCTTTGCACATATGGGAGGTTTCTCCACTATCAAAGATCCACGCATGCGGGGAGCTAGAAGTAACTAGGGCATCGGCTTCTATGGAGATGAAGAGTTCCTAACTCGAGCAGTGGGATCTATGTTGGGATCCTTTGGATGCTTGCCTATATGTAGAAGCCTTCAATGATTGTTTCTTTTTATAGCAAAACTTTTCTAAGTGGCCTGATTTTCCACAAAAATTACAGGTGAACTTCTTCGATCAATTATGCGATCCTTGCTTAGATCCATTGCTAGCCTGATGACTTGCGGCTTTGCCTTTAGTGAATGGGCCTTTGGCCTTCATGGCAGATTCCTGGGAGGAAGTTGATTTTGCTCGCGAGTCGTGAAGGAGCAATAGTCGGCAAACCTCTTCTCAAGATAAGACCTGGCCGCAATTATACAAAGTTGTGATAAATGTCTCGTATGACTTTGGTAACTTGTTGAGTAGTCTAATGGCCATGTCTTCACTAGAGATCTACCTACCACATAGTGCTAATTTATGCTGGTAATCCTCAAATTTGGCGATGACCTTGGTAATTGTGTCATGTGGCCTAATGGTCAAATTATGAAACTCGGCCTCTAATGCATATATCTTCGAAGGGGTCTTGTCTTCATACAAAGCGGCTAATGTATCCCAAGCATCCTTGGATGTCTTGCAGGCAGTGATATGTCCTTTTGTCAATTCGTCGCAGGCAAGTAACAACTGACCTAAAGCTCTTTTGTCCTTGACATTCCACACATGCCAATTGTCTAAGTTGGTATCCCTATTGGGTTCGGGATCTATCCCATCTACTACCTCATGCAAGAGATTCGTGTAGAGATATGCGCACATGAGATCTTTCCATAGATTGTAATTTTATCCATTGAGGCGTTCATCCTTAGGCATAAAAATAGGGGTGAAAGATGGTAAGAAGTTATCCATAGATGATGAGCTACCTTCACTTTTGGGCATTACAAAGCTTTGAGGGTAAAGTGTTTAGAAACACTACCAAAATCTTTGCCACTCACACAAGCTTTGAATATAGAGTGTTTAGAAACACGACCAAAAATCTTTTGCCAAAAATGCTGCAGCAAAATAATGTGCAACGCTTGAAATGAAGGACTCGATACCAGATTGAAAAAACTCTTTGGGGAGGGGGGGGGCTTAGAGTAGCCCTGCACTTGCACCAAGAATTAGAAGAGACACTTCGGGGGGGGGGGCTTAGAATAGCCCTTCACTTTTGCAAAGAGAGACACCGTGCAGTGGGGAGAGTCCATGCTCAAAGAGAACTTGTGGGTGGGCTTAGACTAGCCTCCAATCCCACAATCATACACGCACAAAATTTTTTTCTTTTTATTGCTTGAGTTTACAAGAGAGGGCACTTAGTGCCAGATGGTGCCAAGATAGTGAAAAATCCTTAAAAGGTGCTTGAAGTGGCAAACCTAAGAGTGAAACCTGTGGAAAACATTTGTAAGTAACTTGTTAAACAATGCCTTAGTGTGTCCTTGAGGGAGTACAAAGTGACTCTTGGGAAGGGTTGCAAATTGAACATCAAGATAAGGTCACTTACTTTTGAGAGATTTCAATAATTCCTTTGACTCTTCGATAAAGGCAAGATGACCCTTGTAGGGTCAGTTGGTGAGTGCACAACGATATGCCAAAGGGGAGTGTGTGTACCCTTAAAAAGTCAAAGACTAACACTTGATGGGTTATAATATTTGAGGCAAGTAAATTCAAAGTGTGGCACAGGCTAAGGGCCGTATCCTCTCAAATGAGATGCAAAATTTATCTCTTAAGATTGGTGTGCCCCAATATGCACCTGCTTAAAAGGTGAGCACTTCAATTTGATTGGTGCAAATGAAGCGCGAGAGTGAATGAACAGAAAGGATGGGAAAAATGACAAATCTATTCATGGGAAAAATGACAAATGACCAAAGTAGGTTATGTTGTCAGAAGCGCCGATTTTAGTGGTGCTCAGAGGTCACCGATTTCAGTGGTGCTCAGAGGTCGCCGATTTCAGTGGTGCTCAGAGGTTGCAGAGTTGCAGGTGAGCCATAGAGCCAGATTCTATGCATCCGCTCGATGAAATTATACAACTGGGTCCCGTATCCACAGCATATCACAGCACTGTGAATCAGATAGGAGTGTCTGATGATCGAGGCATGGACGGCGCAGGTCTGGCTTTGATGCTGCCGTCATTTGGCTGGAGGTGTTTCACCTACAGCTCCTTCACGGGTAACTCACGAGGCAGACTTTGCCAAAAACTACAATCAGATAAGTTCTTGCTAGCAATAGTGCAATCTGAGTCCACCTTCCTTCCATCTAGCAGCAAACCAGATGCTTGTGACGTTGCTCGCTCCGTCCAGTGGGTGGTAGGATGCGAAGCTCCTCCCCTCTCTCTCTCTCTCAACAACACGCAGAATGGGTGGTGTGATTGATGTCCGTCAGAGAGTGGATTCTCTCGCTTAGAATAATGGGGTAGGCATCTCTCTCCGTGTCTGTCAGCTGCACTCAACACCATGCATGGCTTTGCTCTCTGTCTACTCTCTTTCTTATGCCACAAAGTAGAATGGAAGTCGGAGCTCGTCGATACGTGTAGTTGTACACACGAAGTAGACATGTGTCGCTCAAGAAGTGTCGGGTCGTCCTGCCGTCCGGATCAGTAGACATTAGAGTTCTTTCCCGTCTCTCAATTAGATCGCACCTCCAGAGTTTCTCCAAAAGCAAGCGGCAGCTGACCTGAGTATCTGCAAGTTTTCTTATGTAGGATCTTGTGAGTGGCAGCAATGGTACATCACGAGCCTACAGTTAGATATCTCCGCACAAAGATGGTATACACAAAGAGAGAGAGAGAGGAGAGGGATCAGCTGCTTTACAGCAGGTGTATTAACGGATGACTCATCCTGGATTGTCCACTGTGAGGCTTGATGCAAAAGAGTTGCAGAGATTTCTTGTAGTTCTCCTTTTTCGCCGAGACTATTCCGCCCTTTGGTTATCCTTGTCTGTGAGGGCTTTGAGCTGACTCTAGTTTGCCTTTCTTCATAAAGGATAAGGCATGACATTACAGTCTACGCTTCAATCAACGGACTTTCTTATAAAAGGCCTGAGAAATGATGACACTATTCCAGCCATGGAGAAGGATCCCGCTGCAAAGAATCATATGTTCAGTTGAAGATCACGTTCCTCTAGGGAGTTAATCGCAATCTCCTATACTGGGGCACACGTATAAAGATTTCTCTGGGTGCTTTTCATTGCTCAGAACAGAATCAATGACTCACAGTATTCACATGTTCATTCAGCACACAAAGGACCGAGCTTGAAAAAATGATTCGAATAATGTTTATGAACACTATAAACGATGAGAATAAGTATCGAATCTTGCATAAATGACTTCGAAATTACAAGATATTACACTCCATCCACAAAGACGGTGGGAAAATGGGGGTAAAGAGTGTACAAAATGATGAAGGAAAGTGGGTGGGAGGGTGGGCAAATGGGCAAAATGAATCCCAAAAACTGATGGCAAAAAGGCCTCTCTCAATGAGGAGAAAGCACGCCACCAAAATGAAGCAGCACCACCACCACCAAAACGACCACCAAACACACCACCAAAACCTCCACCTAGCACTCTGATACCATGTAGAGAGTAGGCATGCGGAAGCAAAATGAAAAGTAAAGTACTCTCACAAAACAAAGAATGTGTGAGACACAAAAATGAGTAGACCATAAAATGGGTAAACTCATGTGGATTAGAAATGAGCTTGCCAAGAGCATGGAGTAGGCTCCTCAAGCTTCTAACCAAGTACAAATGAGGGGAGAGGCCCACCTTATATAGATTTTGGAGGGGCTCTCAAAAGTACATCATATGTGGGATAAGTCTCCTGAAAGGAGAATGAATACAACTGGTAGAAGCACATGGCATGGTACCAAAATACAAAGGAAATACAATATAAAATGGAAATAGACTAGAAACAAAGTGCCTCCTCGATACAAAATGGAGATGCACTCATGCGGATACAAATGTAGATGAAATAGGAGCAATCATGTCGTCAACAATAGGGATCTTATGTTCACAAATTTTAGGATCAATTCCTTTCAAATCCCTATAACTATAGGCAAACACATCCCTATAAGTTTTGGCCAAATATATCAATGCTTCCTCTTCTTGAATTGACATGTCATCAGCTATGAAAATGTGCCTATCTTCCCCCTCTTCCTAAGTAATCACCACCTTCTTAGTTTGTTCCTCATTGTCATATGACTCCCCCTTTTTCTTATCCCTTTTTTGTTTCATTTTAAAAGTAATCTGTCTTCCACTTCATAGGTCTTGAAGTTTGAAGGTACATCAAATTGTTGGTCCTCTTCCTTAATCTTTTTATTCACTTCAGATTTTTTCTCTTCTTCCATTTCTTTGTGTAAACATTTTCTATAAGTTCTTGAGATTTTGTCTTTTATAGCATCTCAAGCCTCCACTTCTTCTAGAAATTATGTTTTTCGAGTATTTAAAAGTACCTCTTCCTTCAAATTCTCCTCTCCTTTTGACGCTTTTATCATTTGTATTCCTATATGAAAAATATCATACCCTTCTTCATGAGTGAGAATCGTGTTTTTCACGATTCTGTGTGAGAATTGTATTTTTCACGATTCTGAGTGAGAATCGTGTTTTTCACGATTCTGAATGAGAATCGTGTTTTTCATGATTTTGTGTGAGAATCGTGTTTATCACGGTTCTGTGATCCCAGACAATCCTGATTGCTCACAATCATATAAAACACTATTTTCATGATGATTTTCTCATGAAAATCGTGTTTTGGAGATCACGATTTTGAATTCTTGCAGAGAATCATGATTCTATGCAGAATCTTACAATTTTTTGGATTTTGATTTTTTTTTTTACTCACACAATTAGAAGCGCCTAACCAAAAAATTAACATGCAATAAAGAACCCAAAAGAAAATGTCAACATATAATGCAAAAAATCCAAAAAAAAATCGTGATTCTGTCTTTTCACTCATTTTTCTGATTTTCTTTTCTTAACAAACTTTTTTCAACTTGAATTCATATGGAAAATAAATGTGGAGATGATTACCTTGCTCCTTGATTCAGGATTCCCAAAAACTCTGAGTTATGCAAGGAATCTCGATTTTGCTACTCCTCTCTTCACTCACTCTCTCACTCAATGACTTGTTTGAAATGAATTTATGCTTTTATAGGCTTCAAACAATCGCAATTGTGAGTGAATGTTTAACAAATTTGACTTCCCAATTTAATAAGTCCTGTTCATATGCAAATTTGTGATTTTATTTATAAAATCCTGTCCCTTCAAACAAAATTTTCATGCTTCCTCTTACTAATGAAAATCGCGATTCTATGTCCAATCCTCAAATCTGATATTTTGGTGCTCAATCCTTTTTGAAATTTTCATTTCCTTCAATTGTGCAACTTATGAAACCTTAAAATGACTTACCTTGATGCCCAACAGTGCAATTGACTCCAATTCATGATCTTACTGAAAATCGCGATTCTGAGATGAGAATCGTGTTTTTTCTGAAATTCCCTGATTTTGCAAGTTTTGACTTTTCTTCCCACCTGGTCTTCTCCAATGTCCTTCAACAACTTCAAATCAATTGTCACCTGCAACTATTCACAACTCAAATATTCACAAAAGATTAGAACTAAAAAGAGAAACTACCATTTTTTTTCTTTTCCTTAATATTTTTTAATTTTCTGATTTTTTTTCCAACGTATTCTCTTCCATTATTCAACACACACCTCATGCAAAACTTCATTAAGAAAAAAGAATTTTTTTTGTAGTTTCACTAAATTTTATGGATTTTTTTTAGTAATCTTTATCCCTAAATCAAGGAAAACACTTCACTTAGGGTTTTCTTTTTTTCAAGATCCATTGATCTTTTGACTTATGATTGGTTGTATTCACTATGCTTGCAATTCTCACAATGTAAATAGAGTTTTTCAAGAAAATATGTGTTACCAAGTAGAATTGATAATTTATGCAAAGATAAACTCAACACTTTTTTTTTCAAGTGATCAAACAATCTTTCCACAAGACAATCAATTCACTTAGAACAAGCAAATGGAACAATCAATTTGCACATAGCTACTTTACATGACTTTCCTCATTGCAAATATTTCATCTTTTCGAAGATTAACAAAATTTGCTTGGTACTTTGTCAAAAAGAAATCTACATATGCAAAGATAATCACATTTAACTTTTCCTTTCAGCAAATTAAATAATTTTTTGCTACAACACTTGCACTTTACTCTTAAAAAGTATGAGCAACTATCAGTTTGCATAAATTTACATACTTCTTTGTCTCAAAAAGTTAATTCATGCTTTCTTTTCCCAAAAGACAATCCTAGAAAAAAACCTACCTTCTCAAATTTTCTTACTTGATTACAAAGTAATACCTTTCCAATGTGTTCAAATACCATCAACAATGGAAGATCTAGCAAGGTCCAAAACTTCAATGAAGCTTTTGCTTTGTTCCCCGGCAACAGTGCCAAAAAATGTTTGTTGTTAACCTTTGGAGTTGTCCTTTCCAATCATTATAGCGCAAAATATTAACTACACATCTTTAAATTGTCAATCCAAGAAGTATGCAAGGACCACAGCCCCTTCTAGTTAATGGAATCCAAGAATAAGAATTGACATAGATGTTTTGTGAGAGATTTGTGAAGAAGAAAGGAAATAAACTAGGGTTTTGATTATCTTGAGTTCTACAGTAGCATTTTCAATGATCTTTGTGCCTAAAGTGTGCCATTTTTCCAGTAGAATACAAATATGAAGTCAAATTTCCAAAACAGTACCTATATCATACAGATAAGACAATCACGATTCTGTAAAAACTAAGAAATTCCAATTCCAGCATTGATCTCCTGCAATGTCTTGCTCAATCCACTAATACTCACCTATCTTCATACACTTCACTCAGAAATACACAAGAAAATTTCACAAATTCCATGGATTACACAATGAGAAGACTCAACAAATCAAGAAGATGATCATGAAAAGTAGAAACACGATTTTCTGCAGAGAAGCTCTTCACATTACTTAGATAGCATGAAAATAATACAACCAACCTCTTCAAAATAGAAGAAATTATCTTTTATACTTTTTCAAGTGTCCCTCTTCACACTTGAAATTTGATGCTCTTTGCCTTTTAATGTAAAAATATGCTATCAAAGAGCTTCCAAAAAATTCTAAGAAAAATACACATGATTCTACTTTACATGAGGAAGATTCTTCCCAATTTTTACATCATTTGGATAAATATATCTACAAAATGTCAAATTACAAATAGTTTCCTTCAAAATATGCTTCCTCTAACACTCTTGTATTGCCAAATCCACTTCTACCTCCTCCTTTCTATGTTCTTCCATTGAACCAATAGTTTTGAGTAGTGTGGTTGGTCTCATTATAGATGGCACAAGGCTGACTTTCATGTCCTTTGGACTTATTTTGCTTTGCTCCTTTCTTTTTTCCGTTACACTTGCTTTTGTCTGCATAGTTGGCTTGGGAGATTTCTACACATCATCCTCATTTTTTTGCCTTTGTTCTTCTTGTCCTTCTTATTTCTATAAAGATCAATTGTCGAGTTACCTTGGAAAGACTTACCTCCCTTTGTATTTTTGTTGGCTTCTTGGTTGAAGAGTTGTCCAAGAAATATGTTGAAGTCAAGTATCTTCATATCCATGATGAGGTCATAGGCAGTAGTGAATGATTGCCATTGGTCATTATTCCTTATGTCATTCCAAATTTTCCTCATAATGGCTTTATCTTCAATTAGTTCTACAATTGAAGATCATTGATCGGCAACCTCCTTGACCTTGGTAACAAACTTTGTGATTGTTTTCTTGGGCATCTTCTTCATTTTGTTGAACTCATTACTCAAATGATTCTTCCTAGCCTTGCTGCTATCAGGAAGAATGTTTTAAGTGCATCCCAGGTTTCTTTTGATGTTTTATATCTTCTAATGTGCGGAAGCAACAAACCAAAGATTGTGTTTAAGGAAATAGTTGATGTAAAGAAAGGCATCAACTTGAAGTGTGATTATGAACACCCTTATATTTTTGCAACATAAGGTCAACTTCAAATGCTTAATTCTCTCAACTTGATAACACCATCAAGGGGTGACCCCCGACTTTTCAAGAAGTAGCATGTACAAACCTCGAGGCACATAATCTACATTAGCACATAGTAGGAGAATCCAAATGTTATGAAACTTTGAGTTATCCAAAGTATCTTTCCAATGAGCCCTTAATCATGAAGTTTGGACTTTTGAACTGGGAGAAACACCTTCTAAAATTGTGCTCACTTGAAGGAGATGACACATAAAAATGAGCAGCAATCAAGATGAAGATGGAAAGTGATTGATATTCATGTATTACCAAATACAAACACATGGAGTGGTTATATACGCTCTTTGGTGTTCTCCTCATGATTTCCCATGACTTTATTAACCATATTTGAGCTCAAATCTCACATAGGGTGAGTTTGATTAGATTCATTCTCTTGTCCTATAATCTAGGAGATAGAGAATCAAGTTCAAAATTGATTTTGGTAGTTGTCGAATACCAACCTCATAACTCATGGTTTTAAGGACTTCTAGGTTCAACCTTTGATGAGTGTAATGATCTAGAATCCATAAATAGCTATGGAATTTTACAAGGATAGAAAATTACATGACTCATCATAAAGAACTAAGGTTTTCTTCATGAATATGCTTCGACTATGATAAATCCTTCTCTCAAGCATACTAAAAGCTTGATGTTCTAACACAGATGCCATGAAAGACCGAATTCGGAGATAACAAAGGAATATGAAACATGAAGAGGAATTGAAAGGAAACGAAGCCTAAGATGGAATAAAGGAAAAAAAGATAGTACGTGATGAAAAAGGAGAGGATAAATTTGATGTTCCACAAAATTTCAAGAAAAATGAGTTGGAAGAGATATTTTTTCTAAATTTGAAACCATAAAGAGAGTAAAAGAGAGATGAAACAAATGATAATGAAGAGGAAACTTAAAAAGTAGTAGTCACTCAAGAGGGAGGAGAAGACAAACATGTTGTTATAGCACTTGATATTGCATTGTAAGAAGAAGATGCCTTAATCTAGTTAGTAAGAGAATTTAGAGATGTATTTGCCTATAATTATAAGTAATTAAAGGAATATATCCCAATATATGTGTATGTAGAGTTCCTATCGCACAAATGTTAAATGAAGTAAGTAGAGGCATTATACACACAATGACAAATACTCTACTAAAATTAATGAAGAAACTCATAAGTTATGAGCTGCAAAAGTCATATATGAGATAGAATATATTGAGTTGATATCTCCAATAGTAGTAAAACTAAAACATAATGGTAAACTTAGAGTATGCATGAGCCTTAACAAAGTAAATGTTGCAACTGTCAGAGATAGTTATCGACTACCAATAACTTATCATCTTCTAGAAAGACTTGTTGGGAAGGAAGCCTATAGTTTTTTAGATGGGTTCTCGCGATATAATCAAGTTCATATTTCTTTAAATAATCAACATGAAATAGCATTTGCTACTGAATGGGTTGTACATGCAATTAGAGTTATGCCATTCTAATGCACCAGCCACATTTTAAAGGATGATTTATCATGTGTTTAAAGATTTTCTAAGACATTTGATGGAAATATATGTAGATGATATTTTCACTTTTATTAATAAATAAGAGGATCATTTACAAGATTTGAGAGCCATATTTATAAAATGCAAAGCTTGTAGAGTCTGTTAGAATCCTAAAAAATGTGTATTTTGTGCTAGAGAAGGAAGAATGTTAGGACATATAGTGTCAAAAAATGGTATATCCATAAAAGAGGAAAAAAAGGCAATTTCGAATTTACATAGACCAAAAAATGTAAATGAATTACAAACATTTATGGGATGTTGTAGATGTTACAAGAAATTTGTCTACAAATTTGCACATATTGCAAAACCTTTGTTGTTGGAGTTTGAGGTCTGTGGAAACAACACAAGGATGAAGAAGAAGCTTGGAGCCCAACACACAATATTGAATGTATTACCAAGAGAATGTACAAAGATAAGTGACCCATTAGGGTTATAGGCATATATACAAGCTAGGTGAAAAAACCTCCTAAAGAGGGAAAAGAGTGCCCCGAGGATCCTAGTGTGTTCACACACATCACTACCTAAATACATGAACAGATCCCCCCTGGGAGTGATGCGATAAACAAGGAGTTGGCAGTCATGTATAAGGAAGTGCCAAGCTATGTCGAATCACTCCACAAAAAGGAAATAAACCCAAATCTTTGCGAAAAGCTTCAAACTTCTTCCTAGGCAATGTTCTCCTGTGTGGGAACATACACCAAACTGATCTCTCTAGCAGAGAAATTCTCCTTGGCATAATGATAGTGCACCTCAATGTGCTTAGTGCGAGCATGGAACACAGGGTTCCTCGCAACTGCCAATGTGCTCTAGCTGTTAGTAAAGATGGTGGTGGTAGAATAGTGAACAACACCCAAATCAGCCATAAGATGTCTAAGCCACACACACTCAACAGTTGTTGTGAAAGCTATGCTATACTCAACCTCACAACTAGAAGTGGCCATAGTAGGCTCCTCCTTGCTCAACCAAGATATGCATGAGCTACCAAGCAAGAAGCAAAAAACATTGGTGGACACATGAGTGTCATAGCAACTAGCCCAATCAAAGTGAGAAAAATCATGTAAATCTGGTGGTAGTGATCCCCCTTCGGATAAAACAATCCAACTAGTCGAGTATCACTCATGTTGGAGGAGATGGTCGATAGATTCTAGAGATGAAGTGGTGCTACAAAATCCTGCTTCACACCAGCCAAGAACAAGTTGGGGAGAGTATAGTAGACTACTTGAACTTCCCAACAATCACAAATAATCACCTATGTGCTTTGGAGTATGATCCTCTAATCAATGGATCAAAACAGATGAGTTCAAACTTCAACTAAGTGTCAAGGCTTGCTATTTTGGTCTCTGCACATGTTCAGTAAAATGATTAGTGCTCTCAACTTGCTAGCAATTGAATAAATTCCTTTGGGGAGTATCTAACTAACATAGATACCTACCCATCGATTTATTTCAACAAAAATAATCAAGTGTACACTTAGAATGATGCTTAGCAAGTTGGAAGACTAGCCCGACAATTTTGGGGTGCTACAGTATGCATACAAGTGAGAAGAGATGTGAAGATATCTCGAGATTGAGAAAAAGAAATGACAATTAAACTTTGTAGCTATGAAATAAACAATATGCTGAATCTATAGCAGTTTAAATCGCATCAAATGGTCAACTATGCACTCAGAACCAAGTTTGAGAAGATCACTGTTATGAGATGAACTTCACAAAGAGGTGAAGTACGAAGTGATCAAAGTATATGTATTAAATCACATAGAAATACGATGACATTGGAAATATATAATTGTACAATGTGAGGGTACCAATACAACTATGGAATGAGCTCACTAATCACAAGAAACCCCTATCAATTTATATTCCAATCGGGATTCCATGCGAGCTTTTGATCCATTTTTATAGCTAGAGTTGGAGCCAACTTTTAAATTCGAATTCAAGCTCTCACCATAAAGTGAGTCCTAAACTTTAGGCTTTACTTTTTCATCATTCAACTACCAAGAATTCAAGATTTGATTCCTCCTAACTCCGCGTGGTGGTTAGTGCAATTATCATATGCATTTTTACAAGGATAAAAGTAATTGGCTTTTACAGGGGGGTAGTCATATGTGACTATATGAGATAAATGCTAACTGTCCAAGTATGTAGGCTTGGACTCATTCACATCAACAATTCCCCCTCAAGACTAACATGCTTGGTCTTTATTTCTCTTTGATTTCCTGCAATCCAATCATCATCTTGAACATGTTCATCTTAGTTCCATCCAAAGACATTGTGACCATATCTGCACATTGCAAATTGGTTGATACATAGGACAATTGGATGTCCTTGCTAAGTAACTTCTCTCTTACATAATGATAGTGCACTTCAATGTGCTTAGTCCTTGCATGATATACATGATTAGCACCCAAATGAAGTGAGATATTGTTATCTCCAGAAATCATTGGAGTATAAGAATGTAATCCCAAATCTGTGTAGAGTAGTTTGAGCCACATAACTTCTTGTGTTGCGTTTGCTAAGCCTCTATATTTTTCCTCTCTTGATGACAGTGCTACAATTGCTTGTTTCTTCGATGACCATGATATTAGCTTTGAACCTACAAAAGATAAGTAGCCAGAAGTGCTCCCCATATCATCTTTTGAGCCATCCCAATTTGCATCACAATACATCTTGATATCAAAATTAGAAGTGAATGGATAAAAAAACCCTTCATTTATGGTACCCTTTAGATACTTTAAGATCCTCTTAGCAGCTTCCATGTGAGGTTTTCTTGGTGTATGCATAAATTGGATTAATGTACTTGCTCCATAATATATGTCTGCTCTTGTTAGGGTTGCATAACTAAGACTCCCCACAAGTCTTTGATAACTTGTAGCATCTTCAAGGAGCTCTCCCTCATGAGAAAAAAGTTTGTGGTTGAATTCCATGGTTGTACCTGCAATTTTAGTGTTCTCCATCTTGAATTTAACCAACATATCATGAATGTACTTCCTCTCAGTAATAAAGATTCCAAAATCAACAAGGACAAATATACTGAAACACTCCAACAGCATGAAGAGCCACAGGCGAAGAAAAGTGCAATATCATCATCAGATACACACTTGGGATTCTTACCTAAGACTTCAGAATTACATCATAGTGGATTCATGACATTCTTGAAATTATTTCCATGCACTTTACCTCATTCTTTTTGTAGGAAAAAGAATAGGAGGGGAAGAGAGTTTTTTTTAATTGTCTTTGAAGTCAAACGTTCCAAGAAAATGAATATGGAAAATCATATATATATATATATATATATATATATATATATATATATATATATATATATATATATAATTTAAAAAAAGGAGAAAAAGTCCTTCAAACCTAAATCTATTTGTGTTAATTATTATTTTATGAAAAGACTTTTTCATATAATTTATAAAGCACCAACAAGATATATGTTACAATGTGGGAAGAGCTATTGCGTTATTGTTCGATCTTTTATTCTTTGACATTTTTTTTTTTTACTTGATTTATTATTTCCAATTATTATTTTCTTTTTTATCAATGCATTAGGTATCTTGCTACACATGTGATGATCACTCTAATTGTGTTACACCTATGATGTAATGAGGAAAATATTAATTATTTTCTCAAATTTATTTTCTCAAGAAAAATGTTGTCTTTTTTATGACACCTATAACTTATGTGGTGGGAGTTTTGGTGTGACGTGTCATATTTCCTCCAGGATGGTGAATGCAAAAGAACTACCTATTCATAATTTCAAAGTTGATTCCATAACATTGTCAAGTTAGACAATGAAATAGTGGTGGAAGATGTGGTATTAGAATCTGATGAACAGGAACTTCCGGAAGCTGAATAGATAGTCAAAGAGCTGAGGGAAACAATCAATATCATTGATCAACACATCTTTACAATTGGGGTTGGAGGCTACAAATATACTATGTTATGCCAACAGTTCTATAAATTCCAAAAAGTGGCTGCTAATTACAAAAGATGGAAGGCAGTGGGACATCATAGACTATTGGATGAACCTCTCTTTTTTATAGATTTTGAGAGAGTTTCACAAGTCATGTCTAGTCTGAATGAATTTGGCAAAGGTAATGATGCATACTTTAGGTGTTCAGTTAAGGACATGGAGAACAAAGAAGTGCAGATAACCATTAAAGCAGAGCACATCAGGGTAGGTCTTCAATTTTATCCTATGGGAACAAAATTGGATGGCAGCTTTGTCAAGAAGAATGCATCAACATATGGTGGATATTCCAAGTTTGTGGACTTCAAAGGAAAAGAGAATGAAGAATTTGCCATCAGGATGTTTCTTCAGTACTTATGTTTTCCAAAATTGCCAAGATACATGATGCCACATAAACCAGTTACATTGATCATGTTCAACAAAAAATATAGGACTAAACCATTTGGAGTAATGGATGTAACTCCCTACATTCATGACCAATTAAAAGAAGCAGCAAAACACTCGCAACAGAGGAAGTTTATGAATGGAGCACAGTTCTTGACAAAATCATATATCATATTCTAGATATGGAAGATCAGTTGAAGTTGGCTCCAGAAGCTTAGTACTTTAGGAGTTTGATGGAAAGAATTAAAAGCCCTTCAAAATTGATGTCAATTAGAGAAACAAAAGTCCACACAAGCATGAGAGGATTAGGGAGGAAAATGAAATTTGCATCAGAAGAAATAATCCCAATTAAGAAGAGAAGACTAGATCCCAGGAATGTAGTGTTGGAACAAGAAGTGACAAAAGAGGAGAATATGAAGCAGCCCAAAAGGAAGTCCAATCCTCAAAGGAGCCCTATCCACCTCAAACAAGAAAGGAACAAGTTTCTTCCTACTTGACTCAAGGTAATGATAAGAGGGCAATCTATGAAGCTCAGTATCAAAAGATGTTGGAAAATTATTAATGTAAAGAAACCGATTGGATACAAGGGGAGATGGAAAATTATGAAGAGTTACATGACCAGATGATGGTTGTAGAAACTGAAGAAGTATTTGTAAGAAAAGAAGTGGAGTTATTGGCTTATTTCAAAGAATTGCAAGGACCTCCAAAGGCCAGAACTACAGTGGTGGTGAAAAGGAAAGTCGAGAAAAAGTCTGCTCAGAAAAAGAAGCCAACCAAGAAGGATAAGGATAAGGCAGTTGAGCATGAACTGGTTAAAGAGTCAATAAAGACACCATCAGCAGAAAAGAATCAGAAGGAATCATTTGAAAAAGAAGAACAAAGCGAGGATAAAAAAGGAGAATTGGGAATAGCTGCTTCTTCAAAAATTCTCATCCGACTCAGAGAGTGATATTGAGAATTTTCTTTTGAAGAGTTTAAATCTCCTAGTGCCAAGTACACCAGCTAAAATGGTACAAGCATCAGAAAAAAGTAAAACACCAGAAGAATTGAGTTAAAAATCAAAGGAAGTATAATTCTATGAAGAGTCAACAAAACAAATTAGTCTTGGAGAAGAAACAAGGAGGTTAAAAGGTAAAGGAGAAATGTTGGAAGAAGATGATGAAGAAAAGGAAGGATTCAATGGTGGAGTAGTAGACACAGGATTCAAAACCATCTGTACAAAACCTTCACATCAACCTTATTGTCAACCATATGTGGAAAAGCAAGAATTGGAAGGAAGAGAAAAGTCATACAGCGAGTTGCATAGTAAAGGGGATAAAGGCAAAGTTGAAGAAGAGACTGAAGTACAAAAGAAGACAGAATTCAAGGAGTACAATGAGGGGAATACAGAAACAGAAGTAAATCAAAGAATAGAGGAGGTACTCTTTGATTTGGGTCATAATGAAGATCACACAAATACAGATAATCAGGAAAGGGAAGTAGAAATAGATCTTATGGATATAGATGAACAGGTGATGGAAGGAAAAGAGCGAATCAACATTAATACATGAAAAAGAAGTCCAAGGAGAGGAGTTACAAGTTATTCAACAGAAACAAAAGGAAATTGATGTAAAGGAGGTAGAATTAATAGAAGAGGAAGAAAACAATGAGAAGGAAGAGAAACAGGCAACTGGTTATGATGAGGAGGATGCACAGAAGGATGAATTTAAGGAAGGAAAACAAATAGAAGTAAAGCAACTAGAATTGGAAACAGATCTTGAAAGAATACCTAGGGACATCAGATCTGCTTGTAAAATCATTATGAGTAACATAGAGCAATTCAGACCTTCTAGCAGGAATATGATCATATCAGGGATGGTTGCTGAATCAGAATTTGTAAAAGGTAGCAGAATTATTACAAAGCAAAAGAAAGAAAAGGAGCAGCTGGAAGATCAGATAAGAGTAATACAAGAAAAGAATGAAATTTTGAGAAAAAGATTGTTTTCATTGGAAGCACAGGAAGTTCAAAATCAGAACAAAATTCAGTTTCTTGAAAACAAATGTACTAAACAGTTGGAATATAGCAATAAATTAGAAATGGAAATGAAGAAATTAGAAGGCAGGTTTAGAACACTCCAGAGCTCCTATCAGATAATGGTTAAAGCCAATGAGGACATAAACAAGTTATTGATGGAGGAAGGACAAATGAAAGGAGAGAGTCAGACTGTACAAATGACTCAGGAAGAGAGAGAAGAACTGAATAAGGAAATTCAAGGGTTACAGGAAGAACTGAAAGAAGTCAAGGAAATGGAAAAACAAGCTAGTGTGCATGTTGCTAGTGCAATGAGAGGATATAACAAATTACATTTGGATATAGAAAAAGAAAGGAGTGAATGGAGATCAGAAAGAGAATTGCTCGTATCTCAGAATCAGGAATTAATGATGGTGGTTAAAAATTTACAGAACAATCTGGAATTTCCACAAGGAAAAGTTGAGGAACAAGTAGTGACCACACAAGCAGAGGAACAGGAAGGAGGAGAAGATAATAGATTTCAAAATTTAGTGAGCAAGAAGACAAAAATGTTGAAGAATATTCAGATGAATTTGTTCAAATGCTTGTAACAAATAGGGAATCAAGAATGAAGTTCATAAGGAAGATGCATGATGAGTATGAAGATCAGATTGTAAAGTTTGCTCTAAAGAATGGAGTAAATCCAGATCAACATCATTGGGCAGCAGATGGTTTAGGAATACCATTTTGTATGATTTTGGAAAGTGTCAAGAATTATCAGACCGCAAGAGTAGGACTACCACCAAATAAACATTTGGAGTATGAAGAAGATATCAATGTCACTAAAGAGTTATTTGAAAAAGCCAACCCTAAATGAAGGAATAGATGGTTGGATGCCAACAAGGAATGCAGAAAGATCTAGAAAGAGGCACCATTGCAACTAAAGATAAATCCAGCCTATTGCCCAGTAGCCAGAAGAAGAGAGTGGACAATATTTTAGGAAAGAAGAAATGCAGGGCAACTTCTAGCAAAATGGTTAAATTTTCCAAAGATTGCAGGACCAAAAGCAGGATCTTGGCCAACCAAGAAATATATGATTGATACAGCAGAATCTTTCATACCCACATACAAAGATGTAAATGATCCAGCCTGTATTCTATTAGTTAGAATAATGTGACTTGTAGTGGCATGCATAGAAACATTCATAGATACAGAAGTACGAACTCTTAATTATATTGGATTCAATTCACCTATAGATGCTCTACTTTTTTATCTAAGTAAAACCCCAGACAAAATCTGTTTAATGGCATACTACAACAGATTTGTATTTTTGGGAAGTTATTACCTTCAAATCTTTGAAGATGCTTTTGATTATGGATTTTTTGAAAGGGAATCTGAAATTTTTGGAAATCTATCAGTAGTTACTAAATCAAGACTTACTACATATGAAGTTGCTTACACAAAATATTTGAAGACAGACAAGAGGCAGCAATCCAATGGAGAAAAAGCCTTGTTCGAAATGGTGAATAATTTGAATGTTACAGAAATAAAAAGCCATGATTTGTTATCTCAGGTTTATCAAAGGAAGAAGAAATAAATGGAGCTCTCATTACTCTTCTATCAGGATATTTTTTGTTAGGAGTCAAAAAGTCTAGGAGGGGAAGAATGTTAAAGGAAGCATAATTTGAAGGAAATTATTTGTAATTTGACATTTTTTGTAGATATATTTATCCAAATGATGTAAAAATTGGGAAGAGTCTTCCCCATGTAAAGTAGAATCATATGTATTTTTCTTAGAATTTTTTGGAAGCTCTTTGACAGCATATTTTAAGATTAAAAGGCAAAGAGGATCAAATTTCAAGTGTGAAGAGGGACACTTGAAAAAGTATAAAAGATAATTTCTTCTATTTTGAAGCGGTTGGTTGTATTATTTGCATGCTATCCAAGTAATGTGAAGAGCTTCTCTGTAGAAAATCATGTTTCTACTTTTCATCATCATCTTCTTGATTTGTTGAGTCTTCTCATTGTGTAATCCATGGAATTTGTGAACTTTTCTTGTGTATTTCTGAGTGAAGTTTATGAAGATAGGTGAGTATTAGTAGATTGAGCAAGACATTGCAGAAGATCAATGCTAGAATTGGAATTTCTCATTTTTTACAGAATCGTGATTGTCTCATCTGTATGATATAGGTATTGTTTTGGAAATTGGACTTCATATTTGTATTCTATTGGAAAAATGGCACACTTTAGGCACAAAGATCATTGAAAATGCTACTGTAGAACTCAAGATAATCAAAACCCTAGTTTATTTCCTTTCTTCTTCACAAATCTCTTAGAAAACAGCTATGTCAATTCTTATTCTTGGATTCCATTAACTAGAAGGGGATGTGGTCTTTGCATACTTTCCGGATTGACAATTTAAATATGTGTAGTTAATCTTTTGTGCTATAATGATTGGAGAGGACAACTCCAAAGGTTAACAACAAACAAAGAGGAAGAGGTGGATAGAATTAGAACAACAATATAAACAACACCAAAAGAGATTACAAAAACTACTATGAAGATCAGCCACATGAAGATTCTTTACTTCTTATGAACCTGAGCCATAAAGAAGATAAAGAGGATGAGCATTTGTTCTACATAGATTCTGGTTGTTCAAACCATATTGCAAGAAATGTTGCTCTCCTATCAGACTTGGAGAAACCTAAGCACAAGCATAACGTACACACATGGAATGATGCCAAGCATAATGTGGAAAGGATTGGCAATGTCAAAGCATCAAATGGAAAGACAAACATTCAGAGTAAGGTTCTCTATGTACCAACTATTAGGAGAAACCTGATAAGTATAGGCCAAATTTTAGAAAAAGGCTTGCAAGTTAAGATCAATCAACATGAAGCTTATGTGGAAGATACATGTCAAGGCTTCGAGAAGATAGATAGAGGTGAGAAGCATGGTAGAATCTTCACATTTGAAATGGGAGATATCATAAATATAGCTCTCTATAGCTTTGGGTCTCAAACCCTAATTGAGCTAGAGGCATGGCGTACGAGACTTGCTCATGTGAATGAAAGAATACTTAAGGATTATGTAGGGATCAAAGTGTCCTAGGGCTGCCAAACATCGCAAAGCATCATATGATCAATAGATTTTATGTTTATCATATTTGGAAATCTCAAAGACAAACTTTTAACCACAAAGAATACATCCACAAAAATTTCTTGGACTTAACACAAATGTGTGGAGACCAAGTCAAGAACCATCATTAGTAGGCTCAAAATATTGTTTATCTTTTGTTGATGGTCAGAGTAGGTGGAAAATCCTATAGTTTATCAAAAACAAAAGTGTTGGTTGATTGCCTCGAAAGATACTTAGCACATGTAGAGAACTACACGGGTAGATCATTGAAGAAGCTTAGATATGATGGAGGGCAGGAATAATTATTTAAAGATTTTGATTATTACTTGTAGGATAAAGGTATCAAGAGCGAAGTCAGTAGTAGGTACTATCCTCAACAAAATTGTGTTGCTGAGACAAGGAACAAAACCCTAGTTGGGACAAAAAGAACACTTCTTGAAGAAAAGAACCTTTCACATTACCTATGGGGAGAAGCAACATCTAATGTAGTATATATTTTCAATAGATTACCATCCAAATCTCTTCAAGGTATAACTCCCGTTGAAGCTTTCAATGGAAAGAAGCCAAGTCTAGGTCATTTTAAAGTCTTTGTTTGTTTAGCACATGTGCATATACCCTCACAAATGAGAGGGAAATTGGATGAAAGACCAACCAAAGCTATGTTCATTGGATATGGCTCAACTCAAATGGGTTGTAGATTCTACAATCCAAAAAGAAAACATTTCAATACAAGTAGGGATGCTTTGTTTGAAGAACACATGTCACAATATGAAGAAGACCAGAAAAAGGTAAAGTTACCCTATGATCTTGATAAAGATTTTCTTCCATTAGAGAACAAGCATGATACTCAAGTGTAGGACTCTAGAAGTGAATAAAAAATGAACAAAATGATAAAGAAGGGGATTAAAAATTTTGGAATTCTAGAGGGAAGGCCAAAATGCAAGAATGTGGAGAATGTTCCAAAGACACTCCTAGAAGATCAACAAGGGAAAAAAGAAAACCTGAAAGTTATGGACATGATTCTACTTCAGTAACCAAACATACCATTTATTTGGCCAAAGATTTAGTTTTAGAATAATCATAAACATATGAAGAAGCAAAAGATAACCCTCACTGGGAGAAAGCCATGAAGGAAGAAATTGAAACTCTCAAAGAGATGGATACATAGGAGTTGGTTCCTATGCAAACCAACAAAAAGGTAATAGGTTGGAGATGGGTCTATAAATTGAAAAGGAATTTAGATGGATGAATTTGCACCTACATAGCCAGGCTGATTGCCAAAGGATGTGCTCAAACTTAGGGCATAGATTATGAGAAACATTTCCCACCTGTGCCCAAGATGAACACCATTAGAACCTTTCTTAGTGTTGTAGTTGCAAGGAATTGGAAACCACTTCAACTTGATGTGAAGATTGCTTTCCTCATTGGATGGATCACTGAGGATGTATGCATGTCACAACCGCTAGGGCTTAAAAACCCTAATTATCCTACTTATGTATGCAAGCTTAAGAAATCACTACATGGCTTAAAATAAGACCCTAGATCTTGGAACTACAAATTGGTGACCTTTTTACAACATTAAGGATTCAAACCAAGCAATCCAAATCCTTCATTGTTCATCAAAAGAGTTCCTAATGAAGTTATCTATTCATGGTTGTATGTAGATGAAATAATATATGATAGGTGATGATGTGATTGGGATAGAAAAAATCAAGAAGCATATGTAGGTGGAATTCAAGACCAGTGATCTTGGAGAGTATCAAAGTCTTGTAGGTAGTCTAATATGTGCTACATGTACAAGGGTAGACATTTCCTATAGTGTTGGAGTGCTAAGTCGATTCATGCACTCTCCAAGAAAGCCACACATGGATGCAACTAAAAGAGTACTCAAATACTTAAAGGTTACAACCAATGAAGGTATATTCTACTCATACACATCTAATTTGGATCTCAAGCTATATTAAGATGCAAATTGGATAGGATCTAAGGATGATAGAAGAAATACATAACATTTGCATGATCAAAACTTATTTCTTGGAGCTCCAAGAAGCAAAATACAGTAACGATTTCCTAAACTAAGTCTAAATATAGAGGCTTGACTATAGCCACTCAAGAACAATAAGCGCAATGCATTTAGTAGCAAACCCTTTATACCATGCTAGAACAAAACACATAGAGGTTCATTATCATTTTATCACAGAGAAACTTATGTCGAAGGAAATTAATGTTTCATTTGTTCCAACAAATATGCAAGTGGTAGATATAATGAACAAAGCTCTTGATGGAGTGAAGCTTTGCAGATTGAAATCAATTTCAAGAATTCAAATCAGCAAGGATTGAAGGCTCAAGGATGCTTTAGCTTGAGGGGAAGTTGTTAGAACATCAAGCTTTTACCATGCTTGAGAGAAGGATTTATCATAGTCAAAATATATTCATGAACTAAACTTTAGTTCTTTATAATAGTCATGTAATTTTGTATCCTTGAAATATTCCATAATTATTTATGGGTTCTCGATCATTAGTCACATCAAAGGATGAAACTAGAAGTCCTAAAACCCATGAGTTATGAGGTTGGTATTCAACCAACTATCAAAATCAATTTTGAACTTGATTTTTTATCTCCGGGATTACAAGAAAAGAGAAGGAATCTCATCAAACTCACCTTGCATGAGATTTGAATTCATTTATGGCTACTAAAGTCATGGGAAATCATGAAAAGAACTCCAAGGAGTGTATATACTCACTCCATGTATTTGTAGCTCATAATAGATAAATATGCAATCACTTTCCATCTTCATCTTGCTTGATTCTCATTATTCTATGTCATCTCCTTCAAGTCAACATGATTGCAGAAGGTATTTCTCACTCCTCAATAGTATGTGCTTCAAGATTAAGGTCTCATTCGAAAGTTATTAGTGTCTATGTGTATGATCCAAACTTTCATAACATTTTCATTCTTTAAGTGTGTGATAGAGCATATTATTTGCCTCGGGGTCTATACCTACTAATCATTGAAAAGTCAGGGTGACACCTTGATGGTGTTAAGCTTCAAATGAGAGCTTATCTTGTTTGTAATTCCAAATTGTTGAACGTGTGAACTATGTAAGCTTTAGGTGGACAAAGGGGTTAAAAGACCTTAATGTGGACAAAAGTCATGAGTTAGATCACTTAGGGTAGATTCAAGGTCAGCCATGGCGGTCCTAAGGTGATGGAAAAGTCAGGGGAGGCATTCAAAAGCTATAAAAGAAAGTGAAGAGTCATCAAATGCATGGAAGTCTTGTAGGGCATTGAAGATTAGGAGATATATACTCAAGGAGGCTCAAGGAGAGAGTCATCCAAGGCTCAAGGAGCTGAAACATAGTTATCCAAGCTAGGAAAATTGTGGAGGAGCATATTACATGCACATAGGAGGAGTAAGGTGGAGCTATCAAGCCCTCACCCTCTCTTGTCTCTTGTAGGTATAGACATAGTTTCCTTATAATAGTTGTAACTCTTTGTGTACATATCCAATTCACGATATTTAAGGTACACTTTATAGCTTAATATATGCCTCTTACTTTCCCTAAGAGGGCTTCTTGAAATCAAATTTATGTGCAGAGAAATTTGTGTATCTCTATAACATTAATTTTTGCATATCCTACATCTCTGCATAGTCTGCCTTGTACAGAGTTATTGGCTGACCTAAAAAAAAATTATTTGAGGTATTCTATAGCTTGGTGGAAAGATTATGCATCATAATAAGTGTGGCTAAATGTTTGGGTGATTTGGATCAGTGTAAGGCAGGTGAAAGAGAGTTGTGTTGTAGGCTATGAGTTTTAGAGTCATGAACTACCTCATGAGCAAAGATTTATGGCCTATTGTGTGTGGAGATGAAGATAAGCCCAATGTGGATCCCAAAGATCCAAAAAACACCAATCAAGAATTGAAGATGTAAGGCAAAGTAAGGCCTTACACTGATATATTACTATGATTGGTAATATATCAGTGTAAGGCAGGTGAATCAGAGTTTTGCTACGAGGTAGTAGAAACATTGTATTCGAAAGGACCTAGGTATTAGGTTGATTTCACTTCTAGTGTGCAAATATAAGGGATTGAATTCCATCACAAGTCTTGTCCATAATAGAATATACAACATTAAAAACCTTCCTCTAAGAGGAATTAGACTAATTGCAATCAAGCTGAGAGCATTGAGCATTTGAAGTTGACCTTCTCTTACAAAAATTAGAAGGTTGTTCACAATCACACTTCAAATTGATACCGTATTTTGCATCAATTATTTCCTTATGATGATACAAAACAGATATGTTTTTTTATTGCACTAAGGACTAGAATATAAGGTGAACCAAAGTCTCAAAGTAAAGGCTGATTTTGTACTGGTAAGGTGAATTAAACCCCATTACTTTGAGCTACACTTTGTCTACATCCTTCTCCTCTCAATCTCTTTCAATATATAGCTCCCATGTTCTCACCCAGATATGAGGTTTTATCCTTCATTACTAGATATCTAGTTTCTTCTTTTGACTGTAACTAAACTTTTTCTCAATGTTTTTCATTTAATTCACATATATCTTCTAAATTTCCCTCAATTTGATTCACTTTTACTGTACTCAAGGCTATATGGAAGATATCATATCCCTCTTGGTTGTAAAGTTTATGCCTACACTTTCTTCAGTTGCTACATCTAATGTAGAAAATATATGTTTCCATCCATAGGGTTCAATATCTTCATCATTGAATACTAGAGGCATGTATCTTTCATCATCTACTGTTCTTTCATTCACACAATTCACTCTTCTAAGGAGAAATCTTTTAGGAATTTTTTTGTGTGTTGGGCCATGTGCCTAGATTTAAGTGTCTGCCTCACGTATCTTACTTATGGATTCCAAAGAATCTCCTATAGATTCTTTATCATTATGGATTTTATTCAACTCTCTTGGAGAAACATCATGGTAAGTTCCTTTTTCTCAAATGGGCACATTACCTTGGTATTGCAAATAAAGAGAGTCTTTTCGCTAGTCCTTGTTTACATTCAGGTTTTTCATGAATGGTGTTTCCAAAATAATCTCATAAGAGGTTAAATGTGGAAACTTTACATTCCATCTCTATTCCACATGTTTTGATAAATACCTCTTTTGTTTGAGTTTCGTTGCATCCCACTCTTGCCATATCTCTTTAGTATTTATGGATACTCCTATTCCACTATCTAGAATGGCAATTGCTTGTTTTCCTTAAAAGTGTATGAAAAGTAAAGTATTTTCTTCTTCACTTTTAAAATATTCTCCAATATTTTCCATTCGTAACTATAATAGAGAATCTATCACATAATTATTCTTGCTATCAACACTTTTGACATATGGTTTCATCTAAGGACTTTGCTTCATCAATTATTTTAAATTTATCCTACATGAAAATTTGAACTTCTCATTCACTTTTACTTCTACAGGTTATCGTACATCCCTTTGATGGTCTTGCCTTCTTTCTTGTCTATCACTTTCTTTGGATTTTGTTTAAGGAAAATCATCCGTATGAGACTCTCTTTTCTTTTCCATCACTTCCCATGAGACACGTTCACCCATATTTTCTAGGGTTTTTTGGTTTAATTTTCGAGGTTCATTAGCTAAATTTTTTTGAGTTAAATCAATTATTTCCCTACACCTCTCCATTCTTTGAGGATCTAAATCTGGTATAGGATATGCCTTGTTTTGATATGCTACTTCTGGTCCTTCTTTAATTATCCCTTTGTATGATCTTATCATGGTTTCATGATGTTTTAGTAAGCCTTCTATAGAATTAAACAATTTTTTCTCTTCTTGTGCTACTTTGATGTTTCCTATTGCTTTCCACAAACTGGTTTCTTGTAATGATTTTTACAACTCTTCCACATTTTTAACTCATTTTTATTTTTATTTTTCTCTTCTATCTTTCCAAGAAAGATTCTTATTATTATTCTTTATGGGTGTTTTTATTCTCTCTTCATCTTCCATACTTGTTTGCATAGTTTGAGCTTTCGCTTGTGTCCTTGTTATCATTTGAATAGGTAGGATTTCATCTTGTTCACTTCTAGAGCTAGAAAAGATACCTACTATCTTTAATGATAATTGGTTATGAGAAGCTTGCTTATTGAGGTTTTTTGGACAATCCTTAATCAAAAGCTCTTTTCAATAGTCCTTGCAATAAGCTCCTTCTAATATGAAGGTTAGACATTGAGGAAAATCTCTCAAACAATCTCCTCCACATCTATAATAAGCTACCTTCTAAACAAGCTTGAATTGGGGTTTTGAATTTCTCATACAATTATTAGTAATATACATGAATGTAGTAGTGTCCATTTCAATTTTTCCATTTCCCAAATCTAAATCTTGTAGATCACATTCCTTGTTATACACATAATACCAACCAATATCTTCTCAATGATCATTTGAATGACTCTTATAGCCATCATAATACTCCTTGGTTAAAACTAAAGAGCTTTCTAAGTTTTCTTGCAAATGTTTTTATTTTATTGGAACTACATCTGTTGGTATTAGTGATTGTTTTCCTAGCACTAGTTTGGGTAGATCCAAAAAATTTCTTTCTCTTAATTGCATTATTTGATTGTGGTATTCCAATCTCTTATAGATTGTTTTGTCCATTTTTTTCTCTAGGGTACAATACTTAAAAGTTCTTTTGTCCTATAAATGAGGTGGATTTTAATAATTACACATTTGAGTGAATGATTTTCTTCATAGACATAGCACCTTTTGACTTGTGTCATTCTAGGGAAAAAAATGTTTTATTTTATAGTTTCTCCTAATGCTTTTGCTAGGGCTTCTTCTATGAGAGGAATTTTATTTTCTCCACTAACGTATTGTTCAAATACTATGAGATCTGATCCTCTATTATCCTCTAGGTCAATGGCTTGTTTTATACAAGAGTCTAGGTCTTGGCATCTTGTGCAATACACAATGCTTCTCAATTGGGCATTAACCAATCCTTCAAATGATACACTTTTTGCAGAGAAGGTCTTTCATCATTAGGGCATATATCCAAGCATTCTTTGAATCTTCTTGTAGCAATTCTTGTACTCTCCTCTGGCTTTTGTTTGAAAGTATGGATCAATGTAAATGAGCTATGCTTGAACCCCTTTTGAAGAATTCCCAAATGAATGCTTTTAAAAATCTTTCAACATCAAAAAACATCTCCTTGCTTAAAGGTTGAAACTAAGACAAAACTAACCCTCACAATGTTATTCCAAAAGCTTTAAACTAGGTGGTGTATAAATTTACTTCCTCTTCCCTTAATATTTTCTTGTACCTTGCCACATGATCATGAGGATCACTAAACCGATCATATTGTTTTCTTATACATTTAGGCAATTTTGATAGTCAAAGTTTCCTTCCTCGATTATAAGAATCATTTCTTTTCTAGATAGGAAATTCTTCCATTGCTTTTCCCTCTCATAAGAATGGACTATGTCAAACTTGGTATCTTCTTTCCCTTTGGGGCTCTACTAGAGTATGATGTCTATTACTTCTTTGATTTTTGTGGTTTTCCACATTCTAATCCTAAGTTCCTTTGTTAGCACTTTGACCCAAGTGGTTAGTTTCACGAGGATTGTTGCTAAACACACAACCTTGTCTATCCTCATATATGCAATCCACCTTGGTATACATAAGCCCCAAGCCTATCTGTATATAGATACTTGAGGATATTCCTATAATCTTCTTGATCAAAAGTTGGAGGTTCAAAATAATCTTGTTTCATGCTTGGTTGGGAGAGTAGTATATTTCCCTACAGTTTCCAATAATCACCTGTTTGTGCTTGATATCTCCTTTCTCTCCTTTGAGTATATGTGTGCTTTGTCAATAATCCAAACATAAATCTTATCAATTATACTACCTTTTAATTTTACCTTGTGTTTCTCTTGTTTTTAGAATTAGGGTTTAATATTTCCCTTGAGTTTTGATGGGTTTCTTTACTCTATTTTGCATTAGAAACTTTCATACGCTCTTTATCAAACATCCACTACAATTTGTCACTTTTCCTTGGAGTTGAAAAATTCATGGTTCTCTTCTCCCGATCATGATCTTTAGTGAATACAAATTCAATGAAAAGATCATGAGTAGGCGATTAGATTTCATTAATGAGAATGGAGAATAAAGAAAAATATCTTTCACAGGCAATTCAAGAAAATGAATGAATAAATCTTCCCAAGATCAAAGTTACACTCACCTTTTGATATACTTTTTGCACTTGAGAATTCAAAATTACCTTTGATGAAGTGTTTATTACCATCAAGTAGGAAGATGTTGGAGACAATGTCAAATTGTGAAAATTCTAGCATATGATGTATATGCTATAGCTCCCTCTTCAAGAAAGTTTGTTGGGGAGTTTGGATAAGGCAAACGCCCTGCAAAGCATCCATGTGAATTCGACTCCCCTTCACGATGACGACAACTTTTTGAGTTAATTTTTCCCAATTGCTAAGATAGCAATAGTGCTTTTTGTGGATATTGGTGGTGCGGATTCCATTTTGATCATAGCTTTTAAAGTAAAGCATATCAACGAAATTGCATTTTACACGGATTTACAAGCTATATAAATATAATAGAAGACCATGCTCACTTGTGAAGTATCTTGTCTAGCTAGTGCACTAGCTCAATGCAAGGAGATCAAAGAGGAGAGTTCCTATACTCTTGAAGGAGGTGTGCTCTACATCTTGAGATATCTAGAGGAGGCTTTTTCAGCCAAACATCTGCATCACTTGATGAGTTATTATGAGTAACAAGTCTATTTTTGTCCTCACTTTTCATTCACTAGTTTATGATTAAGGGATAATAAAAAATAGTTCTAAACTATTCATATTCTCCATATTCTCTCTCTCTCACACACACAGTCTTCATACCTCTTAAGCACACAATGTCTTGTATCTAGTTTCTATTTTTCCCTAGATTTAGATATTGTTAACTTGTATCATATTCACAAATTACAATTTGACATTGAATATAAGATAGTGTGGGCGAGCATCATGGCTTACCATACACTTTTAAAATCACTTCTATTCTATCTCTATCTCTCACTCATCTCTATTTGAGTATTAAGGTGTGTATGCTAAGGTTCACGTGTTGGAAGATCCTATAAACCTGTGATTATTGTTATTGTGGTGCACCCCACTTCCAATATTTGGTATTAGAGCATAGTTGGCATACACTCTTAACAAGATGAGTGTCTTATCCTACATATTGTCAATGACACTTATCCAAGGCCAGGACAAGTTGGAGAAGATGTTGCTTCATCTTCAAGAAGACCCCTCTTCCTATTTCTACTCAAAGGAGGTTACTGAAGAAGAAGGAACCACTTCATCATTAGGAGTCAGTGCTACTACTACCAGATTACTTCATACACAAGAGCAATCCATATGGGATTCAAGGGATGCACTAGCGCTTTCATATATTGCTATGGGATTCAAGAGGCATATTATATCCCAAATCAGGACATGCAAAGCCTCTTGTCAAGCTTGGTTGGAGTTAGAGAATATCTATCAGAGCAAAAACTATTGATATATTTAGGTAGTGATGTGTATGAACACTCTAGGACTACTGGGGCACTTTTTTCCCTCTTTAGGAGGTTTCCCCCCCCCCCTTGTATATATGCCTATTGCCCTAACGGGTTACTTATCTTTGTACATTCTAGTGGTAATACATTCAGTATTGTGTGTTGTCCTCTAAGCTTCTTCTTCTTCCTTGTCTTGTTCCATGTCCACAGACATCTAACTCCAACAGTTGGTATCAGAGCAGGTCATTGCTTCATCTAGGGCGTTGTCGACACTCCTCGGATTGTAGTCTCAGAATCACACGAATTTTGGTGAGCATACTCAAGGTGTTTTAGAGATCAAAACAACTTTGCTTTGTGGAGCCAAAATCGCGATCTGAGTTCATTTCAGCCTCCAAACGCACTATCGTAGTGCTTATGCAAGCTATTTTTTCTTTTTGTGCCAAAGGTATATAGCAATTTTGGTTCGCTACTCTAAACATCTCGAAGTATGCTACAGGTTTAGCAAAATTCATCTGGGCAGTTCTATTCAACTTTTTGAGATATAATCAATTTTCTGCATCAAGGTACTTTAGTCACTAGCCATGGCTGAAAGTAGTGATGTATTTTGTATGTTGGCTATTGAGGATAAGTTGGATGGTACCAACTACCTGTTATGGGATTATATGATGCGACATGTATTGGTTGCAAAAGACTGTGAAATATTGTGCAGGGTTTTGAAAGACATCCTATTACACCTACAAATACAGGTACTGCAAATACAGGTGCTGGAGCTGATGGAGATGGTGTCGAAGATGGTGATATTCTGCAGATTATTGTTCGTGCTATGGTTTTTGTTGCACCTTCTGCAGAGAAAATTTGTTGGGATGATAAAGATGCTCATGCACATGCATTGATCGCTTTGTCTATCAAACATGCCATTATTCCTCACATTCACTCTTGTAGAATAGCTAAGGATGCTTGGGTCCACTAACCACATTGTAATAGGCTAGGAATGAGGCTCATGTTGCTTACCTTCGAAAACAGTTTTAGAGTGAGCACATGAATGAAGGTGATTCTATGGACAATTTTTTGACAAAGATCAAGGTGATTCTCACTTGTATAGACCGTTCTGAATGGTCTTCTTGATTCATATCAGATTTTTGCTTCTACTCTTTGTTTGCTGATGAAAGGCAATCCAAATGCCTTGTCATTTGAGGATTTAGTCTCTGTTCTATTGCATGAAGATCAGTCTAGGAAAAAGAGGTCCATCATGCATGTTGCAGATCAAGCTTTCCTAGCTAGTCAAAAGGGTAAAGGTAAATGGAGCTCATCTACTATCAATCAAAAATCTAAAAATGTTGCACATTCGAAGAAGGAAGACAAATATGAGAAGAAATTAGAAAAGCAAAAACTGTTTTGCAAGTACTATAAGGGAAATGATCATATCATAAAGAACTGTCCAAAACTGGTTGCTAAAGAGGCAAAGAAGAAAGAGGCTGGAATGTTTGTTGAAGAGGCCTCTACATCAAAAATAGAGTCTGCTAATCTTGTGCAGGAAGAAGAAAAGGTGTTTACTACTGTTTGCAGTTTTAACCCATGTTCTAATGAGCATTGCATGTATGTAGTAGACGCAGATGTTTGGTACTTTGATAGTGGGGTGACCAAGCATATTACCTCGCAGCGTATTTTCTTCTCTTCACTCGAGCCCGCCCCTACAAGGATTACTGTCACATGCACCAACAACTCCTCTTATCCTATCATGGGAGTTGGTAAGATCATTTTGACTACTCCTACTTTTTGCTCTAGCCAAGATTGGCTTGGTTGTGAAATTTGTTGATGAAAAATGTACAGTTCATGATATGTCAAATGGCAATGTGATTATTCCTTTTGGCATTTTATGTCATGGGCTATATAAGCTCATAGACTATGAATGATTCGGCATGTGCAGTACATGATTCTAAGGCTTTGTCAGATGCAAAGCTTTTCAAAAAAAATTTCGTTTTGGCTAAAAATATGTCAGCATGTAAAATGGGCACCCTCCATTTTGATGGAGGGGGGAATATATTTCTTCTAACTTTAACGCATTTTTGGCTGAACATGGGATAAAACATAAGTGTACAGTGTCATTTAAACCTCAACAGAATGGAGTTGCTGAATGGAAGAACATTTCACTCATGGAGATGGCAAGGTGTATGGTCAAGAGTCAAGCTTTACCACAGTTTGTGGCTTGAGGCTGTCATGTGTGCAACATATGTACTTAACAAGTGTCCCACTAAAGTGCTGTAGTCTATCACTCCATATGAGGTTTGGCATGGTCGAATGCCATCCGTTGCTCATCTACGTGTTTTTGGTTGCCTGGCATATGCGTTAGTGCTTGAACAACATTGCAAAAAATTGGATGATAAAGCAGTAAAATGTATTTTTGTTGGGTACATTTTGAAAGTAAAGGCTATCATCTGAATCATCCATAGACTAAACACATTTTGGTTAGCCGTGATGTTGTTTTTGTGGAAGATTCTATTTAGCCATTGCTTTCATGCACTAAGGAGACATTTGTTAGCTCCAAAGACATGTATCATACTTTGCTGCCTCTTTTTACAGGTGGAAAATCTAGTACTGGTCCTAATGAGGCAACTTCTCAACCTTTGTAGGTAATCATTCCATTGTTGATGCAGATTTACATGATGCACTTCTTGATGAGAGAGATGATATTGAGCAGGCAAAAACTATGCTAAAATGGCTAGTGTAGACTTTGCATGACAACAAATTAGATGCACCTCTATCATGTCCTACTCGTTCAGGTTCTCATAGTGCCTCTTTTCCATCAGATTGCTATGTTATGGGTGCCTCTAGTCTCTGTGATGAGACTAAACCTGTTTCGTTTGATGAAGCATAAAATTATGAACATTGGATGGCTACAATGCAATCTGAATATGATGCTATCATGAAAAATGGTACCTGATCTTTATGTGACTTGCCTCCTCGCAAGAAATCCATTAGCACTAAGTGGGTATACAAGCTGAAGTGTAAGCTTGATGGAACACTTGACAGGTATAAGGCTAGGCTTGTTGCAAAGGGTTATGCGCAGGAAAGGGGCATTGATTTTGATGAGACCTTTGCACCTACTTGTCGAATGACTACTGTTCGTAGCATCTGTGCACTTGCAGCTCATCATGGTTGGAATGTACATCTGTTGGACATTAAAATATCATTTTTGAATGGTGACTTGCATGAAGAATATGTTTTTCAGCCCCGTGGCTTTGTGCAGAAAGGGCATGAGAACCAGGTGTGCGGGTTAAGAAAGGCATTATATGGTTTGAAACAAGCACCATGTGCTTGGTATGAAAAGATACATGCCTATCTGATTGCACATGGTTTTGAGAACAGTCCAATCGATAGAACCTTATATATTAAGTGTGCTAGTGATGTACTTCTTGTCATTGTGGTATATGCTGATGACATGCTGCTCACTGGTCCTCACGAGAAGCATATTGCTAATTTTAAGGCTAATTTTCATGCCTCATTTGAGATGTCTGATTTGGGTCATTTGCATCATTATTTCGGCATTCAGCTTATGCACGTTGATGGTGGAAATGCTTTGGATCAAACAACGTATATTGACACATTATTGCAGCATTTTGGCCCTGAAGACTGTAAGCCTATTGCCACCCCTATGGAGAGAGGTTTACAATTGAGTCTCCATGGTGCTGGAGATGCATTTGATGTTGTTCTCATTGGATGCCTGATTTACTTATGCATTACTCAACCAGATGTTCAGTTTTTTGTATCACAGATGAGCAGGTTTATTCATTGCCCAGGAGTCAAGCATTGGCAGGCAGTTAAGCGCATCTTTTGCTACTTGAGTGGTACCTGACTACTTGGGTTGTTTTATCCCAAGGGGGGATCACTATCGCCAGATTTGCATGCTTTTTGTGATAGTGATTGGTCTAGTTGTGATGACACTCGTGTGTCCATTAGTGGTTTTCTATTCATGTTTGGTAGCTTATGCATATCTTGGCTGAGCAAGAAGCAGCCTCTTGTGGCCACTTCCAGTTGTGAGGTTGAGTATAGGGCAACTTTCATAGCAACTGTTGAGTCTGTGTGGCTTAGATGCCTTATTGCTGATTTCGGTGTTGGTCAGTCTTCTTCCACCACCATCTTCACTAACAGTCAGAGTGCATTGGCAGTTGCGAGGAACCCTGTGTTCCATGCTCGCACTAAGCACATTGAGGTGCATTATCATTATGTCAGGGAGAGGTTCTCTGCTAGGGAGATCAACTTGGCATATGTGCCCACATAAGATAACATTGCAGACCTTTTCACGAAGGCTCTACCCAGGGAGAAGTTTGAAGCTTTCCACAAAGCTTTGGGCTTACTTCCTTTTGTGGAGTGACTTCCACATAGCTTGGCACTTCCTTATACATGAGTGCGAGCTCCTTGTTCACTGCATCACTCCCAAGGGGGATTTGTTGATATATTTAGGTAGTGATGTGTGTGAACATTCTAGGACAACCGGGGCCCTTTTTTCCCTCTTTAGGAGGTTTTCTTTCCCCCGGCTTGTATATATACGCCTATTGCCCTAACACGCTACTTATCTTTGTACATTCTAGTGGTAAAACATTCAGTATTGTGTGTTTTTCTCCAACCTTCTTCTTCTTCCTTGTGTTGTTCGCGTGCTTCCATAGACATCTAACTCCAACAAAAACCATGCTAGAAAAGCTCATCTCAAGAGAGAGCTAGCCAACACAAGGATGAAAGTTGGGGAGTCAATTCAGTCACATATTTTGAAGCTTAAAGATTTACGAGATTAGTTACTCAATGTGGTAGTAAATATTTGAAACGAAGAGATGGTAAACAAACTTCTTGTTCACTTCCATCTACATATCGTGCTTTTGTTACCTCTTTCTCTCTCTCTACAAGAGATAGAGAATTTAATGTTAAAAGAACTACAGTTCCTATTACTTCAAGATGAAGATCAACAAAAGAGTATGGAAGAGAATGATGAAGCTACATTATCATTGTCGAATGGAAAGAAGAAGAAGGAGACAAAGAAGGAGAATAAGAGTCAGCAATTCAAGAATGAAAGGAAGTCTTCCAATCCTTCCCCTAATGCTTCTTGTAGACCCAAAGAAAATTCTTTGATTACATCTGATTCAAAGAAAGGAGTATGCCATTACTATAAGAGAGCAGGTCATTTCATAGAAAAATGCAAAAAAAGGGATGATGCATGTATTACTCTTGAAGAAGTAGCTTTTGATCATATTGAATTACATTCTTGGATTTTTCATTATGGATCTATTAAGCATGTCGTATGTGTTGGGAAAGTAAACCTTAAGTCCAAAACAGGTGGAAATTTAACAATTTCCAATGTTCTTTATGTTCCAAACATGAAGAAGAATTTTCTCTATCTCTAATTACTTATTAGATGGCCATAAAGTTTATTTTAAGAAAATTTCATTTCTGGACCTCTCACCTAATGAAGAGCGTTTTCTACTTCATGGTGAAAACAAAAGTGGCATGTTTGTATTGTCCAAAATAAGTCATGCTAATATTGCTAGGTCTATAATACCTAAGGAGAATATGAAGTTATAGCATGCTAGATTTGGCCATATCAGTTACAAAGCTCTCAAGCATATCAAAGATCAAGGTACGGTAGAGAGTTTGCCTAGATTCGCTTTATGAGATGATGCAAAGTCATGTGAAGGATGTCTTGAAGGAAAGCTTCACTAACCAACTTTCAAGAAGCATGGATACATCAAAGCCACAAGAAAGTTGCAGACCATACATTCAAATGTGAATGGTTTGATGAGAATAAATTATTTTCAAGGTTTTAGGTATTTTATTACTTTCATTGATTATTTCTCAAGATATTTAGGTATTTACGGTCTTAAAGTGAAGTTAGAGGTTTTTCCTATTTTTAAGAAATTCTTAGCTATGGTTGACAATGAAAGTCACTCAAAGATCTAGATTTTGAGAAGTGATAGAGGAGGAGAGTATATGTCTAAATATTTTAAGGATTTTCTTGAAGACAAAGGTATCTCTCATCATCTCACTATTTCTTACACACCAAAAAAGAATGGTGTTACAGAGAGAAGGAATATGATACTTGTTGAAATCATGTGTAGTATGATGTCATCCAAAAATCCTTCTCCCAAATTTTTGTATGATGCAATACATACAACTAAACACATTTCTGAATAGGTCTTCCACAAGATCTTTAAAGGTTATCACACCTCATAAAGCTTAGAATGGGAAAGAAACTCAATGTGAGTTACTTCAATTTTTTTGTTCCCTAGGTTATGTTCACATTGAGAAGAAGGATCGTGCTAGAATTGATGTAAAAGCCATTAAACTTGTCTTTATTAATTATGAAATTGAAAGCTAAGGATACAAATTTTATGATCCACATATAGGTGATATCCTACTCTCACGGAATGCATATATTGCAGAAAGTCAAACTTATTATAAGAAGGAAAAGATTCCATAATTCATAAAAGCAGATGACTATGCATTTTTCAAAAGGAATTCATACTCTTATATTTAGCCATACAAAGGGGTTGATGAACCTTCTCAAACCCTAAGAGATGCACTTGATAAAGGTGAAGAGAGAATTTCATTAGCTATATCAGTACTTAGTCTATTATCAATACCTCTTGAAGTTTCAACTCACGAAGTTGGAGAAGGTTCTAAAGTTCCTAAAGAAAGAGATACTCATGAACCAAAAAGGATTCAAAAACTTTTTAGAAATATGCTAAAGTGGTTATCTAAAACTTGGAAGGAAAGTGGTATAAAGGAATACACTAGAAGAACAAGAAGTCAAACAAGGAGACAACAAACATACAAGGTAAATTATTCACAACATTTTGAGATTCATAATATTTTTCTTACTTCAATTGAAAATGAACCAACTAGTGTTCAAGATGCACTACATAGTCCTATATGGAAGAAAGCTATTCAACAAGAGATTGATTCTATTTATAAAAATTAAAAATGCAAGGTTTGTGAGTTACCAAAAGCTAAGAAAGCTATTGGTGTTAAGTGGATCTTCAAAATCGAAAGAAAAGAAGATGCTACTATAGAAAGGTATCAAGCAAGATTAGTTGTCAAAGGTTATTCACAAAAGAAAGGTATTGACTATGATGAGACTTTTGTACCTACATCTAGAATGACAGTGGTCAACATAGAACTTTCTTTCGCTACATTCTTTGGTTGGAAAGTATACTAGTTAGATATCAAAACTACATTTCTTAATGGTGATCTACATGAAGATGTTGAAGTTCAAGGTTGCATAAATGTATTTTTTTCTCTTTCTAACTCTTCAAGTAGAAGACTGACCTTTGTAGACAGTCATGATTTGGATGTTGTATGTGTTGGGAAAGTAAATATTAAGTCCAAAACAGGTGGAAATTTAACAATTTCCAATGTTCTTTATGTTCCAAACATGAAAAAGAATTTTCTCTATCTCTAATTACTTATTAGATGGCCATAAAGTTTATTTTAAGAAAATTTCATGTATGGACCTCTCACCTAATGAAGAGCATTTTCTACTTCAAGGGTGAAAACAAAAGTGGCATGTTTGTATTGTCCAAAATAAGTCATGCTAATATTGCTAGGTCTATAATACCTAAGGAGAATATGAAGTTATGGCATGCTAGATTTGGCCATATCAGTTACAGAGATCTCAAGCATATCAAAGATCAAGGTATGGTAGAGAGTTTGCCTAGCTTTGCTTTACCAGATGATGCAAAGTCATGTGAAGGATGTCTTGAAGGAAAGCTTCACTAACCAACTTTCAAGAAGCATGGATACATCAAAGCCATAAGGAAGTTGCAGACCATACATTCAAATGTGAATGGTTTGATGAGAATAAATTATATTCAAGGTTTTAGGTATTTTATTACTTTCATTGACTATTTCTCAAGATATTCAGGTATTTACGGTCTTAAAGTGAAGTTAGAGGTTTTTCCTATTTTTAAGAAATTCTTAGCTATGGTTGACAATGAAAGTCAATCAAAGATCTAGATTTTGAGAAGTGATAGAGGAGGAGAGTATATGTCTAAATATTTTAAGGATTTTCTTGAAGAAAAAGGTATCTCTCATCATCTCACTATTTCTTACACACCAAAAAAGAATGGTGTTATAGAGAGAAAGAATAGGATACTTGTTGAAATCATGTGTAGTATGATGTCATCCAAAAATCTTTCTCCCAAATTTTTGTATGATGCAATACATACAACTAAACACATTTCTGAATAGGTCTTCCACAAGATCTTTAAAGGTTATCACACCTCATAAAGCTTAGAATGGGAAGAAACTCAATGTCAGTTACTTCAATTTTTTTGTTCCCTAGGTTATGTTCACATTGTGAAGAAGGATCGTGCTAGAATTGATGTAAAAGCCATTAAACTTGTCTTTATTAATTATGAAATTGAAAGCTAAGGATACAAATTTTATGATCCAGATATAGGTGATATCCTACTCTCACGGAATGCATATATTGCAGAAAGTCAAACTTATTATAAGAAGGAAAAGATTCCATAATTCATAAAAGCAGATGACTATGCATTTTTCAAAAGGAATTCATACTCTTATATTTAGCCATACAAAGGGGGTGATGAACCTTCTCAAACCCTAAGAGATGCACTTGATAAAGGTGAAGAGAGAATTTTATTAGCTATATCAGTACTTAGTCTATTATCAATACCTCTTGAAGTTTCAACTCACGAAGTTGGAGAAGGTTCTAGAGTTCCTAAAGAAAGAGATACTCATGAACCAAAAAGGATTCAAAAACTTTTTAGGAATATGCTAAAGTGGTTATCTAAAACTTGGAAGGAAAGTGGTATAAAGGAATACACTAGAAGAACAAGAAGTCAAACAAGGAGACAACAAACATACAAGGTAAATTATTCACAACATTTTGAGATTCATAATATTTTTCTTACTTCAATTTAAAATGAACCAACTAGTGTTCAAGATGCACTAGATAGTCCTATATGGAAGAAAGCTATTCAACAAGAGATTGATTCTATTTATAAAAATTAAAAATGCAAGGTTTGTGAGTTACCAAAAGCTAAGAAAGCTATTGGTGTTAAGTGGATGTTCAAAATCAAAAGAAAAGAAGATGCTATTATAGAAAGGTATCAAGCAAGATTAGTTGTCAAAGGTTATTCACAAAAGAAAGGTATTTGCTATGATGAGACTTTTGTACCTACATCTAGAATGACAGTGGTCAACATAGAACTTTCTTTCGCTACATTCTTTGGTTGGAAAGTATACTAGTTAGATATCAAAACTGCATTTCTTAATGGTGATCTACATGAAGATGTTGAAGTTCAACAACTAGAAGGTTTTGAAGGGACAGGTAAAGAGCATTTAGTATGCAAGCTTAGCAAAGCTTTGAATGGACTAAAGTAAGCACCAAGTGCTTGGTATGAGAAGATACATGATCATCTTCTATCTATTGGTTTTGAAAATTGAGATGCAGCTGCCAATCTTAATGTTAAATCTAAGAAACATGTTTTGATTATTATTATCATATATGTTGATGTTATGATCATTGATAGGTCCCAAGGATTCCAAACCTTTAGTTGATTAAAGGACAACTTAAGCATACATTTGATGTAAATGATTTAGGTATTTTTCATTATTATCTTGGGGTTGAGTTCAAGTATAGAGATGAGTGTGTCTACATGACACAACAGAAATACATTGAGAAATTATTGGAAAGGTTTGAGATCTTAGATTCCAAGCCTAAGCAGACACCCATGGATGTCAATGTCTCATTACACTTGGAGGCAGATTTAGAATGATTTGATGCTACATTAGTAGGTTGATTGATATATCTATGTAATACACATCCTGACATTCAGTTTGGTGTTTCTTAAGTATCCAAGTTCATGCACAATTAGCTCAAGGTTCAGTGGAAATTAGTTAAGAGATATATTTTTGAAATTTTGAAGTTTTTGCAGATATTAGAAGTTTTCTAGGTCTTTGTACCATTATGACGTTGAAGGGGGGATTGTTAGAGATAATGTTGAATTATCCAAATTCTAGCATATGATTTATATATTGGCTCTCCCTCTTCAAGAAACTACATTGGGCACTTTTGATAAGGCAAATGCCTTGCAAAGCACCCATGTGATCCCCTTTGCGATAGTGGTAACTTTTCGGGTTAATTTTTTGCAATCGCTAAGATAGAGAAAATGCATTTTTGGGAATATTGCCTCTACTGATTTCGTTTTGATCATAGCTTTTAGAGTAAAGCATATCATGGAACTTTATTTTTACAAGGATTCAGAGGCTATATAATAGAAGACCAAGCTCACTTGTGAAGTATCTTCTCTAGCTAGAGCACTAGCTCAATGCAAGGAGATCAAGGAGAAGAGTTGTTGTACTCTTGGAGTAGGTGTGCTCTACATCTCGAGATATCAGGAGGAGTTTGTTTCACCAACCATCAGCATCACTTGCTGAGTTTCTATGAGTAACAAGTCTATTTCTATCCCCACTTGTTCATTCACTAGTTTCTAATTTAGGGATAATCAAAATTTGGGTTTGCTATAAAATAGTTCTAAACTATTCATATTCTCTATATTCTCACACACATACAAACTTTATACCTCTTAGGCACACAATTTCTTCTATCTAGCTCCTATTTTTGCCTACATTTAGATATTGTCAGTTTGTATCATATTCACACACTATAGTTTGACATTGAATATAAAATAGTGTAGGTGAGCATCCTAGCTTATCGTACACTTTGAAAATCTCTTCTATTCTCTCTCTATCTCTCACTCATCTCGTGTTTACTATTAAGGTGTGTATGCTAAGGCTCATGTGTTGGAAGATCTTGTAAGTCTGTGATTATTGATATTGTGCCCTACCCCATTTCCTGTTAAAAGTCAAGCTTCAAGCTACAAATTCGTGGGGAATCTTTTATGGACATGTGGAGCAATCAAAGGAAGCCAAAAGCCACGAGAGTCCATCAAGAAAGTCACTCAACCACTCCCCAAGTCATCTCAACTAAGTCCTCCAAGTTAGGAGGCTGATTTGGAAAGGTAGTTCCTAGATTTTAGGGGCACAGTTCTCACTTCTTTAGGGCCATCTTCTTGGAGTTTTAGCTCATGTAAAGTGAGCCCTAAGTTCTGGATTTGTGATAAGCAAGCCTCTTGCTTAAGCTAGCCCCTTGCTTGCTTGTTTGTTTTCTTTTAGTAGGCATATCATCACAAAGAGGGAGAGGAAGAACAAGAGGAAGAGGAGGACGACATCGACAAAACAGGAATCAAGATGGCGAAGGATGTTACATATGTGGCAAGTTTGGCCACTATGCTAGAGACTGCTACCAAGGAGGAAACCAAAGGAGCTATAATCAAGGTTCTTCATACAAAGGCCAAGGTAATTATGCTTCTACAAGTTCAGAAAATGACAATCTCTTGATGATGCACATGAATGGGAATTCAAGCAAAGTACATAACACTTGGTATATTGATAGTGGATGTAGCAACCATATGAGTTGCAATGCTTCTTGGTTTACTAATCTACATGTTCCCAAAGGTAAAGGACATGTAGAAACAGGTGATGATACAGCCCATGAGATCTCCCATGTTGGAGATGTAGCTTTGGATGACAAGGAGGAAGGAAGATGTCTCAAGGATGTCTTGCATGTACCTACTATCACAAAGAACTTGGTGTCCGTTGGGCAAATGGGTGAAAGAGGCTATCAAGTAAGGTTCAACAAAGGAGGACGCTTTGTGGAGAACCCTAAGCAAGGTTACAAGGTCATAGCAAGAGGAAAGAAGCAAGGGAGACTCTTCACTTTGGAGGTAAATTCTCATTCCACTCAACATGTCTACTTCACATATGGAAACAAGAGGATTTCGGAGTTGGACTTGTGGCACAAGAGGATAGGTCACATCAACATACAAAGAATGAAGGAAATGCAATTCAAGAGGCTGGTTGAAGGTCTTCCCAACTTCCAAGGACAAGGTATGAAGCATTTATGTGAATCTTGTCAACTAGGGAAGCAAGCGAGACTTCCATTCAAGAAGAGTGGCTACATAAGCCAACATCCATTGGAGTTGATACATACAGATGTGTGGGGGCCAACCAAAGAGCAATCCATTGGAGGTAACAAGTACTCTGTCACTTTTATAGATGATTGCACAAGGATGGTTTGGGTTTATTTCATAAAAAACAAATCAGATGTGTTTACATGTTTCAAAGCATTCAAGGCAATGGTAGAGAAGGAACAGGTACATATATCAAGAAGCTAAGGTCCGATGGAGGGGGAGAATATTTCTCCAATGAGTTTTCTGATTTTTTAATGTATCAAGGCATCAAGAGGCAGGTACAGGTACACACCCCAACAAAATGGAGTAGCAGAGAGAAAGAATAGATACATTGTCGAGATCGCTAGAGCAATGCTTAATGAGATGAATGTACCTAACATGTTTTGGAGTGATGCAGTAAATACGGTTGTGTATCTAATGAATAGGGCTCCTACCGCAGGGATCCATGGATTGACACCATATCAAGCCTATTATGGTAAGAAACCTGATCTTTCCCACTTGAAGATATTTGGATGTACTTGTTATGTACATGTGCCAAGTGAATTGAGGCACAAGCTACAACCAAAGGCAGAAAACTGTGTGTTTCTAGGATATTCAAATGATCATAAAGGTTATAGGTGCTTCAACCCAAACACAAAGGACTTGAGGATATCAAGGGATGTAGCATTTGATGAGCTACTCCCTTGGTATAAGAAGTATGATTGTATGCAGAATTATGAAGAAGAAAAGCATGGACATGATGAAGAACAAATCGACCTAGAGCTAAGCGGCCCAAGGTGTTCCATCAATGAAGATAGTTCAAGCATGAACTCACCATGGAGGGGGAGATATTCATCAAGCTATGAAGCACAATCAATCAACAAAGGCAAAGCAACATTGGTGGAGTTGGATGAAGAAGGTAATGAAGTTGAAGATGATGAAGGACACATGATGGAAAAAGAAGCCATGTCAAAGAAAGAGATCAAGTTCCCAAGGCAAAGGAGGTTTATTCCTCCAAAAGGTGAAGAAAGGAAGTCTTCTAGGGTTAAGTATCCAACTCAAAGGTTTACTTATGATTCATACATGGCAACGCATTATGCATATATGAACAAAGTAGTAGAAGATCATGAGCCCGATTGCTATGAAGATGCAAGCAGGTACACCGAATGGAAAGAGGCAATGCAAGAAGAGATCGACGCACTTGAGGAAAATCAAACACGGACTCTAGTGCCCAAGAAGGAGAACATGAAGGTAATAGGTAATAAGTGGGTGTATAAAGTAAAGAGGAATTCAGATGGATCTATTTCTAGGTTCAAAGCAAGATTGGTGGCCAAGGGTTTTGCACAAACCTATGGAGTGGACTTTGAAGAGACATTCAGCCCCGTGGCAAAGATGAGCACCATTAGGACACTCATTGCAATGGCTGCTAGCAAAGGATGGAAGCTTTTCCAATTGGATATCAAGAATGCCTTTCTCAATGGAGACTTGGAAGAAGAGGTATACATGGAGCAACCACTAGGTTTTGTTCATAAAGAGTTTCCACATCATGTTTGTGGGTTGAAGAAGGCACTTTATGGCCTAAAGCAAGCTCCAAGGGCTTGGAACCAAAGATTGGTGGACTATTTGATCAAATGTGGTCACAATCAATGCAAGGCGGATCCATCTCTCTTCATCAAACAAAGAGGAGAACTTGTAGTCTACATGTGTGTGTATGTAGATGATCTTATCATTACAGGTAATGATACAAAGGGCATTGAGGAGATCAAGGCAAAGCTTGGAAAGGAGTATAGGATATCTGATCTTGGAGATCTTAGGTATTTTCTTGGCATTGAAGTTGTATACAAAGAAGAAGGTATTATGCTCATACAAAGGAAGTATATTCTAGACCTACTTGAGAGGTTTGGGATGTTACATTGCAAGCCTATTTCAAATCCCATGGAAGTTAATGTAAAGCTAAGATCCATTGATGGAGAGCCATTAGAGCATGTAACTTTGTATCGATCTATTATAGGCTCTTTCAATTATGCCACAATAACTAGGCCTGACATAGCATATGGAGTTGGAGTGTTATCACAATTTATGCATAGTCCAAGGACTACACACTTGCAAGCTGCAAGAAGAATGTTACGATATCTCGAGGCCACTATAAATGAAGGATTGTTCTATTCATTTGATGATGATATGCAGGTCAAAGCTTATTCTGATGCGGATTGGTCCGGTTCCAAGGAGGATAGAAGAAGTACAAGTGGTTACCTAGTCATGCTAGGTAGCAAGATCATCTCATGGATTCAAAGAAGAAACCCACGGTGGCATTATCTTCCACCGAGGCTGAGTATAGAGCTTTGGCTCAAGTCACATGTGAGCTAATGTGGATTAAGAAGTTATTTATGGAGCTCAATTTGCAGGTTGACACATATCCAATTTTTTGTGACAACATGAGTAGCATTCATCTAGCATCGAATCCTCTCTATCATGCTAGAACCAAGCATATTGAAGTGCACTATCACTTCATAAGGGAAAAGGTGATATCCAAGCAAGTTTCAGTACATCATATTCGTACCAAGGACCAAGTTGCCGACATGTTTACAAAGGCTTTGGATGGGATGAAGATTTCAAAATTCAAGCAATGCATCAACATGAAGGAGCTTGGATGAGGACGAAGAATTGAAGCTTGAGGGGGAGTGTTAAAAGTCAAGCTTCAAGCTACAAATTCGTGGGGAATCTTTTATGGACATGTGGAGCAATCAAAGGAAGCCAAAAGCCACGAGAGTCCATCAAGAAAAGTCACTCAACCACTCCCCAAGTCATCTCAACTAAGTCCTCCAAGTTAGGAGGCTGATTTGGAAAGGTAGTTCCTAGATTTTAGGGGCACACTTCTCACTATAAAAGGAGCATGTATCCCGACTTCTTTAGGGCCATCTTCTTGGAGTTTTAGCTCATGTAAAGTGAGCACTAAGTGCTGGAGTTGTGATAAGCTAGCCCCTTGCTTAAGCTAGCCCCTTGCTTGCTTGTTTGTTTTCTTTTAGTAGGCATATCTATGTGTGTGTGCAGGCAGTGTTGCAACTCTCTACCCTTGAGTTGTTAGCATTGGTTCTCCCTCATATTGTATCCAGTTGATGTAAATTTTGTCTCATTGGATATCTATTAGACTCTATTTTATGCTCATCAATTCTCTAGAGCATTCTCTGAGTAGTCTGGGAGCAACATTCATTTTAGTGAAGTTGTGTGATTGATATCTCTCTCTGTGTGGAGGTTCTATTGGAAATATTTTGCTCTCTATTGTGAGGGCTGGTTCTCCTTCTCTATTTATCCATTTGCTATGATTTTGGTGTCATTGGGTAGCTATTAGAGTGCTCTAAAACTGACCAAAGTGTGAGATTCATTCTCTGTATAATCTTGGAGAAAAGCTTGCTGGAGTGAAGTGAGGTCTCTACTTGACTAGCAGTTGTGAGCATTCAACTAGCTCATGTTGTAGACATTGTTTCTCTTTGTGTAAGCATCCATTTGAAGTGAAATTTTATTTGTTGGAAAGCCCTTGGTGTCTACTACAGGTCTACAAAATCGCACTGGAGTTGTCTGCATAAGCTCTGAGTAAGAGCATTTTTGGTGTGCAGAGGTCAAAGAAGGATACCTGTGGAGGTCATTCGCGCTTCGTCGTTGCTTAGGGGTTGAGATACTTCCCTCATCATTTCCAACATTATCCACAAATGTCCAATGCATTATTCCCAAGTAATGGTGCCAATTTTCTTTTTCTGCTTTGGAATCGTACTCTCAAATCATCATAGCATAAACGAATAACAATGACAAACACTAAATTGTCAATATGGGAAGTATACTAAGACCCTAACCCCTTTCTAATAAATGAACCCCAAGACTTATCAAACAAACACTAGTACATTCATCAATCCAAATGATCAAAACATCTGATTTTAAAATCTTACCATTGTTTAATATAAAGTTTCATCTTAGCATAAGTAAAGATAGGAATGAGATTTTCCCATGTTTTCAATGCCTCAAGTGTGCTATTTTTTATAAAGAGTACATATGTAGTTTTAGTTTAAACTTTCTCTAATTGTAGCCCCATGATGTGAAAATCATGACTTCTCTAATTTCACATAGTCTTGAGAGAAAGAATTATACTTTGATTTCACAAGCATTTAGGATGAAAACAGATCAATGAATGAATTGTACACACATAAAACAATTGATTTGTGAGATAAGTTCATGAATAGCACTCACCAAGTTCACCATATTACCAAGAGAGAAAAGTGATAAGAAAGGACTTTTGAAGAGCTCTCTTCTTCTATTATTCTCATCTCCTTACAAAAATGACTTGGATTGTCTTTTATACCAATTTAAATGTCAAATTTCACACTTAAAATTGGTTCTTTCCTCCTTCTAGTCTAAAAACCTACACTTTATAGAGATCTAAAAATTCTCAAAAAAGTATTTGAGATGGATATCACCATGAGGAAGATACACCCTCATTTTTACAAAATTTGGGATAATTTATCTTATCAAAAAGTATATGCAACTAGGTCATCATCATCAATGTGAAAACCTATGGATCCCAGTGCATCACTCACATGATTCATCTTTTAGAGTGTAGTCATTGATGTTGCTACTAGGTTTCTTCCTCAGGTATTGAGTTCATTTTTTAATTGGATCTTTCTAGCCTCAATCGAAGTAGAGTATAACCTCTCTAGGGTTTCCCACACCTTCATCATGGCATCAGACAATGGTCAAGACAAAGGAAAACAAATCATGCAAGAAGAAACATCTTCCCAAGTATAGGTACCATAACATAGGAATAACCTATTGATTGTTCAAGGATATTGTCACAAGATCTAATGAAAGCCCCATTATTATTATTACAAGACCTTCCATATGGAAGTGTAGATTACCCAAGGGGGAATTGGATTAAATATGGTGAACACTAATTAAAAGAGTGTCTTCTTTTCTTCTCCAATCAACATGAAATACATGGGCATTCATGCAAGTTACATTTTATGTCACTCGAATTTGGAGAGCTCCCAGGTATTCTAGTGCTGAGATGAAGATATGGAGCCTCCCATATTGTTATCCCTCTCAACCATTGTCTCATGTGAAAATGGGTGACTTCCATTGGAATAAAAAGTATGATTTGGCTTTTTGCTAGCTTAAGGTCTTCTTAGTAAGGCAACAATCCTACAAGCTTCCAACTCAAACCATCCATTCCATTTTTTTGTAGATGCATCAGACATGGCCATTGGCAATACCTTGATGCAAAAAGAAGTTTGTTCTTGGTATTGCCCAATCTATTACGCAAACCATGAATTCTCCAATGCAGAGAAGGATTATTCCATAATTGAAAGGGAATGTCTTTGATTGATTTACTCAATTAAGAAGTTCAAGCACTGTATATTAGGCCTATTGTTTACCTTTCATGTGGATATCCTTTGGCCTTCTTATACTTGGTAAAGAAGCAGAATCTAGTGGGTCATCTTGGTTGGTAGCTTATACAAATCCACCACGTAATAAAACACATGGTATCACACTTATTTGAAGTACAAAGTATGGTTATATAACTTCAAAAAATTTCCCTAAATGATAGGGAGCTCTTTTCCTAGAATATATGCTTTATCACACCTATGTGTGATAGGTGGTTGATTTGAGACTTATGATAGGGATTGAAATTTAAACATTGAACACGAGGACTTGTTCTTGGCTCCTTGCTTCTCACTGTAAGACAATTGATCCAAAATGGTAAAAAGATGACGACTTTGTAGTGCAAGCTTCTTCTAAGATGCAAACCATAAATGAGTAGGCAACACCTCAATGGAAAGAAAATACCTCATCTGGTGATACCAAGAAGGAGTACCCAATTCACCCTCAACAACATCAACCAAATAGAACAGTTTAGCATCCAAAAAAGAATCATCCACTCCCTTTAGAGGTTCACCATTATCTAGATATGATAGGAAATCTACAACCACATGAGAAGAACCAAGTAACATCATCCTCGAATTCCTATAATAGGAGTCATTGCTAAGTAAACCCCCTACCTTTTGAGGTTTTTCTTCATACTTTGGGTAGTCATATCTCACACTCAAAATTTTGTGTGTAGGAGCTACTTAGCTATGAGTGATGAACATAGTTCTTTATCGTTGTATATCCATTTCTTATAATATGTTGTTTCTTAGAAATCTATTATTTTCATCTAAAGTGGACTGGATGCTCAAGTATGATCTTTGCATATCATGAGAGAAATTAAGTCTGGAGTGAATAGTGGTCCATCTCGTCATGCCTAGTGAACATAGTACATAGTCTATCTTAAAGACATTTGTTCTCATAGTAGGAGCAAGTATTTTTGCATGGCATGAATTGCACTAGGAAGGTCTCATGGTTTAGTTGGGGCATGCAAAAGCTCTCAGGTTAATTCGATAGGAACTTAGGGTATCATTGTTTTGAGTGAAGAGAGGTATTTCTTAATAAACATGTGAGGCCATTCATGTTTCAAACTACATAGGGAAAGTGTACATTCCCCTATAACTTATTCTAGCATGTCTCTTAATTAATGTTCATCAAGTGGTGAAAGTCTCAAAGGAGATATTCCTAAAAGAGTTGAAGTGGAAGCATGAGAGGTCAAGAGGTAGTACCATAGAAATTGAAGAAGAAAGGAAGAAGAAAAGAAAAAATTGTATGTGAAGTCTTATGTTGGGTGGAGGAAGAAGAATTGAGAAAGGCCACAGTTGGGACTGGATCATCAGCACAAGTTGAGAAGGACAATAGAAGCTTCCAACAGGAAGAAGCGGTAGCACTTGAAGTAGAACAAAAGGGACAAACAGCTCAGGCAAAGGAGGAAAGACATAGGTTGGAGGAGGAAGAGATTAAGAGAAGATAGTAGGAGGAAATTTGAAACAAGATGAATTACTTTGAGAACACCAAGAGTTGCATCATTAGGAAGTGTACCAAAGACAACAAACAAAGTCTGATCACTAGCATATTGAAAAACTTCAAACTCATATGCACTAGCCCTCTAGGATCGAAAAGCACAATGACCAAGACTCAAAAGGTCCAGTGCCATTTCACTCTTTTAATGCACAAATTGGAGATCCATGGAGCAGTGAGCAAGGTCAAGTACAGCTACCCCTTCTTGCTTGTTCATCCCATATTTACCACTAGTCTATGAAGGATTACAGGATGACAACAAGTAGTGTGGTAGATGATACCTCGATGCTTACTATTTGTTCATTGTAGATGCAGAAAGAGGAAGCAACTTCTTGACATTTGGAAGCAAAAAATTAGAGAATGTTTTTAGAAATTGAACAAGTTTAGCAAAAAAATCAAGACATGGAAGATAATCTGGTCTGAAGGGCTGATATTTTCGAAGAAAAATGCAAGGCATGCGAAGGGCCATTTTGGATTTAGAAGCCAAGCTAAAAGAAAGTGAGGAACAACATACCATATTCCATGATTAGTTTCCAATGAAAGAGAAAAAATCACAAGAGGACAAGTTGGTAATTGTAAATTACATAATAAAGTTGATAGTATTATGGAATTAGAGTTAAAATTACATGATGCAAAACAACTTGTTGCCAAAAAGACTACTATTTTGGCTGATAAGGAATTTTAGATTTCAAAATTTATAAGAATGCAGACTGAGTTGTGACAATTGATTGAATCCAAGGATTTGGACTTTGTTTAGAAAGACATGGAGTCTCAAATGTTGTGGCCTCAACTTGCAGAATTTTCCACACTTAGTCACATTTTTTTTGACTTTATAACTTTGAATTATGCAGAGGCCAAGGTGGTAGAAGAAATTCAAAAGGAAGAATGGGGATTTGCCAAGTGCTATGAGCACTAATTCTAATATGAAGTGGAGGCACTCCTAGCTTTGGTCCACTTTTTATGAATTTATCTATGATATAGATAGAATTATGCATCCACCTTTGGAAGGGGATCAAGACCTATAAAACATATATAGTGGGTTTTGTCCATCATGCATGCCAATGTTAGTCGATAGTGTGACCTTTACTTATAATTTTGAATATCAATGTAATTCCATTCTAACTTTGGAAAATAGTGGAAAATTGAGTCCCATAAATATATCCGTCGATCCCAACCATTAATTCATTCGTTCCCTTGTAACAATATTTGTGAGTGGAATTACATAGATCCACAGAGAAGTGGTGATTTATGATGGAGAGTGTTAATCTCCAAAAGAACAACCTACTCTTGTGATTAGAGCACCTCTATACCAAGAGTAAGTCAAAACCTTTACCAAATTAGAGGTCCAATCTCCAAATTATCAAAAGTTAAAAAATTCTGTGAAGAAGATGAAACACAGAAAGTCTGCTGCACAATTTCTTCTCATTGACTTATCAAACCTTTAAAGTTTTCTATGAAATTTTGTATGGAGTGTCGTCTAGACATTTGCGCACCTCCTCCAAGTTAAAGTTCTTCAAAAGGTTTAGTATAACTTGAGAAATCAACTTCACAAGTTACCTATGTTCAAATCTGCACTTCTGAGAAGTCGATTTGTCACCCCTAACTTCATAACTTTGGTTCTCACAATGTCGAACCCGTTTTGCCAAATCCTTTTGGCTGTAGATAGCTTATCTCTCAACTTAGATTTTGAGCTATTACATGTGTAAAACTTTACACTGTGCACTGAGCACTACTCATTTCTTTGGACTCGAAAACTGCGCCTGTTTCAGGAGACTGTGAACACTCAACACATATGAATGTTCCTACAGATAATTCTCCTAACCTGTTTACAATTAGACTCTAAAATTTTGATCACAAACTCATCAACTATCAACTTAGATATCCTCAAAAGGATTTCACAAATGATCAACCACAGACGGAGCAGACACGAAAAGATCGGGCGCAATATTTCTTCAATTACTCAGAAAGTTACAGTTGAGTGATGAGAGAAAACTCAACTAACTTTTCACATGTCTCATGACATCTAACTTCACCTTTCTTGACTTCTATCTATTCTTTCATATGCTCTCATATCACGCCTCGACATTTTCAAGGTATTTATAGATAAATTTGTACAAGTCTATGACTAATCAAAGATCTAAGTGAACTATGTACATATGTGTACATTCCTCACATACTCTGAATGTATCTTCCTTCCAAGCTTCAAGAATTCATCTCATCCTTCATTCTTTAGTCTTCAAACATTCAATTGGTGATTGATCTGCACCAACAGCTCCCCCTCAATCATCAATTGAGGTTTCTCCTTTCTTCTTTATACCTGCCATATCTTTAAACTTCTGTAGCTTTGGTCCATCCAAGCTCTTTGTAAGCATATCAGCTATTTGATCTTTAGTTGAAGTATGTATGACTTCAATCTCCTTGTCCATCACTTTCTCTCTTAGAAAGTGATACTGAATCTCAATGTGTTTGGTCCTGGCATGGAAAACAGGATTAGCAGCTAAGTACAATGAACTCATGTTATCTCCAAATATAATTGGTATCCCATGCACAATGTCAAGACTCTTCATCAAGGTCTTGAGCCAAATCACTTCCTTTGCAGCTTCAACCATGCCTTTGTATTCTGCTTCTGTAGAAGACAAAGCAACTGTATGTTGCTTCTTGGAACACCATGAGATAAGTTTATCTCCCACATAACACATGTATCCAAAAGTAGATCTTCTATCATCTGGATTACCTGCCCAATCTGCATCACTATAGATTTTGATATTTGTATCTGAAGTAAAACCATAATACAAACCTTCATTGAGTGTACCCTTAATATACCTCAACACTCTTTGACCTGCAATCCAATGCTCTTTCCTAGGACAATGCATGAATTGAGACAAAACCCCTACTGCATATGATAAATCAGGTCTAGTTAAAGTAGCATAGATAAGACTACCAATCAGACTCTGATATTGTCTCATGTCCTTGAACTCTTCACCACCAAACTTACTCAATTTGTGATTCACCTCCATTGGTGTAGGTGCTACCCTGCAATCATCCATTTTAAACTTGATTAACAAGTTCTTCAAATACCTTTCTTGGGTCACAAATACTCCATGTTGAGTATATGTAATCTCCATGCCCAAGAAGTATGACAAGTCTCCCAAGTCACTTATTTTGAATTCCTTTTCCATCTGCTTCTTAAGTCTTTGTATTCCTTCTTCATCTGTACCTGTAAGGATTATATCATCAACATATATGCACATGTATATGAAACCATTATCACTTGCTTTGACAAGCAAGCTACTATCTGCCTTAGACACCTGAAATCCAAGTTCTTTCAAGAACTTTACAAGTCTATAGTTCCATGCCCTTGGGGCCTGCTTCAAGCCATACAAAGCTCTCTTGAGCTTGCACACATGATCTGGATACCTTTTATCTTTGAACCCTTGAGGTTGCTCCATGAACACATCATCTGAAATATAACCATTCAGAAAAGCATTTTTCACATCAAGTTGACATAACTTCCAACCTTTACATGCAGCAATAGCTATAAGTGTCCTGATGGTTGTCATCTTTGCCACAGGACTATAAGTCTCATCATAGTCAACACCATAAGTCTGAGCAAACCCTTTGACAACAAGTCTAGCTTTGTATCTAGACACACTTCCATCTGCAAATCTCTTGGTTTTGTAAACCCATTTGCATCCAATGATTTTCTGACTATTTGGTTTTGGAACCAAATCCCATGTTTGATTCTCCATCAATGCATCATATTCTTCCTGCATAGCTTTCTCCCATTTTTCCTTACCTCTTGCCTCTTCATATGTAGAAGGGTCTTCATCTGTATTCATCATATAAGCATAATCTTTTGTGGCCAAAAATGAAGTATCATAGCTATACCTTGTAGGTTGCCATTTGTTCCTTGTAGACCTCCTAAGCTCTCCACTTCTTGAGGTTTCTGGTTCTTCATATTCAGGATCAAATCTTGGTGTTTCTTCCACTTCAACCTGCACTTCATTATTCTCTTGTTCATCAAATATTTGAACCTTTGATTTACCTTTTCTTTGGCTTACTTCTTCTTCATTACTTGTATTGATATTAATTGTACCTGCATACCAAGTACTTTGCTCATCAAATGTCACATCTTTAGAAACCATGAATTGTTTTGTAGATGGATTCCACAATCTATAACCCATCTGCTTATCATCATAACCAATGAAAACATATTTTTCAGCTTTAGGCTCCAACTTGTGCCTTAATTGTGATGGCACATAAGCATATGCCACACATCCAAAAACTCTGCAATGATCCAAGGTAGGTCTCTTACCCCACCAAGCCTCATATGGTGTCATACCCTTCAAGGCTTTACATGGTAATCTATTTACCAAATAAGTAGCTGTATTTACAGCCTCAGCCCACAAATAATTAGGGCAATTTTTCTCCTTCATCATGGATCTTGCAAACTCAACAAGTGTTCTATTTCTACTTTCTGCTACACCATTTTGTTGAGGAGAGTACCTGCAAGTAACTTCCCTTTTTATACCTGCATTCCACAAGTAATCACTGAACTCATTAGAGAAATACTCTCCCCCTCCATCTGACCTTAGTCTCTTCAACTTATGACCTGTAATTCTTTCTGCATATGCATGATAGTGTTTAAATGTATTAAACACTTCTGACTTATCTTTGATCACATAAATAGTGATCCATCTAGTAGCATCATCAACATAAATCACATAATATCTTGACCCATTTATACTGTAATCCTTTGATGGTCCCCACACATCTGTGTGTACCAACTCAAGCTTCTCTGAGTACATAAAACCATGCTTGAAGTAGGAAGACTTATGAGCCTTACCTAATTGACATGCCTCACATCTGTATGTCATATGTTGACCTGCAACATTAGGCAAACCAAGCACTGAACCATTGTTAATCATGTCTTTAATACCTCTTTCATTGAAGTGTCCAAGCCTCTTATGCCAAAGATCTAACTCAGAGATCTTATGTCCTCCATATGTGAACATAGCATGACCAATATTGCCTTGAATCTTCAATGTAAATAGTCTTCCTTCTTTCTTTCCTGAAACAATCTGTTTATACCCTTGACTAGGGTCTTCCACATATACTCCATCATTAGTGAACCTTACTTCATAACCTTTTTCCACAATTTGTCCTACACTTATCAAATTCTTAGGAATTGTAGGAACATACAAGACCTTACTCAATAAGGTACTACCATCCTTGGCCTTCACTGATCCAATTGACTTCACATTGTGCTTTGTGTTGTCACCTGTTTGAACAACATGATTAAACACCTTATTCTCCAAATCAGTCATCAAAGATATATTACCACTCAGGTGGTTGCTACACCCTGAGTCAATGTAGAAGACTCTCTGATCTTCACTCTGACTTTCACAAGTAGCATTCATTATTAATGTTGAATCCTCCTTTTGATGTGAAGCATAATTGTAGTAGGTGTTGTTGTATTGTTGACTTTGGAATCCTCTACCTGCATTTCTTCCAAAGTAACTCCTACCACCTCTACCTCTGAAATTACCTCTTTGATTTCTGCCACCTCTTCCTCTTGCATTATAGTTTTGACTGTATCCATTATTATTCTGAGTATTATGCCAACAATCATTAGCTAAGTGATTTGTCTTACCACAAATCCAGCAAGCTTTGCCTCCATCTTTGTTATTCCTGCCTCTTCCTCTTCCTTTGCCACCTCCTCTACCTCTTAGGAAGTTGGCTTGACTAGTTGTGCCTTCATCTTCATTTGCTTGTTGCTTTCCTTTGCTATTCTTCTTCTTGTCTTTTGAGTACATTGCATGACCTGCACTCTTGTCACTATCTCCTTTAACATCCTGCTCAAATGTTAGCATATGACCTAGCAACTGATTTAAATCAGGAGTGAAATGATCAAGTGATAACTCTGTAGACAAAATGAATGGCTTCCATTTGTCATCACCTCTTAAGCCTGTAAGAATTTGCCTTATAATTTGTCCTCCTCAATGTCTTCATCAACAGCTCCTAGTGCATCTGCAATGTCTTTCATCCTTGTTACATAATCTGAAATAGATTGAGAAGCCTTCTTCTTGAAGGTTGTAAATTCTGCCCATAAGGATGCCTTCCTTGACTTTGTAGTATTCTGGAAATGCTCCTCCAAAGCATTCCAAATATCAGTTGCACTTTCAAGACCTCGAATATGAGGCAACAAGTAATCATTGACTGCCATATATATAATGCTCCTAGCTTGAGCATCTTTCTTCATCCAATTCTTCAAATCTGCTAACTCTTCCCTAGTTGGAACACTAGGATCTCTGAAACTTGGCTTCTCTTCTTCTCCTGTGATGTAGGCTATTAAATCTTTGCTCATAAGATGAGCTTCCATCCTTATTGACCATGCAGGATAGTTTTCCCTATCCAACTTCTCTATCTGAAGAGAATCTCCCATCTTGTGTTCTCCTGTGTATTGAAAACTTCAACCTTTATGAACAATATGTGTACCTTTACTTCGAATTAGACTCCTTTTGTCCTCCTTGATGTTGTATGGTCTCCTCCTCAAGCTTTGCCTTCAAACTTTCACCTTCTAGCTCTTCAATTGTTGAAATTCTTGAATCTGCAGCAGTCGGGATCCTCCTTTTCTTGATTTTGATTTCTCCTGCTCTGATACCACTGATGGAGAGTGTTAATCTCCAAAAGAACAACCTACTCTTGTGATTAGAGCACCTCTATACCAAGAGTAAGTCAAAACCTTTACCAAATTAGAGGTCCAATCTCCAAATTATCAAAAGTTAAAAAATTCTGTGAAGAAGATGAAACACAGAAAGTCTGCTGCACAATTTCTTCTCATTGACTTATCAAACCTTTAAAGTTTTCTATGAAATTTTGTATGGAGTGTCGTCTAGACATTGCGCACCTCCTCCAAGTTAAAGTTCTTCAAAAGGTTTAGTATAACTTGAGAAATCAACTTCACAAGTTACCTATGTTCAAATCTGCACTTCTGAGAAGTCGATTTGTCACCCCTAACTTCTTAACTTTGGTTCTCACAATGTCGAACCCGTTTTGCCAAATCCTTTTGGCTGTAGATAGCTTATCTCTCAACTTAGATTTTGAGCTATTACATGTGTAAAACTTTACACTGTGCACTGAGCACTACTCATTTCTTTGGACTCGAAAACTGCGCCTGTTTCAGGAGACTGTGAACACTCAACACATATGAATGTTCCTACAGATAATTCTCCTAACCTGTTTACAATTAGACTCTAAAATTTTGATCACAAACTCATCAACTATCAACTTAGATATCCTCAAAAGGATTTCACAAATGATCAACCACAGACGGAGCAGACACGAAAAGATCGGGCGCAATATTTCTTCAATTACTCAGAAAGTTACAGTTGAGTGATGAGAGAAAACTCAACTAACTTTTCACATGTCTCATGACATCTAACTTCACCTTTCTTGACTTCTATCTATTCTTTCATATGCTCTCATATCACGCCTCGACATTTTCAAGGTATTTATAGATAAATTTGTACAAGTCTATGACTAATCAAAGATCTAAGTGAACTATGTACATATGTGTACATTCCTCACATACTCTGAATGTATCTTCCTTCCAAGCTTCAAGAATTCATCTCATCCTTCATTCTTTAGTCTTCAAACATTCAATTGGTGATTGATCTGCACCAACAATTTAATGAGTTACATTAACCATAGAGTTAGTGCTCTTATACTACCCATTCATAGTAGTTAAAAGCATTGTTCAATGTTAAGTCTATCCCTCTATCTGAACTATTCCAATCGATATAATATAATTTTCATAGTAAGTAATACAATCAATGAATCTTTCGGATTGTATAGCTTGAAAACTCCCAATTCCCCGAACCTTGTTTGCACAAGACCAAAATATTGCAAACAAGCCCGAGAGAGAGAGAGAGAGATAAAAAGAGACATGCGTGGAAGGGGAAAGTTAAGCTTGCTGTCATGCACGAAAATTATAACCTTCAAGCTCGAAATTCATGTAGAAAGAGAGCACAATTAAGTAAACATATCCACCTTCAAAGACCATGCAAAATGATGATGGTAAAGAAAACATGGTTTTCATTTGCTAGAATATGGTGACAATGCCCAACATGTAAGGTAGGTACATAACTCTACGATTGTTACAAATGCCCATGACGCTCATCTCCAATACACATGGGGAGAGGTCCACCTAAGAACAAGGCCATGCGGGGTTCTTTCCATCCGTCTCTTGTAACAGATGAAAATGTTAGAGCCAAACTGCCCAATACATAGAATATTCAAGGTCATCTCTCTTCGATAAGGGAACCTTTCATCTTTCATCTATTGCTTTTCCTACTCCTGTTTTCCTTCATCTCCCTTAGATACCATAGCATGCAACCAACGGATGGATGGAGATAGAGAGAGAGAGATAATGCGAAGGAGAGAAAGAGAAAGAAAAAAAAAGAAACAGAGATAAAGCGAGAGGGAGACAAAAAGATTTAAAAAGAGAATGAGAGAGAAAAAGAGAGAGACAAAAATATAGAAATAGAAAAAAAGAGCATTCATGCATTGCATATAGACATGTATGCATGCATATATATATATATATATATATATATATATATATATATATATATATATATATATATATATATATATATATATGTGTGTGTGTGTGTGTGTGTGTGTGTGTATGTGTGTGTGTGTGTAATTACATGTATAGGTACATACATGCATACACACACACACACATATATATATATATATGTGTGTGTGTGTGTGTGTTCATGCATATTTAAATATGTGCATTATTAGTTATGAAATAGACTTGTTGTAAGTGTATTGATATAGATTGGTTGTGCATGAGAATTAATTCATCCTCTTTCAAATACATAAGTGTAGAACATAAATATGTTGTTTCATGATTAACTATGGGTGTATCAAAGGGTGTGCCTATATAAGGTGTATATGTACATTCTGTCATTTTATAGATGCCTATGCCTCAATAAGTTTTCATAATTTCCAAAAGTATTTAATAAGTGAGTTATTAATGTTTAAGCATACAAATCAAAATTTCTGAACATGTTTTTGTTAGACGAGAGATGTGTATTAGACTCTTTGTATGCACATAGATGTTAATCTTACTTTTTACACATTTTAACTTATCGGAAAATCAGCAAACTATAATAGTATGTCTACTTGCTCCACATAAGAAATAAAAGCATGAAGAAGAAGTTGATAGATACTTTAGTAGCTCTTGCCAATAACCACAAAGTAAAATTAGTATACATTTGTATTCATAAATTATTTGGTCTTGAGATCTTTATATGTTAAAGGTGATTACCATAACTAATTTCATACCGAATTCCCCAGATTTTAGAGACCATTAGTATGACAATTCTCTATTCAAGAAGGCATTACTCCCATTTTTTGTTTCCAAGTTCCAAAATTTTACAACTATTTATAGCTTGTATATTGAATTCCTTATGCTTTAATTTTAGTTTCAAAAAAAAAATTAAATAGAGAGTTATCCTATTTTATTTTGGACTAGTTTTGGATTACCAATCCACTAGAATAGTTGTTTTTTAAAGGAAGTTCAAATATGAGGCCACTAGAATTAATTGGAAGTACAACTAACGGCAGGCTTAGTAACCATGGGACCCCCATACCCCATAAGATGGGGTTTGATGCTTTACAGGGCCACAATTAGAGATCCCAAAGACCCACTATGGTAAAGCTTTAAACTTTGTGTTAAGGAGTACCAAAGAAAATTAGACATATCAAAATTCTAAATCATTTTGGAGAAGAGAGTGCAATTTATTTATATCAAATTGGTGTTGTTTTATCTCACGTGAGAATTCACTAAAGATAGGCATTGAAACCTACTGAGACAACCATTTCTCTCCAAAGAAGCATTGAAATTGAAGCATTTATACTTTCCATTAGACTATATATGTTTTTATTAATTTACCAAATTTCTAACATACTAGAGTTTATTAAGTAGCTCAAATAGCAAGAAAAAACTATACTCCATGGTTTTGGGTTTTGCTTTAGATGTAGGTATTCTAGACATGGCTTTTCAAATTATAGGTGAACCATACATTATAAAAGATCCATATGTTGTACCAAATACAGTACAAATTATTTTATTCCAAGGGTTCAAGGATTTCTCAATTTGGAATCTACTTAACCACTCAACCTTCTCACTAATTTCTTTATATATACTTTAAGGACTATTTGTACATAGGTCCAAACTATTCTTGTTTGAATCATAACTCATATGTCAATGGTGAAAATGAAATTATTTCAAAGGGATTTCCATTATATTTTATTGACAAGAAGTCTTGGAAGGTCAAGTTTGTTTTGATTTGTTGGCTTATGTGACATATAGGGGGTTCAAAAGACCCATGTTATTTCGATCTATGGTTATGTTTTGTAAGGATTCCACCCCATTGCAGTGGTTCCAAAATTCAAAACGTCTCGTGGCGATTATAATGCATGAGAATTTGGATATAGGATGTTCATTGTGTGTGTATAATTTCATTTGTGAGATTGAAAATGCTTGTTCTAAGTGATAATATATGCATGTGAGTCATTTAAAATGGATTGAATGTATTTGAATTCATTAGGTGGATAAAGATCATCTATTCAAGACTACCAATGCTTTAGAAGTATTCATAATAATTCTAGATTCTATATCAAGGATTTACGCTAGGTAAAATTTGTTTGTCAAGGTGGCAATAGTAGCTACCTAATGATTACAAGCAATGATAAATTAAACATGGATCTAGTTTTTAATGGGATATTCATCTTCTAAACAATATGGAGAACAATTTGATTCATTAGCGTAGGAATTCATGTTGATGGTAACTATAACACCTTGTCTAATCTAGTTATAGTTATCATTTATATAAAAGATGCATGTTGAGAATAATTTGCAATAATTATAACTTTACAATAATTTGAAATATGGAAAAATATGATATAGATCAATGACAAGCATGCTATTTTTAAACAAGAATGGGTTTTTTTTTAAATAAAAATGTTGACAAAGATTTTGGGAGTTGTGACAAGCCTAACAATAAAAGATGATATTGAGTGTAATTTTCACATGTAAAACTACTCTTACATGGATTTCATTTCATGTTCTTTATGAACTAAAAAGTGTTAATTTTGGTCCACGTTTTGGTCCAATTGATGTGGATAGCTTTGAATTATCACACACATCAAGGAATCAGAATGTACCTCACATGGGACATCGTAGTTATAGCAAGACATCTCTCTAGAAAAACTAGAAGGAAATATGTAGTGTCAACTTTGGAGTGACCCCCGAAGAATGATCCCCCATTTAGGCATGGCCAAGACTTTATCTTGTAAAACAACAAGAGTAAGAGTAAACAATGCCTGCATTAAGGGGATGAAGGAATCAATAGATATCTTTGTACCTCTCTTTAATCTTCCTCTATATTTTCTCCTTTTAATTTAAGAATTTTTGTTATGAAGCCAAATATGCGACCAAGGTGGTCCTTATAACACAAGGTTTCAACACAAAATATGGTTATATAAGAGATTTGTTAGGAAAGATTATATAATCAATAAGAAGGATGAGAGGAAACCTTATTTACTATCTTTAGAGCATAGGGTAAACATGAAAAGATGTTAAAATCATGATTTACTACCTTTTCCACATATATGTTTGGTTTAAATGATTTCTTGCAATCAGTGGTTTTGGCTTTTGATCTATATTGATAATAATAGCCTATTGATCTTTCTTTTTGATATGTGACTCATAGGAATTACTTTGTGCTCTTAGTCATGAGGTATAGGTACAATAACATCTTCCATCCTATTCATATTATTGAAAACCCAACTTTTGAACTTATAGTTTTTCAATAGTAAACCATAGATGAAACTCTATATCTTTTATTGGGTGTTCATTCACATGACTTTAGTATTATTGATACAATAGAGGTGGGAATAGAGATAGTCGCTCTGTGTGTTGACAATAGGCCTAGAAACGCAAATAAAAGGTTCCACATAGATATCTAAAGGTTACATGTCTTGAATTAAGACACACTTCAAAAAGTGTGTACGTCACTCGATATACCTTGGATAAGGCATGGTACATACATATTTTTCTTTGGATGAATACATGTTTAGCCTAGTTACTAAAGTGGTGCACCCATCTAGTCATCAAAATTTGAGTATGTCATGCAAACCCCTTCGCTACCTTGAGGAGTGCCAAAATATTGTCCATATATTATTTTTATGTGGTTTTGTATAGAAATTCCTTTGAGATTATTAATATGGAATGAAAATTAAGAGTGCATTTTCTCATTCACAACAAGTAAGTTCTTATCATATAAAAGATGATGGTACTTCCATGAGTTGACAAATGAGCCTTAAGGTTATTCCATCCTCTTAGAATGCCATATGAGGGGCATTTGGACCTTAAAGATGGTTCAAGTGGTGAATGGGAACAAGCACTATTCTAATTCACTGAATGGCAAACACTTCTTCTTCATTAATTCATAGCTGTTATCCAAAGGACACTACATGGTTCAAAACAAACTTACACATTCATCAGTTCCTAACCCAAATTTCTTCTTGACATCATGCAAAAATAAATATTATTGTTCCTCGACAAGAACCACTAAAAAAGCTTCTAATTCCACCTCTAGTATAGTCAATTCTGGCTTCACATACTGCTTTGAACTTATCACCTCTAGTATAGTCCCTTCTGGCTGCACACACTGCTTTGAACTTATCACCTCTAGTATAGCCCCTTCTGGCTTCACACACTCCTTTGTTTCAATTGCTTTTTTCTCTAATAAGAGAATCATGGGTTCTTGGGATGGTTCCTTTTTATCATAAAAAAACCCACTCATTAGATAATGGGGGATGTCATGAGGAGTTGGATCTCATTTGTCATTCATAATGAAAATGGTGGTAGCAATGAAAGATATGTATTTTTCACCGATCTTGCATTTCCTATTTAGTTTTCTAATCAATGACACTATCAGATCGAGGAGGTGTGTTGCTTCCTTTGCAATTTCTTAGAACAACTTTAAGTGCTTTGCAAACACCTCATCACCTTTGTTAATGTAGAGGAGAAGCTCACAAGGAACCCATTTCCCATCATACAACAATATGTTGATAGAGAAATGCAAAATATGAACATCCATATATTGAAGTCACTTTTTCCAAGGCATCTAAGTTCGTGTACATGGTGTCATGGAGATTAGGATGCTTGGGGAGAACATTATATAGGTCTTGAACACCTTTACAATAAGAATCCTCCAAGAATTTCATAAACCTTTGACGTGGGTTTTAGGTCTCACAGAAGTGGAAGCCATAGTTCACAAGCACACGATGAAGTGCTCTATCACTCTCTTCTTAGTTGCATAAGTGGAAAATGAGGAGACATAACTTCTATTTATAGTTTTTCTACATCTTCTAAGTGATGGGCCACTTTTAACACAAGTGACTTTTCTAAAATTAAAATAGAAGTGAATTTCTTAAATCAATCACTAAAACTAGTGACTTTTGGAAACCAAAAGTTGTCAGTTGACATTACAACAAGGAAAATAAACAATAACAATTTTCTTACAAACAAAATATTGAAAATCTACTAATACAAGTAGAATGTGGCCAAAATCTTCTTGATGCAATTGTGAAAATATTTTCATTCCAAAAATAGGGTTGTACACAATTTTTTGCATTGTCTTTACACCTGAAATGATTGAAATTGGACAAAAGATCTATGGCAATGAAATTTGAATCTCATCCATGCTCCAATTGATGAGGATCTTGAATTTGTTTTCCAATCTCTTTTTAGTTTGTAAAAAATTCATAATATAGTAAAATACTAGGAAATTCACGAATAACAATGATAGAATAAGATATATATAAATGAAATCCAAGTCTAAACTTTTTCGCTTGTATTGGAAATCTGGAATCATGAGATTTTCGTATTGCATGATAAGTAAGTTCTCTCTCAAGTTAGCTATGTTGCAATGCTAATTAACTAAAACTATCTTCATATCATTGTTGGGTAACTTTAGAGTAACTTTAAACAAACTTAAAAATATTTGTGGGCTTTGTAAAGGTATCCACTCTCAAATTTTACATATCCAAGGATCGTAGTAAAATCCAAGTACAATGTTTTAAATGGCAAACCTTTATATCCATGTCACCAATTTTACAATAATATTTATTCCCGTTTGACAATCCTTCTACATAACTCATGTTCTCTCCTCATAAGCTTTCTACTACATCATTTGTAATATATTTACATAGGAACAATATAGTTCTACAAAAGGAACACCTTAAACTATAAACACAATAGGAACAATATAGTTCGACAAAAGGAACACCTTAAACTATAAACACAATACAATGGACTGGTGGGTTCCAATGTAGACCTACAAATGTAGACACACATGTGAATTTCAAAGCGTTATGTATGTTCATTACAATCTTATGCATGAAAGATGATATGGAACAAACATCACATTGTGGCCACTCTAGACTTATAAGATATCAACTTTAATAATCTCTAACCTTCCATAATCATCATCTACAAAAGGAACAATATGGTTGTGTGTAAAAGAAGATTCTTTCATGAATAGTTTTAACAAGAAGTACATCTAGAAACACTAATGTTCCAATGTTTGCATGTTGTGCTTTGAAAGAGCCAACAAGACTATGGAGCTGTTTCTATTCCACTAAAGTAGAAGATAATATGACTCTAACAAAGAAAAACATATTGAGATCACTAACTAAGACATTCAACACCATGAAGCATTCAAAATATTATAGAAATAATAAAAGGGGATAGGATATCTATTTCTATTGGAGTTTCCAACTTCATGATTGACATTGTGAAGACATGTTGTACAATGGAAACCATCCTACCATATCTTTGATACTTAAAGCCTAAGAGCTTACCCTTCAAACAAAGATACAAATTTCCATGATATCAAACATGATGAGGACCAAATCTAGATGGTTGCATGTACACCCCTGCAACTTTGTTAAACTTTTGTGGTAGCCTACCTCATTCTATTGTTATGATTTTGTGACATGTCGTTGTATAAACTCCATCTTTTAGTTACCTATGACTTGTGGAGGTTTCGGTGGGATTCCAAGTTATTGTAATTACTACAAGAGTTGGATAGAAAGGTGGGAGAAGAAGTAGAGCTTCTATGGTGTGATAAAGAGGGAATAGAGGAGAAAAATATTATGTTTTGGCTTTTGGATATGGAAATGGGAGGCTAGGGAGGGAAAAATAGATTTTTGAGTTATTTTGAAAAAAAAACATTTTTTTTGCTCTAATCATGTTCGAATTTTGAATTAGGAGTCAAAAGTAGCAGTTTTGACCTTGAAAAGTGACATTGGGATCACTTAATGATATGATAAGTTAACAATTTTCTAAGAATTTTGACTTTTTTAGGCCTAGCATGATTATGAGATTTCTTCTCTCTCTAGATTACACCATGAATCTAGAGGAATCCTATCCCCTCTTCCTCCTTTAGTCCAGTAATTTATAGGGTATAGATTGTGCCCACCATCCTCTTTTACTTGGTCCATCAACAATGATTCCTAATTCTAGAAAGTCTATGCAAGGTTCATTCTTTTGCCTAATGTACGTTTCTATGTATGCATGCATGTATGGTTTATGTATATATACATGTATCTATGTTTGTGTTTTTTTAATTACCCTTTTAATGAACTTGTTTTATAACTAAAAAGAAGAGTTAACGGATTTGATTGAAAGAATAAATAAATGATTGAAAACTTTCACTTACTTGAAGCCATATGTAAATGTAGAGGTTTGTAAGTGTAGACATGAATGTTTGCAAGATAAGTTGAATTGTCATTGATAAGCTCATAATTTCACTAAAATTACACAATAATAAAACAAAAAAAAACTATGAATTAGTGCACTAGAGAGAGTGGAAGAGAGTGAGAGAGATCGAGTTTATGTATGTAGTTGTATGTACATGTGTGTGTATGTATGTATGTGTGTAAGTGTATTCCTGTATGTGTGTGTATGTATATGTGTATATAATCATGTATGTATGTGTATATGTATGTATATGTGTGTATGTAAGTGTGTGTATATGTGTATGTATGTGTGCATATATGTATGTATGTATGTTTGTAATTAAGTAAGTTAGTACGTAAGTAAGTGTGTATGTAAGAATACATCTATTCTAAATGTTCTTTAACGGTTTATAAAGCCATATAGCGAAAAAGAATTTGGTAGTGCCTCCCCTTAATATGGAAATAAAAAAACATTTAAATATAAGACACAATGGCCTATAAGCAAATAAGGCATGATGGCCATAACAAAAGCCACTCAAGTTAACAAAAAAATACTTCAAATATTGTTTTCCACTTGCAAAATAACAATTCACCTACAAAAGAGAACACATTCCTCCTACAAAAAACACATTCTACCTACAAGAAACAAATCTCTAGGTTTCTATATGTATGTGTATGTATATTTTTTTATGTATGCGTATGAGTGTAAGTGTGTCTGTGTATGTATGTGTGTATAAATACGTGCATATATGTATCTATATATATATATATATATATATATATATATATATATATATATGTGTGTGTGTGTGTATGTATGCTTATGTGTGTATGTACATATGTGTGTATGTACATATGTGTGTATGTATGCATGTGTGTGTGTATATATGCATGTATGTATGTAAGTATGTATGTGATGTAAGTGTGTGTATAGATTTGTGTATGTTTATGCATGTATATATCTGTGTGTGTATTTACTTATGTGTGTGAGTGTATGTGTGTATTTCGTTGTATATATATGTGTGTATGTAAGAATGTATGTATGTAAGTATATGTGTGTATGTATGTATATGCATGTGTATGTATGTGTGTGTATAAATATGTATGTGCATGTGCTTATGTGTGTATGTATATGTGTGAGTATATGTGTTGTATGTATGTGTGCATATATGTGTGTGTTTATGTGTCTGTCTATCCATGTGTGTACCTATGTGTGTGTATATGTATCTACGTGTGTGTGTGTGTATGTCTATATGTGCATATAAATGTGCATGTGTTTATTTGTTTCTTAAATTAATTGGGTGCTCTCTTTAATTCTAATTCTTTTTTAAAAATATGTCAATTATCATGGTTTTTTTGTTATTAAATTGTGTAGATATCAAGTTTCAATGGAAAATATGAAATAAAGGATTGAAAAAACTCACCACTTTCAAGCTCTTCAAGTTGAACTGCATAGATGTAAACTTTGTTAGCTTTAGTGTGTAGATCAAAAGCTTCATAATTGTCGATGTACTTCAAAACCTACTAAAGGAACCTAACTCTAAAACGAAAATAGTGAAATAGAATAACAAAGAGAGCAAGAGTGAGTGAGAGAGAGACCGATAGTAAGAGTAAGAAGATAAATACATGATAAAAAGGTATGAATGAATGAAAACACTAATGTAGATTTTTTTGTTGTTATGCATGGACTATGGACTTTGATTTCAATAAATAATGTGCAAAGTGTGTGGATTTTCTTTTATCTTAATCCAACCATCGATATAGATGTGAATATATTTTTTGGTATACTAGTTGTGAATTATTATTTTTCTCTCGATATATAGGTCGTATTCTTAAGAGAAAGTTATACATGCAATAAAATAAAATGAAAAACCTCTGTACCGGTAGATATTCATAAAATAAAATTAGTAATTCATGATGAAAATAGTTTTTTGTGGATGTACCAACTTATGTCATTTTTAGTTCAATTTGCATGCATTGACAATTCATGTTTTCCTTGTAGTGGAGTTTGATCCTAACCTCCAACGTTCCTACTTCCGATTGCCCATTGTTTCAACTTTGAGCTTTTATTTTTCTCATTATTTTAGTTGGAATACTTTATCTAAGTCTTAACTTTGCCCTTCAAAATGATTTTTATACACACACACGTACATACATACATACACACACACACATATATATATATATATACACACACCAATGCACGTCATTTTTATTTCAATTTGCATCCATCAACAATTCATGTTTTCCTTCTAGTGGAGTTTGATCAAAACCTTCAATCTAGGTTGTTCCAATTGCACATTTTTTCTATTTTGAGCTTTTATATCTTTTGGATTCTTTTAATTGGAAGACTTTATCTAAGTCTTAAGTTTGTCCCTCAAAATGATTTTCATAGAGACACACACACACACATAATGTTATCAATATTGTACAACACATCCACTAAATATTGTCTCTATGAAACATCACTACAACATATCGGACGTATAGCGAGGCTTCTACCGAGGAAAATGAACGGGTGCAATTTTGCCCGGACATCGATGTAAGGGTCGGTGTAGGCATCGGAACCAAAGCGTCAGTATAAGTATTGGTATAAGCGTCAGTATGAGCGATAGTATATGCATCGGTATAAGCATCGATATAAGCGTTGATATAAGTGACTGTATAAGCCATGGTATGCCCTTGGGAGAAATAGTCGGTAAAAGCATCAGTATGTGCCTGGGAATACCGACGCTTATACCGTCGCCTATACGGACGACCATATCTGCAAAAATGTTTTTGGGCAAGTTATGTTGTCTCTTGCTACAGCAACATTCCCATGTTGTTGTGTAGCAAAAGGCAATACACTCTACCCAAGAAAAACCCGAGTACATGTGACATGTATGACAGGCAACAAAAACATGATTTGATAAAACAAAACATATTGTCAAATACAAAAGACATGAGAGAAATGAATCATGAACCATGTACGAAGAAATGAGACACATTGACATGATATTTATAAACAACCAGAACACATGCATATGTGTGTATGCCTATGTATATACATGTGTATGTGTATATGTATTATGTGTGTATATTTGTATATGTGTAGATATTTATATGCATTTTTAAAAACCCTAAAACCCTAATCGTAAAGACCTAGAACTAAAACATGTCTATGTGTGTATTCTTGTGTATATATATGTGTATTTGAATATATATATATATATGTGTATGTGTGTGTATGCATATGTGTATCTATGTAAAAACCCTAAAACCCTAATCTTGAAGACCTAGACCTAAAACATGTATGTGTGTATGTGTGTATGCATGTGTATATATATGTGTATGTGTATATGTATTATGTGTTTATATGTGTATATGTGTGAATGCATCTCTCTCTCTCTCTCTCTCTCTCTATATATATATATATATATATATATATATATATACACACACACACATATATATATATATATATACATATATATATATATGTGTGTGTGTATGTATGTATGTGTGTGTGTGTATGCATGTGTATATATATGTGTATGCATGTGTGTACATATGTAAAAGCCAAAAACCCTAATCTTGAAACCCTAACCCTAAAACATGCATATGTGTGTATGTATATGTCACATTTGTGTATGTGTGTATGCATGTGTATATATATGTGTGTGTGTGTATGTATGTGTGTATGTGTGCATCACTACAACAGATCGATGGCATACCGAGGTTTTTACCGAGGAAAATGAACGCGTCTTTATTTGCCACAACGCTGGTGTAAAGGTCGGTGTGCGCGTCAGTACCAAAGCGCCGGTATGAGCGTCGGTATATGCATCGGTACATGTGTCGGTATATGTGTCGGTATATGCATCGATAATACCGATGCCCATATCAGCGCCCATACCGAGGCTTCTGCTGGACACACCGTCGCCTATACCGGCGCCTGCTGGGTGTACCAACACTTATTCCGATGACACTACTGGGAGTACCGTCCCGTATATCGACGACCATACCTGCAAAATTTTTTTTGGGCGGAGTGTTTTGTCTTTTGCTACAGCAACATTACCATGATGTTTCTTAACAAAAGACAATACACTCTGCCCAAAAAAACCAAGTACATGTGATGTGTACTCTAATGACAACCGAAATATGATTTCATGAAACAGAGTATTATTGGACACAAAAGAGATAATCAGAATGAACATTGAACCATGTACAAGAGAAGTTATATATTTCAATAATAAAGCATGTACAAGAGTGTGGAAAACCACTGTCATATATGAAGCTTTTACAAAATGTGGCAAAGCAATGTATTGCCATATGAAAATCAAATACAAAATATTGGTCTTCCACTGCCAACAGTCTTGCAACAAAGAACATTAATGGAATGAGATAAATTCATATGAAAATTACAAACAAGTAAAAACCAAGTTTATAAATTAATTACCTCATCGCAAATGCTCCCATGAAACAACCGCACCGCGTCCCTCCAAGTCCTGCAATAATGCAGTCAACCCATGACTATATCCGTAAGACTCCTCCGTTTGTGTTGGAGGACGACCCATTGCCAACTCCTGAAACAAATATAAAAAGATTAGAGAAACATCTATGAGAAATTTAACACAAATAAATTCAATAAATGAAATGGTACTTACAAACTCATGACGCATCGTGTCATATCCGCCGCTGCCCAAATGTGATGGTCCAATCGTGTCTAGACGTGTGGCTGCGGCATTTCGTTGCTGGCAATATCGATCAGGAGTCTACTGCTGCTCGTCACGAATCATGTCCCACTCCTCAGCATCTAACCATACAGGCTTTGGTAAGCCTTCTCTGAATGCATCACGAGCCTCGGATCGTTGATGCGACATGACCTCACGTGCGATGTGCAGAATCCACTCTGAACTGACAGTCGACTGTCCATCGGCTAGTCGGAACTCCTGATAAATCGTCTGTGTGATATAATTCTTTCGATCTTTATCCTGTTCACTCCATTTTAGCATGATGGAGTGTCCAAACTGGATGGAGCAAAGCTGTCATATGTGTGCACACATTGCTTTGCTAGCTGCATCCATCACCGGAGCTCCATCTCGGAGACTATACACCTTCGAGTCATCATGGTCATGAGCACCCCAAGGTGTACGTGGTGTACTGTGTGGTGTACTGCGTGGCGTACCTACATCTGAGGTACTCGTCCTAGGAGTAGAAGCGGGCGACACAACGTCCATCGCACTACCTCCACAACAACCGCCTCCTCTGCCTCCAGACCTACCTGTAGATCCACTCCTAGAACCTCCTGCTCCAGAGCGTGACCTCGATCTACGAGACGGGCCAGACCCTGTATCGCACTGAGGTGTCGAACGCACATGTCTACTAGTAGACCCAGTAGGAGATGGCTGCAAAGATGGTCGTGGTGGATCACAAAGCTAGGAGACATACCTCTTACGGGAGTAGCACCACCCGCAGGAGTGACACCGGCAGGAGTGACACTGGCGGGAGTGAGGCCAGCAGGAGTGAGGCCAGTAGGAGTAAGGCCGCCAGGAGTGAGACCGAGAGGAGTGCTACCACGAGCGATCCAATATTGTGATGCAGCGGCCATATACGCAGGAGGAACCTGAGAGATGAACTCCAAAAACTGCTCCTCTGTCATGGAATGTGGAGTGACTCGAGGACTGTCTCCCATCGTGCTCTGTAATAAAAGAACTCAAATAATTAGAATGCGATAAGAAAAGTAATATAGAGAATTAAAAAAAAAACAAAAATTAGTACGTACAAGTGTTTTATTCAAAAGTCCTCTATTCTAGCATCCTCTTGAAGATCCGATGCACCGAGAATATCTATCTCTATATTGATGGCTTCTAAATCGCTTGCTATGTTGGTTTCCTCTTGATCATCGTCTATTGCTTCGTCTTCTCGAACAATGACCTCTTCTTCAATGACCTCTTCTTCAATGACCTCTTCTTCAATGACCTCTTCCTCTCGAACAATGATCTCTTCCTCCTCAACTATCGAATGAATCTCTGAGTGCACTAGAGATGGACTTTCTTCTACATCTATGTTTTCAAAAATTTGTCTACTACGTGGAGCGACTTGTAAAACAAATAGCCACTCTGGGTCTTTTGAATTTGGTATAGAAACAACTTGCTCACAGTGTTCGGGAAGTACAAATGTATCCCTTTCATCTGTCCATAATCTTGTGGAGTCGACTTGAAGCAAACCGCTCTTATCCCGTCTCACTGTTGCGTTTCTTCCAGAGGTGACTACTTTGAACCATTTCACGTCAAAAACAAAGTAATCAAACTTTCTGAAAGATAGTTTCAAGATGTCTTGAATCACACCACAATAATCTAACTCGCCTTCTAGAGCATTATCATCTCTTGCACTCGCTCTACTTTTTTGCAAAAAATTCATCATCACTCCACTATCAAAAGTAGACCTATTTTGATCGATTCGTGCGATTCGAAAGTGTCATCCATGAGACCATAGTGCACCGTATTTAATATACTCCCAATCACATCCTTTTGCGAGTTCTTCTTCTTCTTCAGAGATATCTTCACCCGCTGCCTTTGCTTGCGAAACCGCTGCATCTAGCCATCTGCTCGTTGGAAAAGGTGGGAGAGGTCGAAGATTTTCTGGAAGAGGCAAAAATCGAGTGGAATGATTTCTTCGAAACTGAGCTCTTTCCTTTGCGTTAGTTTCCTTGGCAAGTTCATACCTTTCTAACCACTTTTGCATAGGCTCAGAGTTAACTATGCAAACCTTCATTGCCTTCTCTCTGAAAGCTGCATCCATTTTTCTTTGCAATCCTTTACCTTGTGGTTCATCGCCTAAGAGACAAACATCTTCATCATCGCTCCATAAGCAAGGCATTTCGGGATCCGATATACGTAGAAACTCACTTATGAATACAAGAGATTCTTGTACAAGCCATCCCTCTGCCACGCTACCCTCTGGACGTGCTCTTTATCGAAGAAACCCTTTTAATGTCTTCATAAAGCGCTCTAAGAAGAACATCCATCGACTATGGACAGTTTCTGCTATTGCAACTTCATCTACTACATGAACCAGTAAATGAAGTTGAATAGTGAGAATACTTGTGGGAAAGTATTTTTCTACCATACAAACAACGTCGATAGCATTGAGTTTCGCACTCTCTATGCTATCTCTATTTATCTCTTTAGAAGATATCCACCATACTAAAGAACTAATTTTATAAATGGTTTTTCGTACATCCTCTGAAAGACAATCTTTTAGGGCTACAGGGAGCAAAAACTGTAAAAACTTATGCCAATCATGAGACTTGAGTCCTGCAAGATCGTCGTTTCGTGTGAAAGAAGTCTTTAGACATCTCATGCATCTAGTAGGTGTACGAAACTCAGAAATTGTTTTCTTCACTTGTTGCTCTTCCATCCTGCGAAGCACCCAAGGAGCTCTTGGTAACGATACTGTTCCATTGGGCTTAGTAATTGCCCATAACTCTCGCATACGACCTCGCTCTTCTAAGTCGTCCCTTTGTGCTTTGCTTTCTTTCTTTCCGATCAAAGTTTTCCAAAGAATCTCTCCCACATTCTTGAAAATATGCATCGGGTCTACCAAATGATTGATCACCAATTCACTCCAATAAGGGAGTTCATGAAAAATGGACAACCGTTTCATGCCAGCAACTCGATTTTCTGAATCCCATAGTTGTTTCCAATCGCTAGCTTTCATTTGGTGTTGCGCTTGTCGACCAATTTTTCCTTCACGTAAAACATGCCCATCAGGCAAATATCTATGATGTCCTTCATAGACAGTTTTACGTAGTGCTTTGGAATAGCGGGCTTCGAGTCGTGGTCCGCATAAAGGACAAGCATGGTAACCTGAAATCGATAAACCTAAACGTTCACCATAACCAGGCCAATCATGCATTGTCCACATAAGTATGCCTTGCACTTGCACGTCTCATCTTCTTATAGGTTGAGACATGTCACGCACAGTAATCCCATCCCATAAAATGCGCAGTTTTCTTCCACAAGTGGTGCAAGATATACATCCATGTTATTTACCTTATACTTACCTGGTACAATAAGAGCTAATAATAATTGACCTTTCTTTGTGGCCAACCATGGTGGAATATTATAATTGACCAAACATACAGGCCATGTCCTCCATGAAGAACTACGTAATCCAAATGGATTCACTCCATCCATAGATAGGCCTAGACATATGGACCGAGGCTCACTAGCAAACTCTGGCCACTTAGTATCTATGTGCTTCCAAGCATCAGAGTCAGCTGGCACTCGCATTACATTATCTGTAGACCTGCTCTTTGTATGCCATGACATTAACTCAGCTATAGATTTGCATCTAAACATGTTCTTAATTCGTGGAATGATAGGAAAGTGGCGAAGAACCTTCGCGGGGATTGCTTCGCCTATAACGTCTTCTCTAAATCTATTTGCTCCCCACTTTGGACATACGTGGAGATGCTCATACTCATTCCGAAAGAGAATGCAATCATTCGGACAAGAATGAATTTTAGTATAATCCATTCCAATGGAGTGTAAAAGTTTTTTCGCATCTTCACGTGTTGGAGGCATGTCATTGCCCTCTAGCAAAAATTGATCTTTAAGAAGCCTGCAATAAGCAATTAAAATGATAATAGAAAATGAAGTTATTGTGATAAAACAATGAAAGCCAATTTGTTATCCACTTACATGAACAATTCAGTGACACTACTATCTAACCATCCATAAATGGATTGCAGATTGAGCATCACGAGTGAAGCACGTAGTACAGATATCTTTGCTCCATTGTAAAGTGGTAAACGAGCTAATCTTTGCATGTTTTCATATTCTTCATCCACTTCTGATCGTGGAATTTCTGTTGTGTCCATGAAACTCTCGACACCTTTTTCACCATCATGAGCTTCGTCCATCTCATAAAATGCTTCAAGCATCTCTTCCATATGTTCATTCTGTGTAATATTATTAGTGCTTGCTTGTACGTTTAAGTCCTTTTATTCTCTCTTTTGTCCACGAGAGGTTACCGGTGCAATGTTGTTTGGGTCCATCTGCTCACATGGGGGACCGTGTGAATGATAGCGTAGGTTTTCCAATCGACTCCTATCAAAGGATCCATACTCTCTAACATGTGCAGTACAAATCCGTCGTTTCCGATAAATTTGATACTTGCACTGTGTGCAAGGACATGCCATTCTCTCTTCAGGATCCAAAGAAGCCATCTGCTACAATATGGACATTTTATAACATTTAGAACATTTGTTTTTTTATTAAACCTAAAAATCTAACTCTTAAAGACTTAAATATGAAATACTAAACCTAAATACTTGAATACCTAAAAAAACTTAAAACCCTAATTTTAAAACCCTAATCTATATAGCTATCCTATTTTATCTATATATTTGGATTTTTTCTTCATTGATCCTACTTTATATATATATATTTATTTATTTATTTATTCAGATTTTTTTCCTTTTAATTAAGTTATATGTATGCCTAAACCCTAAAACCCTAATTTTAAAGATCTAGACCTAAATTATTTATATTTCTATACACATGTGTATATGCATGTAAATATGTATTATATGTATATGTGTATGTGTGTATATATGTTATGTAGGTGTTAAAATCCTAAAACCCTAATCCAAATGACCTAGAACTAAAACATGTATATATATGTATGCATGTGTATATATATGTGTATATGTATATATATGTGTATATGTATATATATGTGTATATGTATATATATGTGAATATGGATAGGTATAAAAGTATGTGTGTTTGTGTATTGTATATATATTCACTCTATTTAAAATGATTAAATTTAAACCTATTTTTATATATTTAATCCTATATATTTCATTTATTTATTTAAAATACTAGTTCTTAACATATTTTATATTTATTTATATAATTATCCTACCTTATATATATATATATATATTTATTTATATATTCAGATTTTTTCCTTACTTAATCCTATTTTTATATATTTAATTATATATATTTAATTATAAGTATTTAATTAAATTATTTAAAACACTAGTTCTTTTTATATTTATTTAGGTATATAATTATCTTATTATATATATATATATATTTATTTATATATTCAGATTTTTTTTCCTTACGTAGTCCTATTTTTATATAATTAATTTTATATATTTAATATATTTAATTATAAATATTTAATTAAATTATTTAAAACACTAGTTCTTTTTATATTTATTTATATTTATAATTATCTTATTTTATATATATATTTATTTATATATTCAGATTTTTTTTCCTTACCTAATCCTATTTTTATATATTTATTTTATTTATTTAATTATATATATTTAATTAAACCCCTAATCTTAAAATTCTAGATCTGAAATACTAAACCCTAAAACCCTAATCTTAAATATCTAGATCTAAAATATGTATATTTCTGTATACATGTGTATATACATGTATATATGTATTATATGTGCATGTGTATGTGTGCATATATGTTATGTAGGTATTAAAACCCTAAAACCCTAATTTTAAAGATTTAAATTTAAAATATGTATATTTTTGTATGCATGTGTATCTACATGTATGTATGTATTATGTGTATATGTGTGTTTGTGTATATATGTTATCTACGTATTAAAACCCTAAAACCCTAATCAGAAAGACTTAGACTTAAATCTGAAATACTAAACCCTAAAACCCTAAACTTAAATATCTAGATCTAAAATATGTATATTTCTGTATACATGTGTATATACATGTATATATGTATTATATGTGCATGTGTATGTGTGCATATATGTTATATAGGTGTTAAAACCCTAAATTCCTAATTTTAAAGATTTGAATTTAAAATATGTATATTTTTGTATGCATGTGTATCTACATGTATGTATGTATTATATGTATATGTGTGTTTGTGTATATATGTTATCTACGTATTAAAACCCTAAAACCCTAATCAGAAAGACTTAGACTTAAATCTGAAATACTAAACCCTAAAACCCTAATCTTAAATATCTAGACCTAAAATATGTATATTTCTGTATACATGTGTATATACATGTATATATGTATTATATGTTCATGTGTATGTGTGCATATATGTTATGTAGGTGTTAAAACCCTAAAACCCTAATTTTAAAGATTTAAATTAAAATATGTATATTTTTGTATGCATGTGTATCTACATGTATGTATGTATTATATGTATATGTGTGTTTTTGTATATATGTTATCTATGTATTAAGACCCTAAAACCCTAATCAGAAAGACTTAGACTTAAATCTGAAATACTAAACCCTAAAACCCTAATCTTAAATATCTAAACCTAAAATATGTATATTTCTGTATACATGTGTATATATATATATATATATATATATATATATATATATATATATATATATATATATATATATATATATATATATATTATGTGTATGTGTATATATGTGTAAATAGCATAAAAATCCTAATCCTATTTTTATATATTTGATGTAAAAAGAAACTTCAAAATAAAAATAGGATTATACGTGTGTATGTATGCATGTGTGTATGTATGCATGTGTGTATATATGTGTGTGTATGTATGCATGTGTACATGTGTGTGTGTATGTATGCATGTGTATACATGTGTGTGTATGTGTATGTGTGTGTATGTAGGCATGCATGTGTGTGCATGTGTGTGTACGTGTGTGTATGTATGCATGCATGTATGTGTATGTGTGTATGTGTATGCATGTGTATATATGTGTGTGTATGTATACATGCATGTGTGTATATGTGTGTATGTATGCATGTGTGTATATATGTGTGTATGCATGCATGTGTGCATATGTGTGTGTATTTATGCATGCATGTGTGTATATGTGTGTATATATGCGTGTGTGTATGTATGTGTGTATATGTGTGTGTGTATGTGTATGTATGCATATGTGTATATATGTGTGTGTATGTATGAATGTATGCATGTGTGTGTATGTATGCATGTGTGTAAATTTATGTGTGTGTGTATGCATGCATGTGTGTATATGTGTGTGTGTATGTAAGCATGCATGTGTGTATAGGTGTGTGTATGTAACCATGCATGTGTGTACATGTATGTGTGTATGTATGCATGTGTAAATGTGTAAATGTGTGTGTATGTGTGTGTATGTATGCTCTATTTTCCTATCTCTATCTTACTTTCTCTTCTCTCTATCTTCCTTTCTCTTCTCTCTCTCTCTCTCTCTCTCTCTCTCTCTCTCTCTCTCTCTCTCTCTCTCTCTCCTTCTCTCTCTATCAATAGACAACAAAAGAATCACTGACAAGTATATCCCTCTTCTGAATCGTTGTCGTCAAAGCATAATGTAGGCCGTCTATCATCCAATTCCAAACAATCGACGCCAAAAAACTTTTGCAAAATCAAAGAAAAGAGAAATTACAAACCCTAAAGCATAGAGAAACACAAATGCTAACGGTTCGCGCGCAGCACTTACCAGGATGTGAGATCTACGCCGAGAGAGAGTGTGTGTGTGTAGAGAGAGAGATCCGTGTGTGTGTGTGTGTGCACAAGGCAATGCAGGTCGCAATTCGGTTCGCACGCGCAAGTTTGACAGAAGACCAGCAGTACTCAAACACGTGCAAAAATGTGAAGTTTTTCTCTCGGGTTCGCGGTATATTTAAAACTCGCCGCTGGTATAGGCGTCGGTATGGCCGTCGGTATATGCGTCGGTAGTTCCCAGTAAATTACCAACACTTATATCGACGCCCATACCGACGCATATACCGACGTATATACCGACGGCTGCGGGCCACACTGACGATCCGTTTAAAACGGTCATACCGACGGTCACTTGACCGTCGGTATCTCTTAGTGACATTTTTCGAGGCCTATACTGACGCCGACTATGACCGTTGGTATTACTAGCGTCGGTATGCCCCTCATATGTTCTAGTGCATGCATGTGTATATATATGTGTATGTGTATTTGTATTATGTGTTTATATGTGTATATGTGTGTATGCATGTGTAATAAAGTAAGTCTATGATCCAAGGGTCTAGCCGGTTCAGACAGATCTGAAATCGGATTCCGTTTGGTCATTCGTTTGTGTGGCCAAAGATCTCGAGTCTAGACTTACTGGTAGGTCATTTACTCTTGTAACCAAGTAATCCACTTAGCCTAATGGTTAAGACTCAAGGATGTGAAGGACGAGGTCTTGGGTTCAATCCCCATGGGGTACATGGGAAGAGTATTTTGCCCAAAGAGCTCTAGAACCTTCTAGAAGCATCCACTGAGACACTTGGCGCACATGTAGTTACATGGCTGACACTTGGATGATTAGCATTCACCTGCCCAAGAAGGCAGTCCCCTAGAGAGAGCTATATATAGAGGCATTTGGTTGGGAGGAGAGTCATCTCTCTAGTATGTGGTGGTCGTAATCCTTGTTCTCTTGCATTGGTATCAGAGCTTTCACTCCATAGCTTTCTTCTTCATCTTCTTGCTCGTGACTTTTGGCGTACGAATCCTGCTCCCGCCCGCATTGAGATGTGTGTCGCCATCATTCTTATGCTTTAGCTTAGAGCAAAAGAGTACTAAAGAAAAAAGTAATCGCTGCTGTGTGTTTGGCGAGGGAATCGAACCCCCGTCCCCTCGATTGGAGCACGCTCACCTATCCAAAGAACCCACGGGCGTTGACGATTTAGAATCGCAGACGACCAATATTTATGCAAGTAAGTCCCGAAGAAGATCACAAACGGGGGCCAAAAAGGTTGATCCTTTCTACTGTGTGCCCGCGGGTGATCGAACACAGAACCTTTGGTTTGAAGCGGAGTCACCTATCCACGAAGTACACAAGCGATCATGACCATGGATCCGCGTGGAACTCAATTTGTCCTAGATACAACTTCAATAAGGAGCAAAAGAAGAGACAAGGAGAACAACTCTGCTGTGCGATCGGCGGATTCGATCTCTGTACCTCCCCGTGAGAGGAAGCTCTCTTAACCACAGAGCAAATTCTTGTTTGTGACTCAGAATTGGAAGCGGTACCATCAAACTCTGTAGTCGGCAGATAAGACACCACTTTGATCTGATTTCTGCGCAGGGAGACAAAAGGGTGTTGGCGTCGGGAATCGATCCCGTGACATTGCGGTGAGGCTACAGTGATTTATCCACTGTAGTAGAGGCTTTTGGTGACTAATTTCTGTGCATATTATCTTCTGTTCCAATCTTGTCTCTGCTTTGCTAATCTCGAGCCGAGATCTTTTCATTCTGTTTACTCTTTGGAGTTTGATCATTACCCCAACCAAACCCGAGTGCATATCTGTGGTGGTCAAGGCCAAAGAAAGTTAAAGTTTTGAGAAAAGTCTGAAAGAAGTGGAGCTTTGGAGTAAAGATCCAGAGGCCTTTGGTGATCAAAGTCAAACCAACTTTGAATTCGGACCAAAGTCTTGAGAGAATCACTCTTCCAAAGGATCAAGGGAAGGACATAGCTCTATGTGAAGCTAAGTATTTTCCAGTTTTTTGCTTGGCCTTAATGCTTGATTTATCTTGTTTTCATTATTCTACACTTAATCTTAGATGCACATTGAAATAGCCAAGATTTCAATTGATTAAGTCTAGATTAGAATAATGAATTAATCCATTTCTCATTCCAAGCATTAGCTTGCATTAAGAAAAGACTTGATTTCAAAAAGATCCTTGTGCATCAAAGAATGTATTTTGGTAGTTTAAATACATATTTCCTTTCCATTGAGTAAGTTTTCTATTGCACCTCAAGGGTATGTTTTTATATCATAGTGCATTAGGACAAAGGAAAGGATATTCATGCATCAGGATTGCATGATATACATTCTTAGTACAAGAAAAAAATCGTGCATCAAGCTCATGCATGATTGTTGTATTTTTTGGGCATGCAAAGAACATGCATGCATACGCATGTGAGCATATGCTTTTGCATGTAGATACATGCATTTGCATGATAGAATGGAATGCTGTTTGCAAGTAGATATGAGAATGTACTCTCTTAGTATTTAGCTTACTTTATAAAGCTCGCAGTTTGACATTAGGGAAGACCAAGGACTGGTTAGTTGCAAAGACATTAGTTGCAAAGACATACTAGTTCTAGTTTGCAACTCAAGTAATTAGTCGATTTCTTCCCAAGTCGATACTCTGCTATCAAAGACAAATACTTAATGACAATTAAGTATGATAGATGTCTTGCTAGGTATAGGTAAGCACTAAGAGAAAGTTAAGTAATAAATTTTCTTGATGACCAAGAAAATTCAATTACTTGCAAACTCTTTTATGATGTATGATGACTCTAAGTCCTGGATGTACTTAGAAAGTCATGCGGATAAGCTTTACTTGATTATGTAACTTCTCAAGCATCCCAAGGTTGGATGAGAACTATATTTCCAAGTTCCTTGAGTACTCTTCTATTTAGAAGATTTCGAAAGTTTAAAGAAGTTTCTTTGTGGTTTCAAGATTTGTATCTCATGATGAAACCTCGGTAAGTAACTTTTTGGAATTGAGATATGAAATAGTCAAGCCTTCTATTTCATGTGAGATCATTCTCCTACCATGTTTAAGATGAATTTATTTTTGGGAAGGTAGATGTTCCAAGTAGAGGATCTTAATTGATTCATGAACTCTTCCCAAAATACACATAAATTCATATTATATGATAGGTCCAAGGAATGATGAAAGCAAAACCTCTTTAGGATATAAATGTTTTGCCAAGATATAAAGGTACCAAGCTTTTATAAATTTTCATTTGATTTCATCCCAAGGGGTGATGGAAATCAAAGGTTAAACCTCAACATCAATTGATCCTTGACATCAATAAAAGGATGTTAGGTTCTATAGTTGCCTCTCTAGTAAATGATGCAACTAGCTAAGCAATCTTTAGGAAAATAATATAAGTCCCTAAGGACTTGAAGCAAGTGTGAACTTTTCATTTAGGAATAGAAAGTTCCAAGAAATGGATTTTCAATCCATGAACTTCTCCTAAACAAGTTATAAAGTTCAAAGTTGTGTTCACAGTAACATTACTATTGGATCAATCATCAATAGATGCTTGGACTTTAAACATAATTTTGATTGGTGAAATATGTTTAAAGGACTCTAGTAACATCTGAAGATTGACCAATAATAATGAGTTTTGTATCAAACTCAAGAATAGAAGTCGATATCACATAAATGAAAGTTCAACTTAAACTTTCATAATGGCATGGGAAACCATATCCAAAAGGTGATATTTAGTCTCTAGTTTGATACTCAGGAAATGAATACAATTGAATCAGTAAATTTTTTGGATATTATTTGAAAGAATTTCTTTCAAATGTTCTTTTAACATTGCAAAAGATTCCAAGATGAATCATTTGCTCAAGTTATTTGATTCCTTAGAAGGAATCTCAAGTCTTTGAAGAATGGCATTCTTTCAAGTATTGAGAATGAAATTCTTCATACTCTTTAGTCTGTAAGTAGTTCCTTAGCAATTACCAAACCATCAGTATTGGTTAATTAAGTCCAAATAGTGATATAACCCAAAGGTATATCAAAGATTCTTAGCTTTGGAATCTAAGAGGCATTAGTGTATGCTTGGACTTGAGAAAGATCTCTAAAAATCCTGCAGGTAAGCAAAGAAGCTTAAAGATAGTTTACAGAGATCTTAAAAGATAAAGATAAAGTATTTATTATTATCACAAGATCAACCAGACTTGATCAATCTTGGCCATGATTGTCCAAGTAGTGTGCGATTAGAACTACTTTGTAGATTGCCCAAGTTTTGGTAATAAAATTCCTTTTGGGAATTATTCACTCAGGTTCCATTTATTCGATGGAAAACTGTGAAAAAGAGATGTAAAGAAATTCCAAGAATGTAGTCTGCAACCGTGAAAATGGTAATTAAGTCTGTGGAAGGTAAAACATAAGTGTTTACCTATCCTTAAAGGGATTTTGGTACAAATCCAGAAAGCATGAGCGGATGCTTACGACTTAGGTAGTAAAGAGATTCCTATATAAAGTCCCCGGGGTAGGTACCTAAAGCATCAGTAAACAAAGGAATCTAAAGACAAGAAGTCAAAAGCTCTTGTCACTACAAAATTGGTCAAGAATAATCCAATTGAACTTGAATCTATGAAAATTCAAGTACTTGGAATTTTGATTGGTTTTCATTTGAAAACCCTAGCAAAGAAGAATTGATATTCTGTTAAGAGGTTTTCAAGTTCCCAAGGTAAAGCACATGATTGTGAGACGATCATGTGAAAGAATCAAAACCTAGAAAATCTAGTTAGAGGTAATACTTGGAACTTCTAAATTCTCGTAAAAGAATTGAAGAGATAAGGTACTCTATCAAGAGATGTTTAGACTTTAGGATAAGAATCACCCACACATTAATGTGAATATAAAATAGGGTGGTATGGGACACCAGATTTTATACTCAGATTGATATAGGAAAGATGGTATGGGACATCGGACCGTGGGATGATAATTATCTTTTAGTCCTAGTTTGGATTTTGAAGTTAGGTTTCATCCTCAAGGGAATTAAGACTTCAAGAAAAGTTTAATTTGTAAAGGATGAAAGTAGTATCTTACGATACTTCAAGATGACTTCAAGATCAAGGAAATTGAAGATATGAAGTAAGGAACTTCCAAGATCTTCTTAGAACACTTCAAGACTAAGTGTTATTGATCAGAAATATTTGGTAAATTTCTGAAAGAAGTTGGACTTTGATTTTGAGTTGATCTTTTTAACTGAAGATTTAATTGACTAAGTCAAGCATCAAGTTCCTAGTGTAACTTGAAAAATTCACTCTTTTGACTCAAAGAAATGCACAAGAATTGCATTCACGATTAGGAGTCAAAAAGATTGAATATGACCTGAACTTAGTCTCAAGTAAAGCATTATTTGAATACAAAACTCATCAACATAACCTCAGTAGGTCGACACACTGATGTTGGTTACCACACTAGTATCTTGTGGTTGGATGATGTTTTTTGATTTGCTTTGAATCTTTTTGAGAAACTAGGTTATTTCTCTTAAAGATAAAGACAATGCTTCAATATCTTGTTGAAATAGATCTTTGAAAAGTTGAAGTCCTGAGTCATCTAGTCTTTGACTCATAGCAAGTTTATGTATATTCGAAGTTTGAATTGGTTGTAGAGAGTCTTAGTTATTTCTTTCCGCTTTCCAAATCTTTTGAAATTGACTCAGATATAGTATCTGATTCCTTTTGCAAAAGACCAGGGTTAGCCGGTTAGAATAAAATAACTAACTTGAACATCCTAGATAGATGTTATGTACAAGAACCTTTTCAATCTTCAAAAGATGATAAGTCTAAGTGGACTTATTCATTTGAGTTTGCTTCAAGTTATAGCATAAATGATTTCCTGGAGTCCAGTATACTCTAGAATAGGGAAGTTAGGAATTGCTCATCAGATTGACAATTCCCAAGAACTTTCAGTTAAAAGTCTTTGAGAAAAGTGTCCTAAGTTGGACAATTTTCATTTTGAATTTGAATTGGTGAAGTTAGTATGGTTGATTCCACCGAAATGGTAAACTTTCTCCTACAGTTTACATAGGATTTTTTCAACTCATTGGGACAAAGTAGTCCTCTAGTTGGGTGAAAAAATCAAGTAGCTGTTGGATCAAAGTAAACCATTATACAAACATTTAAGTTAGATGTTTGGGACAACCAAACTTCAAGTTCTCCAAAACAAATTCAAGTGAATAAAGAATTCTCAAAGTCTTGCGAGGGATAAGAATCCCACCTTCATTACTAAGCCCATGCACCAGTTATGCCTAGAAATGGACTAGTAATTTGAATCCACCTAGTTCACATGTTTGTGCCTAGATCGCACATCCAGAAACTGTGAATTAGCCAGGGATGTCATTAGATCCACCCTCATTATTCTTCACTAGTTTGTACTTTGTCCCGTTCATCAAAGTACAAAACCAGATAGTGTTTTGAATCATTTGGGCAAGGATGCCACCACAGAGATGAGACATGTTCTTCCAGTTCTAGAACATGACAATGTTCTTCCAGTTTTAGAACATGAGGCTCGGGGGTTGCCTATAGTATGTATATAGCTCTATTTTCGAGGACGAAAATCTTTTCCAAGGGGGGAAGAATGTAATAAAGTAAGTGTATGATCCAAGGGTCTAGCCGGTTCTGACAGATCTGAAATCGGATTCCGTTTGGTCATTCGTTTGTGTGGCCAAAGATCTCGAGTCTAGACTTACTAGTAGGTCATTTACTCTTGTAACCAATTAATCCACTTAGCCTAATGGTTAAGACTCAAGGGTGTGAAGGACGAGGTCTTGGGTTCAATCCCCATGGGGTACATGGGAAGAGTATTTTGCCGAAAGAGCTCTAGAACCTTCTAGAAGCATCCACTGAGACACTTGGCGCACATGTAGTTACATGGCTGACACTTGGATGATTAGCATTCACCCGCCCAAGAAGGCAGTCCCCTAGAGAGAGCTATATATAGAGGCATTTGGTTGGGAGGAGAGTCATCTCTCTAGTATGTGGTGGTCGTAATCCTTGTTCTCTTGCAGCATGTATATATATATATATATATATGTGTGTGTGTGTATGTGTGTATGTATTATGTGTTTATATGTGTATATGTGTGTATGTATGTGTGTATATATGTAAAAGCCAAAAACCCTATTCCTAAAACACTAACCCTAAAACATGCATATGTGTGTATGTATATATGATGTGTGTGTATGTATATATGATGTGTGTGTATGTGTATGTATGTATGCATGTGTATATGTGTGCATGTGTGTATGTATTATGTGCATATATGTGTAAACATCAAAAACCCTAATCCTATAAACCCGAACCCTAAAATATGTATATGTGTGTGTGTGAATGTATGCATATGCATATGTGTATGTAATATGTATGCATGTCTGTGTATGTATCTCTATGTCTCTCTCTTTCTATCTATCTATATCTCTCTCTCTCTTTCATCTCTCTCTCCCGCTTTTTCTCTCTCTATCTCTCTCTTATTCTCTCTCTCTTTCATCTCTCTCTCTATTTATAAAAAAGAACAAAACAATCACTTACATTGATGTAATTCTTTTGATCGCTCTCATCAAAGCCCAATCGACGTCGTCTCTTGTCAAATTCCAAAGAATTGATGCCAAAAAGCTCTTGCAAAACAAAAGAAAAGAGAAATTGAAAAAGAGAAGACATAGACAAAGAGAGACGGTGAAAGAGTACGCACACTACTTACCAAGATGTGAGAGAGAGAGAGAGATGTGTGTGAAGGGGGGAGAGGGAGAGAGAGAGAGAGAGAGAAAGAGATGTGTGTGTAGGGGGAGAGAAAGAGATGTGTGTATGCATGTGTATATGTGTGCATGTGTGTATGTATTATGTGTGTATATGCGTAAAAGTAAAAAACAATAATCCTAAAACCCTAACCCTAAAACATGTATATGTGTGTATGTGTGTATGTATATGTGGTGTGTGTATGTGTATGTGCATGTATGCATGTGTGTGTATACATATGTGATTGTGTATATATATGTGCATGTGTATGTAATATGCATGTGTGTATGTATGTATGTGTGTGTGTACATGCATGTGTATGCACATATGTGTGTGTATACATATGTGAGTGTGTATGTATATGTGCATGTGTATGTATGTATGTGTGTGCAAGCTAATATGTGTGTATGCATGTATGCATATGCATGTGTGTACATTTACATGTATGTATGTATATGTGTCTGTACATGTATCTATGTGAGTATGAGTATGCATATGTGTGTGTATGTAATATGCATGTTTGTATGTATATGTGTGTATGCATATGCATGTGAGTATGTAATATGTATGTGTATGTATACGCATGTGTGTATGTAATATGTATGTGAGTGTGTATGTAATATGCATGTGTGTATGTAATATGTATGTGAGTATGTGTATGCACACTCTCTCTATCTCATTCTCTTTCTATTTCATATCTCTCTCTCTCTTTCACTCTCTCTTTCATCTCTCTCTCTCTCTCTTTCATCTCTCTCTCTCTCTTTCTCTCTCTCTCTCTCTTTATGTTTCTCTAGATCTCTCTCTTTCTTTCATCTCTCTCTCTCTATCTCATTCTATATCAATCAAAAACAAAACAATCACTTACCTGATGTAATTGTTTGGAGCGTTGTCGTCAAAGTCCACTTAATGTTGTCCTCCGTCAAACTCCAAAGAACTCATGCCAAAAAGCTCCTACAACACTAAAGAGAAGAGAAATTAGAAAAGAGAAAACACAAAGTAAGAGAAAGGGTGCTACAGTGTGTGCGATATTCACCAAAATTTCAGATCTCGAGAAATAGAGAGGTGTGTGTAGAGAAAGAGAGAGAGACAGAGAGAGAGAGAGAGAAAGAGAGAGATCTGTGTACACAACATGCTCAGAATGTAGTTCGCACGGCAAACTCGACAATAGCAGACTTTAGTTCAAAACGCGAGCAAATGTCTAATTTTTGCTCTCGGGTCTGGTTAAAATGTTGCCTCGGTATAAGCATCGGTATGAGTGTCAGTATAAACGTCGGTAATTTCCAGTAAATTATCGATGCATATATCGGCACTCATAACATCGGTATTCCATCCGTGACTTTTCAAGCATTTTCAATGGTCATATTGACGCCGAGGCATGACCGTCGGTATGGACAATGTCAATATGCCCCTCATATGTTGTAGTGTGTGTATGCTATCTTGCATGTATATTTCAAAGTTTTGAGATCTTAAATTGAATTCCAAGCTTTGATAAACAAGGAATTTGGATATATTTAGTTAAAGCTATCTTATCTTTATGATTCTTGGTGTGGATTTATTTTAGTTAAAACCATATGCTTCTTGATGTATCACTTGATTTCTATTTGCATCTACTCGAGTGTTTTATTGTACTTTGATTTAACTCCCTTGCATCTTGCTTGATGCCATAGATCTTGTTACAAATTTCATAGAGAATCATGGTATTTGGCATTGAAAGCCCTAGTGATCCACTCAAGCAAAATACACTCTTTATATACAACTAGTAATGGGACATATTCTTCAAGTTCCAAGGAAATTAGGAATTTGATGGAGATCAAGATCTTGAAAGGAAAATTGAATTTGCATATAAAATTAGATAGCAAGAGGATGAAGAGAAAAGAGAAAAGTTAGATTATGAAAAGTCTTCCATGTATACAATGCATACTTGTGGTTTATTTCTTTCCTAACTTCATGAACTTGATGTTGCGTGTGCCAATAAGAACTTTAAGGTGTTTGATGCAAGAATTACGAGTTCTTCATTGCCTCTTCATGGTGCCCTCATTCTCTCGCTTCATGGTATTCTTCTCGGTTATGTGGGGCAAAAACCATTCTCTGTTTACTATTGATGATCAAGGTGATTGGACATAAGGATTCCATGTAGACTGTGATTTTATTTTTTCCTTAAAATGACATGATCGTAGACCTAACAAACAAAAGAAAAAAATCAACTTTCAAAGGAATGGCCAACCATCAAACTAAAGGAATGTCCAAAAGGAATATCCACGTCCTATTGTTATAGTGCTTGAGTCTTTGGTCTTTTAAGGTGGAGGTCTAGAGTTCAATCCCCGAGCTCTACATGTAATGGTTTTGGATAGTTTAAAAGAATTGAAAACAGTTGTAATTTTTTTTCGAAAAAAAGCAAGAAAATTTAGATTAATAGAGGGCTATACAGATTGTGCAAGGGGCAAGATCCACAAGCAAACTATGTTACAAGAATGAGGCCATATCAAGCCTCTGGGCTGAGTATAAAGAGGATAAGGATCTTCTTCATTTGGAGGGTTTACAATCCTTTAAAACTTTAAATATTCTTTCCTGGTTCTCAGGAGCTGACTTGATACATTGAATACAATTTACAGAGGCTTTCTTCAAAGTTCTAGGAAGAGATTTGAGGAAATTTCTATTTCCTTTACCAAGAACCACGTTGTTTCTACTACACCAAATGTGCCATAGGATATATCCTCTCCATATGTTCCATAACAGGATATCCATGTTTCAATAGCAGCCAATGATGACAAAATTCTAAATGAGACCACGGTAACTTTGGGATTGAAGATAGCCCAAAATTGTTTGGCATGATGGCATTCATAAAATAAGTGGATAACATCTTCCTCCTTGCCACAGAAGGTACACAACCCTCCATTTATGTGAATTTTCCTGACTCTGGGACCAATCCAGAGATCATTCTGAAGCATAAGCCACTGAAGGTAGGAGTGTTTACTCTGATCAGGGAAGGCCCATAGAGTTTTAAATCTGTAGGACCACTGACTGGAAGACCAGCTGCAAGACCACCTTTGGTTGAGTTTGGCAACAATTTGAGATACATCTCCTTTAGACTTCTTGAAATCTTTGTAGATGAAATTGGACACCTCAATAACATTGACTTTAGAAATGAGACAATTGTCCAACTTTTGTTCCAACATCATCTTATGGGTCTTCAATACCTGCAAACAAGCAACAAACAAGTCAGCATTGTTAAGAAGCTCTTGATCATAGACCACTTCCCCATTGCTCATGAGGTCACTCCAAGCAGTGAAGCCAGCTTTATGGCATTTATGCTCTTTGATAGCCAAGTCACAATTATTCCCTTGAGCAACCATACCATACCAAGGGGATTCTTGCAAAAATATCTTAGAGGAAAACAACAACCTCCTCTTACTGGAAGAACAGTTTTTGGCTTTGAACCAAGCATTCCAAAATCTGCAAACGAGCTGACTGCCAACAGGGGTAATGGTTAGTGGGGAAGCAATGATATCCCACAAATTAATGTTACTCCAAGCCTTATAATTAGAAATGTGGAATTTGGATATATTCCTCTGCAAGAGAACAACCCAAATATCATTGGAAGTAGTGCTTCTTAAAATCCACTTAGCAACAAGATTATCTACCATTTTAGTAGGGCAACAGATGCCCAATCCACCTTCGGGTTTAGGGAGGCAGCAGATGTCCCATGAACTTTTGCTACTTTTTGGTAAAGAGCATTACCTCCCTAGAGGAATCTCTTGGCCAAGGAAACAGCCTGCTGAGCCTCCTTTTTGGAGGGGGACCAACAGGCTAAGAAATAAGCCAATTTAGGGAGAACATAATGATTGAGGATAAAGTATCTATGGGCAGGGAGTTGTGATAATCATACAAAAAAAAACAAGTTCTTTTTAAATTTCTCTAAAACCCAATCCCATCTTTGGGCCATTGAGATGTTGAACCCCAAAGGGATACCAAGCAGCCTGAAAACTTCACCTTCCTTGATGATATCACAACCAAGGTTGGTAATACTGTCAAGAATGACATTAGAGAAGGATTTAAAACCAGTTTTGCTATGGTTGACTTTGGAGCCACTAGCAGTACAAAACAGTTCTAGACATTCAAGAAAAACCTTCAAGGAATCACTGTGAGCTTTGAGAACAACATTAGTATCATCAGCAAACATTTGCGAGAAAAGGGGAGAGGGGGAGTTAGGAATTTCAATGCCTTTTATGAGACCTCTATCCATAGAATCCTTGACCATCCAACCTAAAAAGTCACTAGCAATGGCAAAGAGGAGAGGGGCAAGGGGATAGCCTTGTCTTATAGATCTAGAAAGCTTAAAAGGTTCAGAGAGGTGTCTGTTTATTGCAACCCTAGAGTAGGCATTACCAAATAGAGTGCTCACAAATTTGATAAAACGTCTACCTAACCCCAAGTCATGAAGAGATTGCAGAATAAACTCCCACTCAATTCCATCGTAAGCCTTATCAAAGTCTATCTTGAGGAAACAAAATTCTTGCCCACTATCCAAGGCATAATCCATTCCTTCCCATAAGGAGATGATAGCATCAAGAATATACCTGCCTTTGATAAAACCTTTCTGCTCAGGAAGGATGAAAAATCTCATCATAGGGCTGAGTCTTCTAGCAATGGTAGAGGAAAAGATTTTATAGATAGTATTCAGACAGCTTATGGGCCTCTAGTTGTTAAGATCTTCCTTGCTGCCTCTCTTGTGAATGTATGATCACTCCAATGTTGATGTGAGAAGGGAGATACCCTTTACCAGCTACTTCTTCCCAAATCAAAAGAATGTAAGGAGTGAGAAAATCATTCAACATCATAAAGAACTCATTGGACAGACCATCAATCCCTAGATATTTACAAGGTTTCAATTTATGGATGGTTTCTTTGATCTCACCGGCAGTGAGGGGCAGGTCAACAATGGAGCTCAAGCTTTTAGGAATCATTTTTTTCCTTTTTGAAGCAATAGTAGCTCTGGCCCTCTGGATATCCTCCCCCCCACTTGGGAGTACCAGAGAAAACCTCCATAAAGAAGCTCTTGGCCTCCTGTAAAGACTCCTGAATATTCTCAGTAAGACCATTAACTTTCTTTTTCAAGGGAGAGATGTAATCCCTAGCTTTTTGCTTTTTCATCAAGGAGAACATGTAGTTGTTATTTCTATCAATCTTCTCACTTCGAAATTCTTTAGAAGAGGCAAGAGAATAACTAGCTTCAAGATACCTCTCTTTGCACAACCTCAAGGGGAGATCATGATACTCTTGGGAGTTGGCATCAAGGTGACCTAATCTATCAACAATGGAATGTCTTCATTTAGCCCTAATTTGCTTGGCTAAGGACTTGAGTTGAGTGAAAAGCTTCTGAATATCTTTGACAGAGTTGGACCAAGCTTTGCTAGGAGAACTTTCCTGCTCAAAGTTGCAGCTCAAGATATTTTTGGTGTGGTTCATAACACTAGGAAGCTTAAGAAAGTTACAGTCAATGTGGGGCCATCCAGCTCTAAGATTAGGGTTACCTTTTCTGAAGGTTACCATAAGAGGCTTATGATTGATCATAACCAGAGAGGGGTCAAGATTAACGCAGATGTCCCAACAACATTGGACAAAAAGGATGCTAGCATAGCATCTATCTAGCCTAGCAGCAATAAAGGCCTTGCCCGACTGCTTATTGGTCCAGGTCATCCCAGAAGACCTAGATATATCAACTAACTCCAGAGAGTTGCACAACTTAAAGCAGGCCTCTTTTTCAACCCCTTTGATCACTTTAACTTTTTCATTCCATCTATCTTTAATGTCAGTCACCACGTTAAAGTCCCCAACTACGATAGCAGGGCCTTGAAGACAATTAATCTCACATCAATAGCCAGAGCGAACAGAGTCACTATTAGCAACATACATAGAGATGATAGTGATATCAATGATGGAGAGTGTTAATCTCCAAAAGAACAAGCTACTCTTGTAGTGAGAGCACCTCTATAAAAAGAGTAACTCAAACCTTCACCAATTTTAGAGGATCAATGATCAATTATGAAGATTTTGAAAAAATTGTGAAGGAGATGACTACATAGAAAGTCTGTTGCACATATCTTTCTCATTAACTTATCAATTGTGTAAAGTTTTTTATGAAACTTTGCACAAGGTGTCACTACAGTTTGCGCACCTTCTCCAAGTTAAATCACTCCAAAAGATTCAGTAGATTCTGAGAAATGGTCTCAATAAGTTACCTATGTCTAAAACTGCTCTTTTGAAAAGTCGATTCAGACATCTGTAACTTCTAACACTTGGTTCTCTCAATCTAGAGCCCGCTTATACAAATGCTTTTATCCATAGATGGCTTACCTTCTAACTTAAATTTTGACTGCTTATTCATGCAAAACTTTAACCTGTGCACTGAGAAATGATCAAATCATTGACCATCGAGATTGCACCTGTTTCAGGAAACAGTGAACACTTCTTCAAATATGAATGTTCGTATTTATAATTCTCACAGCCTGTTTACAATTAGGCTCTCAAACTTTAACCATAGACTCATTAACTATGGACTTAGATGTCTACAAAAGGATTCTTGAAATGATCAAGCACAGAAGGAGAATGCACAGAAACATCGGGCGCAATTTTCTTTCATTCCTGAAGGAATTTTACAACTGAGTGATGAGAGAGATTCTACTCACTTCTAAGATGTCTAATGACTCTAATTCTTCTCAAATCTTGTTCTCACATAATCTCACTTATTTGCCCCGACATTTTCTTTGTATATATAAGCAAATTTTTACAAGCTCATGACCATACAAAAGTATGTGATGATCTAACTCTAAAATAATGTACATATGTATATACATCTTTATCTCCTGGATATGTATTTCCTTCATAATTCATGACTTGGTCTTTTCTTCAGTCCTTGACTTTAGTTCTTCATTCAAAACTTCAATTTTTGATTGCCCTGCACCAACAGCTCCCCCTCAATCATCAATTGAGGTTTTCTCTATCTTCTTTATACCTCCCATGTCCTTAAATCTTTGTAGCTTTGGTCCATCCAAGCTTTTGGTTATCATATCAGCTATCTGATCTTTTGTTGAAGTATGTATGACTTCAATCTCTTTATCCATCACCTTCTCTCTTAGGAAATGATACTAAATCTCAATGTGTTTAGTCCTGGCATGAAACACAGGGTTAGCAGCTAAATACAAAGAACTCATGTTATCTCCATGAATAGTGGGTATACTCTGAATGATGTCAAAAATCTTCATCAGAGTCTTAAGCCATATTACTTCCTTTGCAGCTTCCACCATACCTTTATACTCAGCCTCTGTGGATGATAAAGCAACTATGTGTTGCTTCTTTCAACACCAAGAAATTAACTTATCTCCCGCATAACACAAGTATCCATAAGTTGATTTCCTATCATCAGGATTACCTGCCCAATCTGCAGCATGATATATCTTGATGTTTGTATCTGATGTAAAACCATAATACAAACCCTCTTTGAGTGTTCCCTTAATGTACCTCAACACTCTTTGTCCTGCAATCCAATGTTCTTTCCTAGGACAATGCATGAATTGAGATAATACTCCAACTGCATATGACAAGTCAGGTCTAGTTAATGTAGCATAAATCAGACTACCAACCAAGCTTTGATATAGCTTCATGTCCTTGAACTCTTCTCCTCCATATCTGCTCAATTTGTGATTCACCTCCATTGGAGTAGGTGCTACCCTGCAATCATTCATCTTAAACTTGATCAACAAGTTCTTCAAATACCTTTCTTGAGTTACATACACTCCATGTTGAGTGTATGAGATCTCCATGCCCAAGAAATATGACAAATCTCCCAAATCACTGATCTTGAATTCTTTCTCCATTTGCTTCTTTAGGCTTTGAATGCCTTTCTCATCTGTACCTATAAGAATTATATCATCAACATATATGCACATGTAAATGAACCCATCATCACTTGCTTTGACAAGCAAGCTACTATCTGCTTTAGATACTTGGAATCCAAGTTCTTTCAAGAACTTTACAAGTCTATAGTTCCATGCCCTTGGGGCCTGCTTCAAACCATACAAAGCTCTCTTGAGCTTACATACATGATCTGGATACCTTCCATCTCTAAATCCTTGTGGTTGCTCCATGAAAACATCATCTAAAATATAACCATTTAAAAAAGCATTCTTCACATCTAATTGACATAACTTCCAACCTTTACATGTAGCAATAGCTATGAGTGTCCTGATGGTTGTCATCTTTGCCACAGGACTATAGGTCTCATCATAATCTATACCATATGTCTGAGCGAAACCCTTCACAACAAGTCTAGCTTTATACCTAGACACACTTCCATATGCAAACCTTTTTGTCTTGTAGACCCATTTGCATCCAATGATCTTCTGGCTATTTGGTTTAGGAATCAACTCCCATGTCTGATTCTCCATCAATGCATCATACTCTTCCTGCATAGCTTTCTCCCAATTTTCCTTACCTTTTGCCTCTTCATATGTAGAAGGGTCTTCATTTGCGTTTACCATATAAGCATAATCTTTGGTAGCCAAAAAAGAAGTGTCATAGCTATACCTTGTAGGTTGCCATTTGTGCCTTGTTGACCTTCTGGGTTCTCCACACCTTGAGGTTTCTGGTTCATCACACTCTGGATCAAATCTTGGCACTTCTTCAACTTCAACCTGTACTTCATTATTCTCCTCTTCATCAAATATCTGAACCTTTGATTTACCTTTCTTTTGATTCACAACTTCTTCATCACTTGCATTAATATTGATTGTACCTGCATACCAAGTACCTTGCTCATCAAATGTAACATCCTTTGATACAAGGAATTGTTTTGTGGATGGACTCCACAACCTATATCCCATCTGCTTATCATCATAACCAATGAATACATATTTTTCAGCTTTAGGTTCTAATTTGTGCCTTAATTGGGATGGCACATATGCATATGCCAAACATCCAAATACTTTGCAATGATCTAGAGTAGGTCTCTTACCCCACCATGCCTCATATGGTGTCATACCCTGCAAAGCTTTACATGGTAACCTATTGACCAAATAAGTAGCTGTGTTTACAGCCTCAGCCCACAAGTAATTTGGGCAATTTTTCTCCTTCATCATTGATCTTGCAAACTCAACAAGAGTTCTATTTCTTCTCTCTACTTCACCATTTTGTTGAGGAGAGTACCTGCAAGTAGTTTCCCTTTTTATACCTGCATTCCACAAGTAATCACTGAACTCATTAGAGAAATACTCTCCCCCTCCATCTGACCTTAGTCTCTTCAACTTATGACCTGTAATTCTCTCTGCATACACATGCTAATGTTTGAATGTATTGAATACCTCTGACTTATCTTTGATCACATAGATAGTGATCCATCTGGTAGCATCATCAACATAAATCACATAATACCTTGAGCCATTGATACTAAAATTCTTTGATGGTCCCCACACATTTGTGTGTACCAACTCAAGCTTCTCTGAATACATAAAACCATGCTTGGAATAAGATTGCTTATGAGCCTTACCTAATTGACATGCCTCACATCTGTATTTCATATGTTGACCTGCAACATTAGGCAATTCAAGCACTGAACCATTGTTAACCATATCCTTGATACCTCTTTCATTAAAATGTCCAAGCCTCTTATGCCAAAGATCTAACTCAGAGATCTTTTGTCCACCATAAGTGAACAAGGCATGACCAACATTACCTTGGATCTTCAATGTGAACAATCTTCCTTCTTTCTTCCTTGAAACAATTTGTTTATACCCATTGCTAGGGTCTTCCACAAACACTCCTTCATTAGTGAACCTAACTTCATAACCTTTTTCAACAATTTGTCCTACACTTATCAAATTCTTAGGAATTGTAGGAACATACAAAACCTTACTCAAGAGAGTACTACCATCCTTGGCCTTCAGTGATCCAATTAACTTCACATTGTGCTTTGTATTGTCACCTGTTTGAACTACATGATTAGTTACCTTATTTTCCAAGTCAGTCATCAATGCTATGTTACCACTCAGATGATTAGTACATCCTGAGTCAATGTAGAAGACTCTTTGGTCTTCACTTTGCCTTTCACAAGTTGCATTCATTATCAATGTTGAATCCTCCTTCTGATCTGAAGCATAATTGTAGTAGGTATTGTTGTATTGTTGGCTTTGGAATCCTCTACCTGCATTTCTTCCAAAGTAACCTCTACTACCTCTACCTCTGAAATTACCTCTTTGATTTCTGCCACCTCTTCCTCTATAATTAAAGTTCTGATTATATCCACCATTACTCTGAGTATTATGCCAACAATCATTAGCTAAGTGATTTGTCTTACCACAAATCCAGCAAGCCTTGACTCCATCTTTATTACTCCTGCCTCTTCCTCTACCTTTGCCACCTCCTCTTCCTCTTAGGAAGTTAGCTTGGCTAGTTGTACCTTCATCCTCATTTGCTTGTTTCTTTCCTTTGATATTCTTCTTCTTATCCTTTGAATACATTGCATGACCTATACTTTTATCACTTTCACCTTTGACATCCTACTCAAAGGTTAACATATGTCCTAGCAAGTGATTTAGGTCAAGAGTAAAATGATCAAGTGATAATTCAGTAGACAAAATGAATGGCTTCCATTTGTCATCACTTCTCAAACCTGCGAGGATTTGCCTTACCAATTTATCCTCCTCAATGTCTTCATCAACTGCTCCTAATGCATCTGCAACGTCCTTCATCCTTGTTACATAGTCTGAGATGGATTGAGAGGCCTTCTTCTTGAATGTGGTAAACTCTGCCCATAAGGATGTCTTCCTTGACTTTGTGGTGTTTTGGAAATGCTCCTCCAAAGCATTCCATATATCACTTGCACTTTCAAGACCTCTAATGTGAGGTAGCAAGTAGTCATTGACTGCCATATATATAATGCTCCTAGCTTGAGCATCTTTCTTCATCCAATTCTTCAACTCTGATAATTCCTCCCTAGTTGGAACACTAGGATCTCTGAACTGAGGCTTTTCTTCTTCACCTGTGATGTAACTTATCAAGTCTTTGCTCATAAGATGAGCTTCCATCCTCATTGACCATGCTGGATAGTTCTCTCTATCCAACTTCTCTATTTGAAGAGAATCTCCCATCTTTTCTTCACCTATGTATTGAAATCTTCAAACTTTATGAGTAATATATGTACCTTTACTTTAAATAATGTTCCTTTTGTCTTCCTTGATGTCGTATGACCTCCTCCTCAAGCTTTGCTCTCAAGCTTTCACCTTCTGAATCTTTAATTGTTGAATTCTTTATGTCTGCAGTAGTCGGGATCCTCCTTTCTTCAATTCTGATGCTTCCTGCTCTGATACCACTGATGGAGAGTGTTAATCTCCAAAAGAACAAGCTACTCTTGTAGTTAGAGCACCTCTATAACAAGAGTAACTCAAAACTTCACCAATTTTAGAGGATCAATGATCAATTATGAAGATTTTGAAAAAAATGTGGAGATGACTACACAGAAAGTTTGCTGCACATACCTTTCTCATTAACTTATCAATTGTGTAAAGTTTTTTGTGAAACTCTGCACAAGGTGTCGCCTATAGTTTGTGCACCTTCTCCAAGTTAAATCACTCCAAAAGATTTAGTAGATTCCGAGAAATGATGTCAACAAGTTACCTATGTCTAAAACTGCTCTTTTGAAAAGTCGATTCAGACACCTGTAAATTCTAACACTTGGTTCTCTCAATCTAGAACCCGTTTATACAAATGCTTTTAGCCATAGATGGCTTACCTTTTAACTTAAATTTTTACTGCTTAGTCATGCAAAACTTTAAAGTGTGCATTGAGAAATGATCAAATCATTGACCATCGAGATTGCGCCTGTTTTAGGAAACAGTGAACACTTCTTCACATATGAATGTTCCTATTCATAATTCTCACAGCTTGTTTACAATTAGGCTCTCAAACTTTAACCATAGACTCATTAACTATGGACTTAGAGGTCTACAAAAGGATTCTTGAAATGATCAAGCACAGAAGGAGAATGCACAGAAACATCGGACGCAATTTTCTTTCATTCCTGAAGGAATTTTACAACTGAGTGATGAGAGAGATTCTACTCACTTCTAAGATGTCTAATGACTCTAATTCTTCTCCATTCTTGTTCTCACATAATCTCACTTATTTTCCCCGACATTTTCTTTGTATATATAGGCAAATTTTTACAAGTTCATGAACATACAAAAGTATGTGATGATCTGACTCTAAAATAATGTACATATGTATACACATCTTTATCTCCTGGATATGTACTTCCTTCATACTTCATGACTTGGTCTTTTCTTCAGTCCTTGACTTCAATTCTTCATTCAAAACTTCAATTGTTGATTGCCCTGCACCAACAATCAAAAGGGTTACCAAGGGTGACAGAACACCATTGATTAGACATACTTAGTTTATAATTAATAAAAGCGTGAAGGAGATGGAAAGAGACATCAATAGCACACCCACCTTTACCACCACAATGATTAGTGACAAACCATTTATACCTAGAAGAAACTCTTTTGAGGTTGAAGCGGAGAGAGTTTCCTCCCACTTTCAACTCTTGCAGACAAATGACATCAGGCTGCTTAGGAAGATTATGAAGCCAATTGTTAAACATCTTAGCTCTAACAGGGTCTGTGATACCTTTGATGTTACAAGATCAAATGTAGATGTCTGACATAGATAACAACAATAAGAGAAGATACATTACTTCCTAATGTTTTTGTGGGCTTAAGCATTGCCACAGAAGTCCTGACAACCTCTTTCCTTTTGGTTTTAGTAGTGGAGGAAGCCTTTTTAGAGGAATTAGGCTCTTGGGACATTGGTACCATCTCTTCAGCATCCATGTCTTCTTCCATCCTGTTTTTTCTTGATCCAGAAGATTTACTTCTCGAGAAACCACATGTGCCTGAGTATCCAAGAGATGGTGTATCTGACCCGGTGGGACTTCCTGAACATCACTTGTAGTGTTCACAGAGTTATGGGGGGGTAAAACAACTTTGTTCTTCTTACCCACCACTTTCCATCCCTGATCATGGTGACTATTGGAGTAGGAGACCACATTCTCCTTATTAGAATCTACACAATCATTAAGACCATTAGTTGCACAATCCAAATAGTTTTTATCAGGAACTTGGTGATCTTTATCCTCGAAAGGATTAGAGATGTCATCCAGGAGGATATTGAAAAGATTGTTAGACTTAAAGGTCTTCTTTTTAGATTTATTAGCATTTTTCCTAGGCAGCTAGTTAAGGTTACCCAAAGCAGCTTGGTCTGAAACTTTATTTTTAGATTCTTCTTGACCTTCATGTTTGGGGATGAGGGGGCATTCCTTAATAAGATGACCTTGCTTGTAGCAATTATAACAGGCATTGGGCAGGTTTCGATACATGACTTTTCGCACGTGCAACTTCCAAACGCTGGGGTCCTTAATGGCAATGTGAGTTTTGATGTCTTTGGAGACATCTACTTCAATAAGTATCTGAGGATCCCACTTAGGATTGATTATGTTATTCCTAGACCTTTGACCTAGAACACGGCCCACTTTTTTCCCTAGATTTTCCACCCACGGGTAAAAGTCAAGAGGAAGGTCGGGGAACTCAACCCAGACTGGGATTTTAGTGTAAGAAAATAACAGCACAGCGGAATAGACCTGTAGGCAGAGTTGAGAGAAAAACGTAGACAAAGATAGACGTAGACTGAGAGGTAGAGAACTCAAATTCTCAGATTGCAAAGCATAATGCAGTTACAATGATGGTGCTGTCCACCCGTGCGCTCCCACTGTGGAGCTTAGATGGCGATCTAGACAGACTCTAGATGAAGGGCTTACTAGTGCGCAATGCTATATAAAGCTCAACCTGGGCTGTGCTTATATAGCTTTTACAAGGCAGTTCGGTATAGATAAACGTAGTCGGGAGATACAAATTAGTCGGTAAAATATATGATCCGACAATATCTCCACGACCAGAAGTCCTACCGTCTTGGCCCTACGGGCCGGGGGGATAGGCAGAAGGGGGCAAGCCCCCCTCTGCACTCCCCCCATTAAGGTTCTATGGGGAAACCGCGCGACGCCACAGGGCCTTTATTTTCACCTTAAATGATAACCCAATGGCCTGGAAGTTTATACCCTACCTAACCTGATGGCTAGGCTCACAAAGATCATCTATAACCATCAACGGTCACACATAGACCTCATCTAACTTGGAAGTTAGGGTTCCACAAATGTCCGGGCTCTCATAATGGCTTCTCCTCATAATGGGGGCCTTACAACTTAGAGCACCATGGATCATTTGTGGTCACATGAGGGTGGAGTATTGAGCATATCTAACACCCCCCCTCAATGTCCACCCAATGGTGAACTACCTCCTTGGTCCAATCCCAAGCTTTGGAAAGTGTCGAAGAAGTTGCTCTCTCCCAAGAGCCTTGGTGAAGATGTCTGCTCCATTTTCTTCAGTAGGGCAATAGGTTATCTCCACGACCCCGTCCTCAATCAACTCACGCACATAGTGATCCTGGATTTCTATGTGCTTCGTACGTGCATGGAAAACAGGATTTTTGGCGATGGCCATGCAACTTTGTTTGTCACACTTCAACTCTGTAGCCTCTTGTCCTTGTATTCCTACGTGCCATAGGATCCTCCTCAACCATACTGCTTCACATGCTGCAACGCATGCAGCTTTGTACTCAGCTTCAGTAGAAGATAATGCTACAGTCGGTTGCTTCTTACTGATCCAAGAGAAAATCCCTGATCCTAAAGAAAAGCAATATCCAAAAACTGATTTTCTGGTATCAATATCTCCTGCCCAATCTGAGTCACAGTATCCGGCAAGAGATGATCCTTCTTCATAAAGAATACCATAATCAGTGGTTCCTTTCACATACCTGAGTATCCGCATGCTTGCCTTCCAATGAGTTTGGCAAGGTTTATTAGAGAACCTGCTTACTACTCCAACAACATAAGAGATGTCTGGTCTGCTATTGCACAAGTAGATGAGACTTCCAACTAATTTCCTGTATCTTCCAATATCCACTGGAGGTGAAGTATCTTCAATAGATAATTTTGTGTTGACCTCCATGGGTGTAGAAATTTCCTTGCAATCCTCCATGTCGAATGCCTTCAATATCTGCCTTGCATACTTTTGTTGAGAGATGAAAATCTTCCCTGGTTCCTGCCAAACTTCAAGACTTAAGCAATAATGCATCAAGCCCAAGTCTGTCATTTCAAATTCTGAACTCAGGGCATCTTTTGTTTGTTGAAGAACAGCATCATCATTTCCTGTAATCACAAGGTCATCTACATAGAGTACAAGCACAATTGTCTTCCCTCCTTTCTTTAGAACATACAAGTTAGCATCAGAAGCACATCTTTTGAACCCTACATTCAAGAGATACTTATCTATCCGTTGGTACCATGCTCTAGGGGCTTGTTTTAGCCCATATAATGCCTTCTTCAGCTTACATACCTTGTTCTGTGAATGGGGAGCCTCAAACCCTGGTGGCTGAGACACATATACCTCCTCCTTGAGGTCTCCATTCAGGAACGCTGATTTAACATCCATGTGATAGACTGGCCAACGCTTATGTGCAGCCACAGCTAGTACTACTCGGATAGTAGTCATTCTTGCAGTCGGGGCAAATGATTCACAAAAGTCAATGCCTTCAACTTGTGAGTAGCCCTGTGCAACAAGTCTTGCTTTATATTTTTCTAGAGTACCATCAGCCTTGTACTTTAGCTTCCAAACCCACTTGGTGCCAATGACTTTACGCTTAGGGGGTCGATCCACTAGCTCCCAAGTTCCATTCTTCATGATATTGTTGTATTCTGTTTGCATGGCAGCCCTCCAATTCGGATCATGGAGTGCCTCTTCCACATTGCTTGGTTCCTTTGCTTCTTCTTGAATGAGATCAACCATCAAGGCTGTGTTTACAATATGGGTGCTTGCCCGTCTCTGTTCCTCTATTCTCTGTGATCGCCTCGATCCATCTGCAACCTATTCTAGTGACTGTGGGATGGGGTTTGCAGAATCATAGAGCTGCCTCACCCAACGTGGCAATGGCTTTTCCACTTGGGTGTCGGCAGGTTGGTGACTTTTAGACTCATCATCTGAAGATGATGCTTCCTTCTCTTGTGTAGATGGGATAGCTCTTGGGCCAGGTTCATAGTGGATTGCCCCTTCGCCTGATGATAAAGTGGAAGCTCTCTTATCCTCCTCCACTGCATGTGGCTACTCCTCCTTGAACACCACATCACGACTCGCCATGATCTTCTTAGCCTCAGGGTCATAAAGCTTATAAGCCTTCTTATCTTCACTGTACCCTAGGAAGATACATTTGATGCTTTTTGGTTGAAGCTTGTTTCTCTCCCTATCTGGAACATGTACATAACATTCACTTCCAAATACTTTGAAATGGGAAACAGAAGGCTTTTTACCCGTGTAGGCTTCTTGTGGAGTCTTTCCATCAAGTGCCTTGGTGTAGCTTCGATTCAAGATGTAGACAGCAGTGTTGACAGCCTCTGCCCAAAACTGATTAGGCAAACCCTTTCCTTTCAACATGCACCTTGCCATCTCCATGATGGTTCGATTCCGGCGTTCTGCAACACCGTTCTGTTGAGGACTATGTGCCACTGTGAGTTGATGCTTGATTCCCTTACTCTTGCAGAAAATCTTCAAACTCTATTGATGTGAACTCACCACCACCGTCTGTCCTGAATTTCTTCATCTTCTTCCCTGTTTCAATTTCAACAAGCTGAAGCCATTCTTTAAACTTACCAAAAGCTTGAGCCTTATCGCGAAGGAAGTACACCCACATCTTCCTGCTATAGTCGTCGACAAGTAACATGAAGTAGGAAGATCCGCCCAAGGCCTCTGTAGGCATTTTTCCGCACAAGTCAGCATGCACCAACTCTAGAGGATAGCTTGCCTTGTTCTTGCTTTCTTGTGGAAATGCCTTCCTCTGTTGCTTGCCCATCATGCAAGCTTCACATGGTTCCTTCATTTCTGCAATCGATGGTAGGTGTGCAACCATACCTCTGCGATGCATCTCCTTCAGTACAGGGTATCCAATGTGGCCGAATCTCTCATGCCATAGCTTACTTGTGCCCACATTTGTAGTGGCTGTAAGAGCACACAACTCATATAGGTTGTTCCTCCTTATGCCAGTCCCAACAATGTTGTTGTTACCGTCCATAATCTTAGCTCCTGTCTTACTGAAAGATACTTGATGACCTTGATCAGTTATAGAAGCTACTGAAAGTAGATTTTGTTTTATTTGTGGAACATATAGCACATTTGAAAGCTTTCTGATATCGCCATTAGAGTTAATGAAAGAAACCGTACCTTCGCCCTCTGCAGGACATCTTGCATTGTTTCCTACCTTTACTGTGATGGGTTCCTTTAGAGGCTGTAAGGAACTGTAAAGGTCTTTTCTACTCGTCATGTGACGAGATGCACCGCTGTCCAACACCCATGAGTCATCTGTTCCTGAATCTTCAGCCGAGGAGCACACCTCCTCTATCGTAACAAATAACTCAAGCTCTGTTTCTGCTGTGTTGGCAGACTCCTTGCCCTTGCCACCTTTTGAAGAGCCACTCTTCTCTTCTGCCTTCTTGATGCGACAGTCTTGGATTCTGTGTCCCTTCTTCTTGCAGTGGAAACACTCTCCCTTGAACTTCTTTTTGTCGTTCTTCTTTTTGTCTCCATCTTTTGAAGAGTCTGTTTTGCCTCCTTTGGCATTTGCTGTGAATGCAGCATCTCCTTTGCTACCACCACTCCTTGCCTTGAGCCGCAACTCCTCCTCCATGATTAAGGCACTGAATTCTTCAAAAGTTAGTGGTTGAGGTCTGATTTGAGTGTTAAGAGTAGTTACCAGACCATCAAACTTAGGTGGACAAATTCGAAGACAACGTCGAGCTAGCTCTTCACTTGACTTTTGAACACCTGCTCCCGCCATTTGATCTCATAGATTCTTTATGCGAGTGACAAACACCTCTGCAGTCTCCCCATCAGCAAACCGTTCTGCTGCAAGCTGATTCTCCAAGTTCTGAATCCGTGTCTGATTACGAGTTTCATATTGATTTCTCAATATGTTCCATGCTTCACATGCCTTCGTAGTATGCTGAATGAGAGTCAGAACACTATCAGAAGTACTTGTAACAAGAGCACAGAGTGCATCTACATTTCTACGTTTCCAAGCACGTAGAAGATCAGCATCAGGAGGAATCATTCGACCAGGAGTATTTGGATCAGGTCTTTCTTGGGGCTCATGATCAGTCCCAAGAACAGTCTCCAAAAGCTCATATGAATCAAGAATAGAAGTGATTTTGAACTTCCACAGGGTGTAGTTCGTACCATCAAGTTTACCTTCTGTGAAGGCTGGTGGCCGTATCCGCAATGTTGGGATGATCGGCATCATTGATGCTCCTGCTTGTGCGCCACCTACTCCTGTTGATGAACCACCTTGGCCCCTAGTCGTAGATGATGACGCACCACTTGTCATCTTCTCTCTTTTGTTGTTCAAAACTCTACAACCTCTGCGTTTCTGCTTCTGCACCACTCAGAGCCTCCTGAGCTCTGATACCATGTAAGAAAATAACAGCACAGCGGAATAGACCTGTAGGCAGAGTTGAGAGAAAAACGCAGACAAAGATAGACGCAGACTGAGAGGTAGAGAACTCAAATTCTCAGATTGCAAAGCATAATGCAGTTACAATGATGGTGGTGTCCACCCGTGCGCTCCCACTGTGGAGCTTAGATGGCGATCTAGACAGACTCTAGATGAAGGGCTTACTAGTGTGCAATGCTATATAAAGCTCAACCTGGGCTGTGCTTATATAGCTTTTACAAGGCGGTTCGGTATAGATAAACGTAGTCGGGAGATACAAATTAGTCGGTAAAATATATGATCCGACAATATCTCCACGACCAGAAGTCCTACCGTCTCGGCCCTACAGGCCGGGGGGATAGGCACCCCGGACCCCGCAGAAGGGGGCAAGCCCCCCTCTGCACTCCCCCCATTAAGGTTCTATGGGGAAACCGCGCGACGCCACAGGGCCTTTATTTTCACCTTAAATGATAACCCAATGGCCTGGAAGTTTATGCCCTACCTAACCTGACGGCTAGGCTCACAAAGATCATCTATAACCATCAACGGTCACACATAGACCTCATCTAACTTGGAAGTTAGGGTTCCACAAATGTCCGGGCTCTCATAATGGCTTCTCCTCATAATGGGGGCCTTACAACTTAGAGCACCATGGATCATTTGTGGTCACATGAGGGTGGAGTATTGAGCATATCTAACATTTAGTAGGTTTGGGACCCTTAGGATTGAATCCAATATGCCACTTGAATAGAGAGATATGGATGTTCTTGATAAGCCATTGGCCCGCAGTCAACACATGCAGAGCACTATTGGCGTCCTCAAAAAAGAAAAGCAGGTAGTTGTTCGGACAATACTGCACATGTTTAACCACGACACCTCTTGATTCCCAATTGTTTTTTAACCAAAACCTTAGGACTTCTTGTGGGGGTCTCGGCCCGTGACATAATCCTATGATGACTCTGTTGCTAAGATGATTGTGCCAGTTATGTAGCGACATCCTATCAATCACTAGGGTTTCCTCTTCATAGTCACTATCTTCACTATCAACACAGAGTTGGTGTGGGTTACCCTCCTCAGCATTGAGCCTTGCCTCAAGAGGCAAGTGCACTTGGGAAGTACTAGGAAGAAGGGTAACAGGAAGAACATCACCTTGATATTGAGCTTCCTAACGAGCACTATCTGCATAGGACCTCTGCAGTGGGTGGGCGTGAGCATCTACGATCTCCTCCGCAGGTTTGAGAGCACTAGGGCTCAACTGCTTACACATTATGACGTCCGCAGGGAGCTGATCCGCGATGACTGCAATACTTCCTTCCATCCCAGTGTGTAGCAACTTGCTAAAATCATATGCAATAGAGACTTTGTCGTAGTTCATCAAACCATTACATAGAGCTTCAAACAGTGCCATGGGAGTCCTTCCCTATACAACGCACCACGTAGATCCCCCTCCAGGCAAGGGGGAAGGAGAAGGGGTGCAGGTCCCCCTCTCGACGAGGGGGAAGGGAGGTGGCAGGGAGATCGATAACTCTCCCCTCTAGGAGGAGAGTCACGAAAGAGACACCAAAACCTTAGGCATGCACCGCAGGACCCGGCATGCACCGTCTTGCCAACAATTGTAACTTTGTCTAACCTCTCCTTTGTGAGATACTAATGGTTTTGGCTAGTTTAAAAGAATTGAAAACAGGGGTAACTTTGTCTAAACCTCTCCTTTGTGAGATACAAGCAATTCGATGGTACAATGCCCATTCATCTGTATAATTAACTTTGTCTAAACCTCTCCTTTGTGAGATACAAGCAATTCGATGGTACAATGCCCATTCATCTGTATAATTGCTCTTGCCGAACCTCCATTTAAAAAAAAAAGATTTGGTTGAGCTTCTTCACGCGCAGCGCATCAGAGGGCTTTCTCAGATATTGTCATTGTGTCATCCTTATGAGGAATGGATTATGGGGGATTGGGCAGCCCGTTGCTAACGAGCCATGGCTCATGGGACGTCATATCAAAAGATTGAGGCAGGTTGTGAGATTGTGAGAGTAGCAAGCAAATCGTTGAAATGATAGTGACAGAGCTGATTATGTTAGAGAGGACGAAGTGCAGGGTATAAAATTTAAGAGCCCATTCAAATTCCGAGGGAATGTGCCATCATCATCATCATCCCTCTCACTCATCGCATTTATATTGTTGTTAGGCCCGCAGTTCGGAGCCCCACGTAGAAGAAGCAGAGAGCTTAGGCTCTTCGTGTTCGTGGTCCTTAGAAATTTGTGAAGTGTAGTTGCCAGTGTGTGCGCGTGTGCAGGGAGCGTGCATCTTGGACCTCCTCCTCCTCCTTATACAAATAGCTACACACCCTGTCAAATACACAGACAGAGAGTCGGCGTCTCTTCTGCTGCAGCGCTCCGCCCTCTCTAATCTCTCTCTCAGAATTACTCTACACACGCATGCACACGCACACGTACACATTGTTATTCAACTAATCTTTGCCGCTGGCTGCACATGCTCATCTTTTGAGTGGAGCTTCGTACTTCTTTGATTTCTTCCTTGTGTCCATTCTTCGTTGTTGGCAATGCTTAACACAAGATGGTCACTCTCTCGCACAGTATAAACTGAGGAGGAACTTATGGGGATTTGAGGAGCTAAAGCCTGTCGGCCGGCTTCTACATAGGAGCTTTGGAGCCTTCGTCACACAGAGAAAGAGTGAGAAAGCGTTCATTTCTGCCTTTTGTTGAAAGGTGATAAATTTCTGTGCCATCAGAAGCTCCGTTCAAATAATGGCGTGTAATGGTGTTAGACTTGCTTCCGTCAGGTTGGTGTCGTGCATATGAGCGACATGTCGGCCATGACAAGGTGCATGCAGGCATGTGCAGAACTTCTGGTTTATCACGAATAGCCACTTGAAGCCCTTCCTTCAATTCTCTAGTGTCCTCCATTTTTTCTTGGAGATCTCTAAAACAAGCACGTTGCCTGCATATGCAAGGACGAAGCCGTGTGCAATTATTTATCTGAACTAGTGACAACATGAAATGTAGATCATCGGTCAGCCACCAGCATATGCTTTTGCAGCGGGTATTGGTGGGGATGAGTGCAAACACAGACGTGAGATTTTGTGCGGTAAAGAAAATGTGTGCCCTCGCAAAAGTAATAATATATATGTGAAACGTGAGTGATATAAGATTGTGCATGGCTAGCAACGTTCTGTCTGGAGCTCTGCCTGTAGAGAAACAGCTCTTCACTTGACTTGCTTAGCAGTTTTCAGCGCCATTGTGGGTTCTACTCAAAATCTTGTGTGGCGTGAGCTGATAGAAGCTTAGGGCTTCCTACTAGCGATGGCTTCTTCACTAATACTAATCCTTGGTTATTAGTGCTGATTAACAGATGATTGCTGGAAGCTGAGGTCTATCTTTTGTGTTAGTGGCCTTTTCAAGCCATCGTTGTTGCTTACTTACTGCTGTTGCGGATGTTGAGTGCCTACATGTCCGCGCAAGAAGCTCATCACATACCTCTGTCAGAAGTGAAGTCCAGCAGCACGATGCCCTTCATGCCCGTTTCAACGCTGCCCTTTGATATGGATAGCAAGACAGTTCCTATCTTCCTTCCCTTCCTGCAAAGCCAGCCGATGCCGGAGGTTCCATTGATAAACTCAAATCAATGCCTCGATAACGCACATCAGAGCCACCAAAGCAGCATCGACAATAGTGTGGATGGTACAGTGGTTCCAATGGAAACTATGCACTCGGCAATGATAGGATTCAATGCTGTGCGTTCTGTTTCTGATGCGTCATTCGTATCTCATGCTTCCTGTATGAAAGAAGAGATGACCGCTACGTGCGTTATGGCTACACAGAAGCCCGTCACAAATATTGATGCCTTCAGAGAGGCCAACGATATAGTTCAATCCAAAGAGGAGCAGCGGTGCTGCCATGGCTCAGCGTGTCCTAGAAACGGCTCGCAATATCATGTCGATAGGCATGACCTCCTGCTTAAACGCGCAATGCCTGTTTTGCAGCAGCCTTGCGGTGCTACGGCAAAGAAAGGTAGGATCGAGGACCTTTCAGCTCAAGGTAGCAACGCAGAGGATGAGAAGATGAAAGATATTCTGAGTGTGGTCAGGGCTTCGGGTTTGGAAGAGATGTTTGCACATATTCACAAGACATCGCGAGTGGAAAACAATGGCAGCAATAGGGACAACGCAACCTTGCACGGGCATAAGAGCACTGCAACGGGTAAGGCTTCGAAGGTGCAGCAACAGCACTCGAAGGAGCCTCACTATCGAGGGGTGAGGCGGCGGCCGTGGGGTAAGTACGCCGCGGAAATTAGAGACTCTGCCAGGCAAGGAGCGCGCATCTGGTTAGGAACCTTCTCGACTGCCGTGGAGGCGGCGTTGGCCTACGACCGGGCCGCCTTCAATATGCGCGGCGCTCGGGCTATGCTCAACTTTCCCATGCCTGGCGTTCACCCTTCTCCGCCGCACCTCTTTCCTGCAGTACCCCTGCTTTCACAGCACAGCTCTCCCTCTGCCGCCATCTCTCCGAACGGCCCAACGAAATCCATCGCTCCTACCTCGCATGGCTTTCACGTAGCTATGCCAGGTAATCTGCACACGACGCTTCCTCAGGTTGTATCGTCTACTGGCTTTCTGAAGTCCTCCAGCCAGGCTTACTCAGCCTCTCTTGTGAAAGTTCAGAACAATAGCTCGTTTGTGAATCCTTCCATTCATCATCTTCCATTGTTGCCAACTGCCATCTCAGTACTACATTCAAATACTCACACTGGACACCTTGCCTCGATTACGAAAGAATATCAGACAGCTTTCTTCCAACCTCAGTATACGTTGGATATGCCCGCCATTAAATCTTATGCTACACCGCTTCAACTCACCGACGACAATGCGGCCTGTAGGATATTGCAAGGTGGTGAAGGTGCCATTGCAAATGAAGGATATCTAAACAGAATCCAAAAAGATTACAAGTTTATCAAATCTCCCACATACGAACATGCGAGGTCAAACATGCAACCAGGATCTAATATTCCGAATACGTATAGTTGTATGTCAAGCGGATTCCTACCCCTACAGCTGCAGCAACTACTCTCATCAACGGATATGGCGGACAGAGAAATGGATACAGTTCGTTGTCTGAGTGGAAGTGATGAAAGCGTGAACGTTGCGGCGAGCAGCCTGGCGTCTTTGACGGAGAACGTTCAGGATATTTCTTCTGCCGCGAGCTCCGAGGTATCGGACGACGCTTTGCCTCCGTTGCAGGATGTATCACCTTTTCTCAGTGATTGGCAAACCTGCGGTTGGGACCTTCGCCTTCTCCAGGAAGGCGAACGGACGTACTGCTCCGATACCGAGAGAAGCGATGAAACCTTACCGCAACTTTTGCCTTTCTAAGGCATTTGTTCCTTGCCTTGACTTCAACATTTGCCTTCTATAGTTGTTCTTTCACATCTTTTAGCTTTTTTAATAAAATGCCATGCTCTCGTGATCCTGTATATGCTTCCTAGGTGTTCGTTCGCCTATGCTTGCTGTTTCTCAATAGATGCTGATGTAGATGTTTATTATTAGGACAATAATATTTACGGCAGTGTCGTGTCTCGTGCATATACTCATGGACATTCTCCGAATTCATACGCCGTGGCATTTTCTTACCCTTACTACTTAGATGGAAATCAGTTGCATTTCAGTCGATTGAATCGGCCCCCATGGTAGCATGCAACCTGGAGAGGGAAATCAGTTGCATTTCAGGTTATCCAGTCGATTGAATCGGCCGCCGTCGTAGCATGCAACCTCGAACTCTGAGATTACGTTCCATGTTCATTCTTGCATTTCTATTTGCTAGCTTGAAGGTTGCACTCCATGTCGACGTATAAGAAAGTACGTTTAATGGGTGATTGTTTTGGTCTATGCAGATGACTAGCTTCGAGGACTCGCTTTGCCCTAGCACGCTCTAGCAGTACGCGTTTCGCCTTGATTAGCGCAATGTCCTGGAATGAGATTAGTGTTTGGATTAACCGTTAATGAGATTAGTGCAACCGTTAACTCGAACAAATATCTTGATTAGTGTTTGGATTCACCGTTAATCGCTCTC
>CM035418.1:104527510-104780010 GCA_020310875.1 Ceratopteris richardii
TTAGTGCTTGAACAACATCACAAAAAATTAGATGATAAAGTAGTAAAATGTATTTTTATTGGGTACAATTCTGAAAGTAAAGGCTATTGTCTAAATCACAGACTAAACACATTCTAGTTAGTCGTAATGTTGTTTTTGTGGAAGATGTTATTCAGCCATTGCTTTTGTGTACTAAGGAGACATCTATTTTCTCCAAATACATGTATAATACTTTTCTGCCTCTTTTTACAGGTGGACAGTCTAGTGCTGGTCCTAATGAGGCAACTTATCAGCCTTTGCATGTTTCATGTGATGATGTAGATCATCCCATTTCTAATGCAGAGTTACATGATGCACTTGTTGATGAGAGAGCTGACATTGAGGAGGCATAAACTATGCCAAAATGATTGGTGCAGACTTTGCATGATAGCAAATTAGATGCACCTCTGTCATATCGTACTCGATCAGGCTCTCATAGTGCCTCTTTTGCATCAGATGGCTATGCTATTGCTGCATCTAGTCTTTGTGATGAGAATGAGCCTATTTCATTTGATGAAGCAAAAAATTCAGAAATTGGGATGGCTGCTATGCAATCTAAATATGTTGCTATAATGAACAGCGGTACTTTGTCTTTATGTGACTTGCCTCTTGGTAAGAAGGCCATAGGCACTAAGTGGGTTTACAAGCTGAAGTGTAAGCCTGATGGAACAATTGATAGGTATAAGGATAGGCTTGTTGCAAAGGGTTATGCATAGGAAAGAGGCATTGATTTTGATGAGACCTTTGCACCTACATGCCATATGACTATTGTTCAGAGCATTTGTGCACTTGCAGCCCATCATGGTTGGAATGTACATCATCTGGACATTAAAACTCCATTTCTAAATGGTGACTTACATGAAGAAATGTATGTTTTTCAGCCTCATGGTTTTGTGCAAAAAGGGCATGAAAACCAGGTGTGCAGGTTAAAGAAGGTATTATATGGTTTAACGCAAGCACCATGTTCTTGGTATGAGAAGATACATGCCTATCTGATTGCACATGGTTTTGAGAATAGTCCAAATGAAAGCACCTTATATGTTAAGCGTGTTAATGATATGCTTCTAATTATTGTTGTCTATGTTGACAACATGCTGCTCACTGATCCTATTGAGAAGCATATTGCTGATTTTAAGGCTGATTTGCATGCCTCATTTGAGATGTCTGATTTGGGGCATTTGCATCACTATTTGGGCATTCAGTTTATGCAAGTTGATGGTGGAATGGCTTTTTGTCAAATGAAATATATTGACACATTCTTGCAGCGTTTTGGCCTTGAAGACTATAAGCCTATTGCCACTCCTATGGAGACAGGTTTAGGATTGAGTCTTCATGATGTTGGAGATGCATCTGATGTTTTCCTCTGTTGTCCTGAGGGATCCATTCTGGGATTAGTACTCGTGTCAGTACAGATTTCCCTCTAGGTGTTCTAGGCTCGTCTAATGGTTCCTTTCCTTGAGATTTTGCTTCCGTCTCTGGTTGAATCACGCCAAACTCGTTGGTATTGTTTGGCTGCGTACTTAAGATGTACATCGTTCCTTCCTTGTCTATGTACGCGTCTCTCTCGAATTTCACCACTGGACGTTCCAATCCAATGGGTTGATCGGGGTTGTGCATTTGCACCACTTGCCTTCGCAAACCATCCTCATAGATGCGAGCACCTAATCGGTTGGTCCGGAGAAACTCTAGTTGTGTTCTATAGGGTCCTTCAGGTTTTTCTAAATAGGCTACATTCGACCCTCCTTCTCGTCTTTCTGTGCTAAATGCCATTCCTGAATCACTAGTATCTGAGCTCTCGTAGGGATAACTAGTGTTCAATTGTTGAGCCCACGATCGTGCAGTAGTTCTTACACTTGCCTCTGATGATCTAAGGCTTCGTCGGTCTGACTTACCTATATGTTTGCCCGATCTAAGGTTCATTAATTTTCTTCCTTGCACACTCAGTACACGCTCAGATCGTCACCCATTCTTTGTTATTACTTTCTTGATTCTTTTTAGATTTCTTTAGATTCTTGTCTTAATGTATGCGTCAGGAATTCGACTTTCCGTGATAATTTTGAGTTCTCGTTCCGTCAGACTTAGGTTCTTTCCTTTAGGTTTTTGTCACACACACCTTTACTTTAGTCTTGAACTTGAAAGAATTAAATATCTTGAACTTGAGGCGTTCCTATCGTCTTAATCCACAATGCTAACGTTTATCCTAAGCTAAGAATTGACTGAGGGGGTTGAGTAATCTTCCAACCTCGAGTCAGCTTTTTCTGGTTGCTTTGATGCCCAAGAAGCCGTGCTTCCCAAGCTTTATGCCCTTCATAGCCTTGCTTTGGTTGTCTTTGATTGCCCTTGCTAGACCTGGAAAAATCCAATATTAGACCAATTCAGAGTTGGATGATCAAGCACTTAAGTACATACACCTTTTAAGTCCCTTCCCTTTTGCCCAACTTTTTAATGCTTGCCCCCTGGCTTTCAAGTCCCAAACTAGGTCAACCTCAAAATAGCTTGTCTAAAAATAGACGTATCCTTTAAGAAAAAAACAGTTGAGGTCACTTAGTACTCGTAAAGAGCTTTCTAACGAGCTATTAAGCTCAAAAAACGGACTTCGGATGAAAACGTTATGACCGTTCAGGCCCTGGGGGGTAAAAACTGACAAATAGGTTTTTCTCCAAATATGAGCAAAGGGGTCTCCTATGAGTCTAATCACCCAAAAATTTCCCAAAAATAGCCCCAAAATTGGCCAAAAAATGAAACCCTAAAATTTGCGATGGGGGTGCACAATCGCGATGGTCAGAGATAATCGCGATGGTCTGGGACCGTCGCGATGGCGTGAGAGTGCACCGTCGCGATGGCGTCAGTCAACGGTCAACATGCACAATCGCGATGGTCTGAAAGTGCACCGGTGCGATGGCGTGAACTTGCACAATCGCGATGGTCTGAAAGTGCACCGTCGCGATGGCGTGAAATTGCACCGTCGCGATGGTCTGAGCGCGATGGCGTGAGCCAATCGCGATGGTCTGAATTTTTGAAGCGTCGCGATGGTCTGAAGTGCACCGTCGCGATGGTCTAGATTGCCACGTGGCACCGTCGGCGCGATGGCGTGGACGAATCGCGATGGCGTGACACAATCGCGATGGTCAGAGACCGTCGCGATGGTCCGGCCAAGCCGTCGCGATGGCGTGAGCCAATCGCGATGGTGTGACACAATCGCGATGGTGTGACACAATCGCGATGGTCAGAGACCGTCGCGATGGTCCACCAAAATGCAAATTTTGTGAATGCAGCTATGGATTCCTGTAGGCGCAGGTGTGCTCTTCACGCTGGTGTGGTCGCCTTCTCCAAATTCCGAACTTTGCAGACCATCGCGATGGTCTGACACAGTCGGAAATTTCTGACAGAAACTAAAAACTTTACCTTTTCCAAGCTTTCCTGATGCACTGGAGCTCTGGACCTGCAAGAAAACTCAAGAAAACAAAAGTACACACAAGCACAAAAGTTCTCTCTCACTCTCTCGCATGCACAAATGAGGGGAAATGAGGAGAATGGGTGGATATGGTGAATTTTCTGATTTTTTTGGAGATGAAGATGATGATGCGGTGATGAAGATGGAGTGTGGGGGAGGTGAAAAACACTAAAAACTAAGTAAAAACAACAACAAAAACTGAAATTTTTACCTTCCAACGCCACTTCTTGCTATACTCTTACCATCACACATTCGTCCTAGACTCGATCCCCGGCAACGGCGCCAAATTTGGTGTTGCTCTAGCACAATGGTGAGAACCACGTTAAGAAGCTCCACCTCCTTAATGTCAATCCGCGGAAGAGATAGGAGTGATATGAAGATCGTGAATGTGAGATGAAGTGAGAGTGAAGGTGAGAAGCATAGAAATGCACACACACATACACACACACAATGAAGAGACAAGCAAGACACAATGGAAGGTGGGAAATTAGCTCTATTACTCAAGAACACTATTACAAGCTCAAAAGAACTCTAAACTCCAACAAGCTAACCTCAAAAATGAGCTCTCTAGCTCTTTTTATAGTTTCTAGACTAGCTTTGACCGGTTTCACATCTAGTGACCGACATAGTTAAAAATTATGTCCTAGATGCTATTTGGAAGGGTAAACGATGTCTAAAAATAACGAAAATTGATACGCTTGTTCTACCTAAGCTCCTCAAGCTCGAGGACTCCTCGGCTTGCACAAAATGGAGCTATGGATTACAAAATGGGGTTTTCTATGTTACATATGTTACAATAGTGATAAAAATCACTGTTGGAGGTTTTTGGAAAGTATTTGAAAACATAATTATTTGAAAAACGATTCGACTGGCTCCTTGCTTTGTCGTTACATGCTTTCGTGTCATCTGTGCCTTTGGCTGCTTCCAACACCCCCCTCCCTCTCGCTTCTGTCGTCCCTGACAGAACCTTGCTGTGAGGTCTGCCGGATATAGTTCTGTAGTAGGTCTTGAGCGAGGGTGTGCTCGGAGATACGAATGCCTCGGGCCAGGTCGGCCTCGAGTTTCTCCCAGTCGATTGGTTGCGGTTCTTCTGGTGGCGGGAGCTGATAATGTGTGGAATAGACCATTCGTTCACAGGCAAATAATTGTAATAAATAAGTAGGCCTGCTTATGAATACCTCTGAATGGTATTCCCAAAAACCGGTTGTGAACATCTCTTCGAATGTCTGCTTGTAGCACGCCGATAGGTACTTTATTCTGCAGTGTCAGGCATAACAAACCCGTAGCGATGGCGTTGTACTCATATCATATACCAGATCAAAATTGCCATGCTCAAAGCCCGGGGTGTTGACATGGGGTGCCTTGACGCATCGGAAGACTTTAAAAATCATTTGCATCATGTCAAAGATTTTGACAGTCATATGCGCCGCTATATCATCCATATGCTTTAATCTAGGGAGCCAGTGGTGAATTGTAGCCATCATGTAGCCAACAGTTGGTAACTCAATGGGTGGCTTAAAATAGGGGTAATTCAACCGGTCTTGGCACTGCTTATTGTTTTGTACCTTAATAGCAAAGGCAGTCAAGGAGCAGCGTCGTGGCACTGGTCCCCAACACGGGTTATACTTCAGGTGCAAAGGTGCCTTTACCCATGTACTCATCATCTCTGGATACTGCTGTAGTAAATTTTTTCACCACTCTGGTTGATAGATCCTTCCTTTCTGTGCATCTAGTGGCAAATCAGCCACCTCGAATTGAGTTGCATGCGATGGTTTTTTTACCTGTCTCTTTCTCAATGGCTAACTGGTATTCGGCCATTAACATGAAGTACGGTTTATACTGTAGCTCGTGCCCAGATATGTATCGTCACGGGGCCAATTGAGCAAAGAATGGAGACTGTAATATTTGTTCTTCTATCATCGCCATGGCATGTAATTGTGCCTCTACTCTAGCTGAGTGCGTTGTTCCAAGTTCCTCAATAGTCTTCATCCACGCGGGGGTCGGAAGTTCTTACGTCATCTGACCTTCGGCCGTGACGTGTCCGCCTGGGATGGGTTGTGGCTCGTATGCTTCTTCAAACGTTTCCTCCACCGGGATGGTGACCGTTTCTTCCTCAGCTGGAAGCTCAGGTGGGGAATCTGGCCTTGGTGGCGCTTCGTATACTGCAATCCTTGATTCAAGGGTCGATACCTGGGCCCGTAATGAGTTGAGTTCCTCTAGGAGGTCAGGAGAGGGGTCCACAGGTGCTGGTACATCTTGGTGTGCCGGTTCTCGTAACTGGAGTAATTTGTGATCTTCTTTGAGTTTCTGTAACTCCTCGTTCATGCGGTCATATTCATCTAGCAATCTTACATGATCGTCTAGCAGCATCCTCATTGAGTCTGAAGGAATGGCTTTGAACCTGCTAGGACTGAGTGGTTGGTCTGGGTGGTCGAGCGCTGCTTCTAAGTTTTCTCGGTTCTGATCCTGTAAGCGCTGGTTTTCTTCCTTGGCGGCTGCTAGGTGTCTTCGTAGTAAGCCCATGTTGCGTGTTAGCGTTGCATTGCGGACTGTCTGGGCTGTTAATAAATTATCCAGGTCAGCCGTGGCTTCCTTGGTCTTTTCTTCACTTTCTAGTTCCAATTTGTGATAAGCCTCACGTAATTCTTGGTAGCGGGTGTTCAGAGAGGCATTCTCAATGGACAATAAATTAAGCTGCGACTGTAAGTCATTGGTTGTCCTCTGGAGCTGCTGATAATTATCACCAAGAGATGTGAACTCATCTCTTACTTGCGTCATACATATGAACATCTGTCGGAATGCATTATCTACAGTGGGGGATAGTATTAACGGGGTGCTAAATGAAGATGCAGTTGGTGTGGATGCAACGGGAACGGGGAATGGGGATGGGAAGGTGGATGATGTAGTGATTGTTGAAAATTGTGATGTGCCTAAAAATGTTTGTGCCGTGAGTGAAGTGAGCGATGGTGCAGTGGGTGGTGAGATGTCCATGTCGGTGGACGTATCTAGTGCGGTGACCATGAATATGGGTGTGATTGTGGGTACTCGTGCTGGTGTAAATACGGGATTTACAAAGGTTGAGGGGTAATTTACAGGGGGGCTGGCTGGAGCAGCTTGGTGGAAAGGGGAAAGAGGGGTTACAGTGGGTCAGGGAGGTGAGACGGGGGAGAAGGTTAATGGCGGGGGGAATGGGAAAAGGGGTCTTGGAGTTGTGGGGAAAGATGGAAAAGATTGATGAAGGAATGGGTTGGATAGAATGGTGGGTGTGGGAAGGGGTAGATTAGGGCTAATGGGCGCGTGAAGTGTGGGGTGAGTGGTCGTAAAGACGGTTTCTGCAACACCACCGGCGAATGAAGATGTGGGTCTGGGGGAAGGAGGGTGAAGAGGGGAGGCTGGATGGACGGGTGGTGAGAGAGGAGCGGTTGGGGTGGTTGGTACTTCAGTGACTACTGAGGTAGGTACAATTGTAGCGCGGGGTGGGGAATCTACAATGATGGTTTCTACGGCCAATGATCGTTCGGGGATGAGGCATGCCTCCCTGGCTTGTTCTAAAGATTGTGCTCCGATTGGTACACGAATGTATTCGCCGGGCTTTGAAAGTAGTCGTACTCTGCGGGGGTCAAACTGTGGCAGTGGTTTTCGTTGCAAGTACCTGAGTGCCTCGTTGGAGCCTACTGATTGGACTAATTCTTTGAATCCTTTGATATATGCGTCTTCGAATCCGCCTGTGACAAGTTCTTGTTCTATTATTTTTTGGCTCTCTTCCTCTGTCAGCTTCTTCCGTGCCCAAACTTTTTCCATAGTTCTATACAGCTTCTTGATAGCTAGAGTGTAAGCTGCTGCCTCATAAGTTTCATCTTCATAGGTACTTGTATCGCCATGTGTGTCGGTTTGTTGGCCTTGGCCATCTGTCTGTTCCTGCTCTTGGGATTCATGTGTTCCCTGGCTAGCTTCGTCGTCTCCTTCGTCGTCATCGGTTGCTGTCCTTTCATCATCGGAGCTAGACACGACCTGTCCTTGTGGTTGATCCCTGGGTGTGGTAGGGTAGCTAGGCCTTTCAAATTCTTGAGAAAACATTTGCCTTTCTAAAAACTGGAACTCATTGGAGAATGCATCGGGCATCTCAAAATCAAATGTTTGGTCCAGTGGCTCTCCTTGTCCTGGTTCTAAATGCGGTATTGGAAAAGAGAAAGCTTCCGCACCGATAGTGGTGGGAAGTTCAGCTGCTGTGGTGATAGGTTCTGTGGTTGTGGCTGCTTGGGGTGCGAGAGTATTGGTGGTGCCCTCCGTTACCACTAGTCTAGATAACCTTATGCGGATAGGTTGTACTGTGGGAGTGGCTGCTGTTGGTGACTGCTCTAGAGATGGTTGTGGAGAGGGTGATGCTGGGACTTGTAGGCACGGGATAGTACCTCTCATCCGCTTTCCAGCTCTGCCTTTGCTAGACTTTCAAGCCTTACTAGTGGTGCCTTTGAATGCTTTCAGTTCCTCACTGGTCATGGCACGCTCAATTGGTAAGTCATACGCCAAGCACATATATATGATCCTGGTGAGGGCGCAGCATCCATTGATTACCTTTTTTCGCTCCCATCTATGCTGTGCCAAATAGAGCTGATCAATTATCCAGCTAGCTAGATCAACTGTTTGCGGTCCAGAACATGCTAAGTATAATCCAAACCAGATTCTCTTGTGGGGCATGGTAAAACGATCCTGAGCTGGGAAAGCAAAGTGCTGCATGCATATCCGTAATGGCTTAGAGAGCTCAGGTGTTATAGCAGAAATATCCTCCCACTTAGTTACGTCACCACGCTTCATCTGCTCTGGGACTAGCCGTTCTTTCTCCATTGGAGTGTGTGTTCCATGAATCTTGATGGCCGCTCTGATTAAATCCTTTGAAAGATAAAATCTTTTGTAAGGTGGATCATCCACTAAAGAAGGCAAAATAAAGGTTCCTGGGATGTCCTTATTCTCTGAGGCCAGCAAAGTGGTGATTAAGTAATAACACCTATAAAAGTCAGGTTTGGGCAGAGGATCACTGAAATACTCCGTGAAGCCGGCTCTAGCCCAAACATGAGTTAAGTCCTGGGTGTTCTGTAGACCTTCGAATTCTCTTGAGAAGAATTGATACTTGCCCCATGTGCGGTCATCAAATGTCATATTTGCTTCAAAAATGAAGTCAGCATCAGCTAATGGTCCTGCTAGGCCTTGGAACCAGTGAGAGTTACGGTGTATCTTCTCTGTGTATCCGATAGGTGGGTTATCGATTGGCATGGGTCCCGGAAATCCTTGGAACTCTGGCGGTGGAGCGGTCGGGTGGGATTTTGCACGTAAAACATTGAGGGGCACCGCAGCCACGTTGGGGCCTGCTTCCGATGGTCCTGCTTCGGTTTGCATGATGACTGATGAGCTAATGGAAAAGATCTGCTACAAAAGATTAACACATTAGTATGGAAATTAATTATGATCCCATTAAGGTGAGACCGCAATCCCTTTCCATAACCGATGTGTAACCCGTGTAGCCAAGTGTCGTGAAGTGATTGATGCAATGATCTTTTTGCAGAGCTAATGCAGGTCTCTAGACGCCTACATGCTTCAGATTATGCATACATTTCTTGATGAGCTTTTATTATGCATGATGTGGGGTTTGGGTGTATGAATTTATACAAGGTTTGGTTCAGGGTGAATTAGTACAAGGGTGGAGTTTAAACGGGGCGGGAGAATTGTTAGATAAGGGGGTACAAAAAGACGTTTGGATACGTTTAGGTATCCATTTCCTAAGAGTCTTGGAGTGGGTGGTATGTTTCTGCTGAGGAACAAAAAGCGGTATCCGGTTTGGTGGTATTGAAGGATGAAAAGGTTTCTGAGGGGTATATTTTACATGGCTTGAGGGTTGAGATATAATACATTGTTTGGGTACCCAAATCTGCATGGGTGTGGGTCGATTGATAAAATACTTCTTGGCGATCCACATCTGCTGAGTATTTGAACTTGGGGAAGAAGATCGAGGGGACTTTGGATGCTGATTCTGCTTCTGTTGAAACTTTGTCCTGCTCTCTTCTGCAGTGTTGCCAATAGCCTGTGGTTGCTGTCCTTTTGGCACCCATATTTGTTTTGTGCCACTTGTTCTGTGATGTTGATACTGCTGCTTTCCTTGCCTTGTCTGGTGGTGTCGTTGGTCTGGGTTCCTCTGTTGTGGTTGACTCCTTCGAGGTTGGGTTTGAGAGGTCCATTGGACGCTCTGCTTTGGAAAAGAAGGGAGATCCAACACTTGCGTGACCTGCCCATTAGGAAGTGATTCGTTCTTCATCTTTAATCTAGGCCAGTCCGCAGCAAGTTTGGAAGGATGAGCACCGCAGGGTGTTGTGCTCATTTGGCCGCTGATGCAACCCACCTGACCGCTCATTGTGTTCATCTGCCCTAGCGGTTGGGTAGCTGCCCTCTCTAGTTTGCAGGAAGCCCCAGGGAAGATCTCCTGTCGTCCTTCTGATTGACAATTGTCCCTAGCCAAGCCCGAGTGGGTTGGTGTAGACGTAACGTGACTGGTCTGACCCAAGATCTTCCGGTCTTCCGTTGCATGCGTTTCATAGGGTCTAGGGTTACAAACCTCAATCGGAATGTAATTAAGGAAGTCAAGCGGTATCACTCGCTTTTGCTCTGAGGTTCCAATTTGTATGGAGCCTTGTCTAAGATTTAGGTCCACTGAGTGATCGTATAGCCAATCTTGGCCAAGGATTAGGGGTTCTATCAGGTCGTCATCATGGCACACTAGTAGCTTCGTTGTCATGGTCACATCCTTAATGAGGATAGGAAGGTCCACCTCACCCATGCAAGGGGTTTCCATGCCTCCTAGCCCTATGAGGTATGCCTCAATTGGCCGCATTTCTATTCCTAAATCCTTATAGTGGGACCATCTAATCGCACTAGTCGCAGCACCTGAATCAATTAAAGCCCTGAGCTCTTGGCAAGGGTTGCCGTGCTCTAGCCTGACTGTAATGAATGGTCTCCTGTCCACTATACTAGGATGAGTTCGTGACTTTACCTCACACATAGCCATGGGATATCTGAGTGTTGTATCCAGATGGTTATACTGCTCTCTCCCTAGTCCTTGTCTTCTCAACTTCATGCGTTTAATGCGTTCTATTGCTTCTGCCTGAGCTTCCGCTCGTATTCTATTTTCTTCCTCCTTACGCTTCTTTGCCCACGTGAGTCGTCTAAGCATATCCTCAGTAAGAGGTTCCTGATATAGCTTGACTCTACAGCCACTAATATAATTAGGCATTATATCTCCTTCTAAAGTGGCTAACTGTACTGCTCCACTTGTTGAGAGTCTGTTAATGATCATAGGTCCATAACCTCGCTTTTAAAACTTACGTGTGTGTTGCTTCAGCGTATATACTAGAACTAAATCTCCTTCTTTTAGTCCTTTATCTTTCACATGTGCATCAAAATATGCTTTCTGTCGTTTCTTTGCTGCATATATTCCTGCTGCTGCCTTTAGCCTGGTTTCTCCTAATCGTTCCAAGTCCATTATTCTTGCTGATAATTCATGGCCGGTCCACTGATGTTCTTGTGCAACCTTAAGGGTCGGTATCAAGAAGTCCAAAGGAAGCACAGCATTCTGACCAAAAACCATCTGAAAGGGAGTTGCATTGAGTACGGTCTTGTAGGCCACTCGATATGCCCAAACAGCGTGGTGTAACTGTTTGTCCCAATCTGAACGTTTGTTGTTCACGAGTTTCATCAGTACGTTACAAAGGATCTTATTAGTGCTTTCAGCCTGACCATTGGCCTGAGGATGATATGGTGCGGATTTCTTGTGAATCACCATAAAATCCTGTAACAGATATTCAATGACTTGGTTTAGAAAGTGAGTGCCTCGATCGCTCACTAACTCTATAGGCAGTCGGTATCTTGTAAAGACATTTTCAAATAAGAATTTTGCAGTTGTGTGTGCATCATTCTTTTTCCTGGCTTTTGCCTCTACCCATTTCGTAAGATAATCTGTCGCAACAATAATGTATTCTGCATGTGTACCTTTTGCAGGGGGGTTAATGGGTCCTACAAAGTCTATACCCCACTTAGAAAATGCACGTCCGCCCATCATGGGTTTCAATGGCATTTCATCTCTGCGAGTAGGAAACTGAGTTCTTTGGCACACATCACATCTCTTTACATAGGTATGAGCATCCATGTGAAGAGTGGGCCACCATAATCCTGCAAAGAGGATGGCTTTGATTATCCTATCGGGTCCAAAATGACCTCCTGCAACACCTTGGTGTGCAGTCTCTAGTATGCTCAGATAATCGCTCTCATGAACACATTGTCTTAGATATCCATCTCGTCCTCTTTTGTATAGGTTATCGCCAATAAGTGAATAATCTTGAGCTTCCTGCTCTAGACTGCGTTGTCGAGCTAAGGTCATGCCTTGAGGGAATGTGTTCGTCCTCAAGTATGTCACTAATTGTTCACTCCAGTCTGGTGTGAGAGACACGTGATATAATGTAGCATGCTCTACTGGTGGTCTTTCACAACAAACATGGCATTCCTTACACAACCTGTAGACATCTGCTTCCATCGTAGGCCAATATACTCCTAATCTATGCAGAGTCTGTAACGTTCGATGTTTTGAATGGTGTTGCTTTAATGCACCTATGTGTGCTAATTGCAACCAATTCGCATGTTCTGATTCATCTACACAACAAGCAAGAATCTTTTGATTATCCTGTTTATATATGCTTCCTGCCATTATTTGGTATCTTTGGGACTTGGTAATCTCTCCCTCTTTGATCTTTAACCTAGGATTCTTGGGTCCATATGTGAGAATAGGGACTATAGGCTTAGCCCATTCTGGTGCTATCTCAAGGTTAAACAAGTATGCATCCTGTAATTCATCCGCTACTCCTTGAGGAGCTTCTCCTGAGGTTAATCTTGAAAGGTGGTCAGCTCTAAGATGTGTCTTTCCTTTCCTGACTACGACTTCAAAATCATACTCCATGAGTAATAGAAACCAACGTATCAGTCGTCCTGTGTTACATGGTTTGTTGACTAAGTACAATAGGGCTTGATGATCCGTAAAGAACTTGAATTTGTTGGCCAACAAGTAGTGCCTGAACTTCTTTACTGCGTAGATCATCCCTAATCCTTCTCGTTCCGTCGTGGTGTAATTCCTTTCTGCTGCGTTCAATTGTCTGCTCGCGTAAGCTATGGGGAGATCTATGTTACCTTCATTCGTGGGTTGTGCTAACACACATCCTATGGCGTAATTGGATGCATCCACATGTACATGGAATGGCTTACTCCAATCTGGGGTAGTCAATATAGGTGCTGAGCACAAGCGTCGTTTAAGTTCATTGAATGAATTTTCACATTCATCTGTCCATTCGAAATTGGTTAAAAGAGAGTACAAAGGCTTGGCTATGATCGCATACATGTGTATGAATCTCCTATAATAACCGCAATGGCCCATAAATGCTTGTACCTCTTTGATGTTCGTCGGCCTAGGTAGATCTGCAATTACTTTTACTTTTTCCTCATCCGTAGAGATTCCATTTTTTGACACAATGTGTCCTAGAATTTTGCCTTGTCTGACCATGAAAACGCACTTTTCTGGGTTCAAACAAACCTGATACTCTCGACATTTGTCAAATATTTGTCTTAACTCTGGATATGTGTCTGTCTTACATTTGAATGAGCACATAGGTCATCGACATAAACTTCTAAGCTCTTGCGTAAAAATTCCTTAAAAACATGACACATGAGTCGCTGGAAAGTGGCGGGTGCATTTGTTAAGCCAAATGGCATCACACGAAATGCAAATATACCCCATTCAGTGGCAAATGCCGTCTTGTGTTGGTCTTCTGGAGCAATAGCTACTTGATTATAGCCTGAAAATCCATCAAGAAAGCTGTAAACTTCCTTGCCCGCAACTCTTTCCAATAGATGTTCCGTGATAGGAAGAGGATAACTATCTCTAATCGTTGCGGCATTAACCTTTTTAAGGTTAATACACACACGCAATTTTCCATTCTTCTTGGGCACAACCACAATGGGAGATACCCATTCGGTATGCTCAATTTCGTAAATGAATCCTGCTTCTATCAAGCGATCTATCTCCTCTTTGATCTTCGCAGCGTAGTTATCATTGTATGTGTACGGTTTCTGTTTTGTCAATTTTGCATCCGGAGTCATAGGGATTCTATGAGAACATATATCTGGATCTACTCCTTTCAAATCTTTGTAACTCCACGCAAAAACATCTCTATATTCGCGTAATAGGGCAACTAGCTCTTCTTCTTCTTCAGTTGTCAAATCATGCCCTATGTATGTGCATTTTTCTTCCTCTCCTTCTATGGCTACGATTATTTTCTTGGTTTTCTCGCGGTTATCATATACTTGTCCATCATTCGCCTTTCTATTAGGCATTCGTAGCATGATTCTTCTATCTTCGATTTCATATTTCTTGAAGTTCTCGGGTACTTCAAACAAAGATTCTTCTTTTCTGACATGGTTTCTTTCTTCTTTCTTTTCTTGCCTTCACTCTTAGTAGTCACTTCCGTGGCTAATCTCACCTCATTCGTAATTTCCTCGTGTCTCTGAGGGTGAGTCTCTACTTCGTAGAAATATTCTTCCTCTGATGCAAATGGAGAGTCCATGATAATTGATTCTAAATCAAAATCACTTGCATCCTCAAATGCATCAGTGTTAGGTTCACACTCTTCTAAAATCGCATCGCACATGATTGGCTCTATCGTAAAAACTGAAATGTCATAGCCATCCTCGTCACAGTGGGGTGTCCATTGTTCTTCATTGATGGCTACATCCATGGTTGCTAGGATTTTTGCCCAACCATGGGGTTCAAACTCTTCGTCTGGGAATACTACAGGTGCATAGGCTGGATCTTGTAGGGTTCGTGGATGTTGTTCTGCACCTAAGGTCCTGGCTTCTAACCTTTCTTCCTCTTGTTTGGCTACTTTACACATCCATAAATGAGTATCCTCATGCAACCAAGAAGGATCTGATTTTAATGAGTGCACGGATTCTGTTTCTACTGGTGTCTTATGGATGGTATTCCATTGTATTGGGGGTACATCTCTATGTGAACAGTCTTTAAGATTGACTTTGGTAGTCACTCCTAAATGTTGCAAGTACAAAGAATTAGTTCCCCAATCTTGTACAATTTGCAACTGACGCATGAATGGTCGTCCCAATATCATCTCATAAGCATGGTTTTTTGCAAAGTCACAAATGGCAAAGGTATGCTCAAATTCTACACCACAAGTGGTGAGAGATATGCCTTCTAGTAAGCCTAATGGTTTTTCTATGTGTCCATCAGCCATTTGTAGCTTCATCCTGGTGGGTCTTAATGCTGGCTTACCCCAACGTTTCCATAAAGCGGTGGTAGCTATGGCTACTCCGGCTCCTGAATCTAAGATGGCTTTCGTGGTGTAGCCCTGATGGGTGATCGGAAGATAAGTGTTACCTTCCTCTCCTTCGCTCACATCTCCAATCTTTTCTACGGGTATCTCTGGTACCTTATCTTGTGATCCTATTGGTGAGGGAGTAGTAGCAAGCTCGGGGAATTGATTTGCTACATGCTCCCACAATTCTGGTTTTACCTTCAATAACTCCTCCAGAGTAAGGTTACATTGTACTTTGGTATTCTTGATCACTTCCGTGTTTCTAGGGATTACTGATTCTTCATTCCTCACTATTATCGTGGGTGCTCTCATACTAATAGACTTTGCTTCCCAAGGTCCTGTGAACTGAGGTAATTCTTGTAAAGAATTAGATTCAAATCTTGTGTGTTCACTCAGTTGTTCTTCCTCTACATCATCGTAAATAGAGGGAATGTCTTGGGGAAATTGTTCCTGCAAGTCATCTATTTCTTGAATAGGAGGATGGGTTCCTTGTTCCTTTCTCCATTTCTCTTCTTGGATTTCTCTCAAAAATTCATGTGAGTACCTATGTATGGAAGACAAATTGTCTTGAATTTCTGTATTGGGTACTTGAGACAGGGATGGTGCATTCCTTTCCTGTGTCTCTGGGACAATAGGGTTCCTATGCTGATCCTTTTTCTCTTTGCTTTCAATCAAATATTCTAGCCTCTCCATTAGTCCTTGAAAGTGTAATTCGGGTTTTGCCATGTTATTCCAATTAAGATATCTAGAGGCTTCGAACAAAGTTTGTGCTAATTCTACCATCTTCATGCAAAGTTTAGTTCTCTCAATTTCTAGATCAGCTCGAGGGTAGTTCTTACTCATTTCAGCTACTTGAGGTCCCTCTTTTAATCTAGCCTGATATGCACGAAACATCATGTCTAGATTTTCCGCTAAAACTGTTCCTGATTTCTGAGCTGGATTCTCTTGATTCAATTCCTGTGAAGTCAATTCTTGGATTTTGGCTCTAGATTCCTTTAAACTTCCTTCCAATTCCGTTATCTTTTTACTCCATTTTCTCTTAATTCTTTCTCTAGAATCTTTCCAAGATTTTGTCTTTTTACTGCTAGATTCTGCAACTTCACTGGTTTCGGCTACTTTCTCTTGATTACGCTTTTGGTTCTGTAAGAGCGCTTGGGCTCTTGTTATAGCTTGGATAGGCACGTATGTAGGGTTGGATCCATCTGCGTTATTTACAATACCTATCACGTTGATCGGTGTCACATTCGGAGCGTTAACAGGGTTCTTAGGACAATCTTTGATTATGTGCTCTTTGCCACAATCAGCACAAAAGCCTTGGATGTTATAGTACTGTGATTGCCCTGCTATTGGAGGATGTGGACAATCCTTTATGAAATGATCTCCTTGGCACCTAAAGCATGGTCCTCTAGGGCCCTGTGGTCTCTGTTGTCTTAATTGGGGCCGTGGATTTGGGTTGGTTCCACTGGTGGACTATCGTAATGATATGTCTCCACGTGTTCTGGTGACTCTGTGTAATATGCGGGTGGACTATCGACATGCGTAGAGTCAAAACTGTTTGAGTGTGGGTCACTCTCTGTGATCAAAGGTGAAGAAGGCACTAAGGCCCTACTTAGGTTCTCTTCTGCAGCAGCATATTTGACTGAGATGACATTCGCTGGTGGGGGTGGCTGCTGAACTAAGACAGGTTGAGGTCTCTGTTGAGCCTGGTATGGGTAGTTCTGAGGAGGCCTATAGTAATAAGGCTGAGCATTGTATTGGCCTTGATACCTACCTGGCTGTGCGTATGCTTGCGGGTAGTTCTGTCTCACGGTTTGTTTGTTGTACGGGCAGTCCTGAGCCGTATGATTCGTGTATCTTCTCTCAATTGTACAATATTGGCCACTAGGGTTGGCTTGAGTTAGTGGTGCATTGGGACACACATTTGCCATATGGTCACCACCACAGGTGTAACAACGCTTGTTTGTTAGCACCCTAGGTTTACTAGAAACTCCTAGTTTCTGGGCCACTTTTTCTGCTAGGTCTTCTATTGAGCTAGACAATTTTGTGGATGCTAGAGATGAACAGTCTGAGTCCTTATAGACCTTGGAGAGTTCCAAGTCATCTCCTAAGTTGTCTTCAATGTCTATGCAAATTCTTACACATTGCTCTAGCGTTCTGGGTTCTTTTAGGTACACGTAGGAGCGTAGTTTAGAGCTCAACAAGCCATCTAGAAACAATGACACTTGCTTAGCTTGTGAGGGTAGCTCTTGCATTGGACATCGTTCAACATATTGTCTAAACCTACGTCCTGCGAGTCTAACTGTTTCTTGAGGGGTTTGTTTAAAGCTATGAATCAACGAAGACGTATCATGTCTAATCCCACTTTTAGAGAATTCAGTGATGAATGACTCTAAAAAGTGATGGATGTCCCTAAATTGCCTTTGTTGCAAAGGTTGGAACCAAGTTAAAGCTGTATTCTTTAACGTTAGTCCAAATGCGTTGTATTGCGTGAACATGTCTTCTACTTGTTCGGCTCTTAGTACTTGCTTGAATTCTGCGACGTGGTCGTAGGGATCTCCTGTCCCATCAAAATAATTCTTCATTGATTTTACTAATTGAGTGGGCCTCAATATTCTTGCGTGTTCACGTGGTCTAGGTAGAGGAAAATAATCTTTACCACCTGGTATTCCATGATCTCTTTGTCTATCCATTCTATTAGTGTCCGTGGTTGTTCTATCTCTCCCTATGGGATGAGTGAAGCTTACTTCCGGTCTCTCTTTATTTCCCTCTCTTTGATTTCCATGGGCTGAGGATGTTCCTGCCCCTTGTTGACTTGTATTCATGTTTGTTCTAGATGGAGGGAATACCAATTCTCCTCTCCATGTGTATGTGTTTTTAGCGCGGTCGGGTACCACAAAGACTCTTTCTGAAGTCTCATCCAGGTATACAACCTTTCCAGGTGTATCCGGGTCCTTGAACTCGTATATAGTGATGATACCTACCTCACTAAGTAGTTCTGTCTTGTATCTCCAAAAGGCTTTATCCGTTTCTTTATTTACAAACAACTCTATGCTTCTGTTGTCCTGAGGGATCCATTCTGGGATTAGTACTCGTGTCAGTACAGATTTCCCTCTAGGTGTTCTAGGCTCGTCTAATGGTTCCTTTCCTTGAGATTTTGCTTCCGTCTCTGGTTGAATCACGCCAAACTCGTTGGTATTGTTTGGCTGCGTACTTAAGATGTACATCGTTCCTTCCTTGTCTATGTACGCGTCTCTCTCGAATTTTACCACTGGACGTTCCAATCCAATGGGTTGATCGGGGTTGTGCATTTGCACCACTTGCCTTTGCAAACCATCCTCATAGATGCGAGCACCTAATCGGTTGGTCCGGAGAAACTCTAGTTGTGTTCTATAGGGTCCTTCATGTTTTTCTAAATAGGCTACATTCGACCCTCCTTCTGGTCTTTCTGTGCTAAATGCCATTCCTGAATCACTAGTATCTGAGCTCTCGTAGGGATAACTAGTGTTCAATTGTTGAGCCCACGATCGTGCAGTAGTTCTTACACTTGCCTCTGATGATCTAAGGCTTCGTCGGTCTGACTTACCTATATGTTTGCCCGATCTAAGGTTCATTAATTTTCTTCCTTGCACACTCAGTACACGCTCAGATCGTCACCGATTCTTTGTTATTACTTTCTTGATTCTTTTTAGATTTCTTTAGATTCTTGTCTTAATGTATGCGTCAGGAATTCGACTTTCCGTGATAATTTTGAGTTCTCGTTCCGTCAGACTTAGGTTCTTTCCTTTAGGTTTTTGTCACACACACCTTTACTTTAGTCTTGAACTTGAAAGAATTAAATATCTTGAACTTGAGGCGTTCCTATCGTCTTAATCCACAATGCTAACGTTTATCCTAAGCTAAGAATTGACTGAGGGGGTTGAGTAATCTTCCAACCTCGAGTCAGCTTTTTCTGGTTGCTTTGATGCCCAAGAAGCCGTGCTTCCCAAGCTTTATGCCCTTCATAGCCTTGCTTTGGTTGTCTTTGATTGCCCTTGCTAGACCTGGAAAAATCCAATATTAGACCAATTCAGAGTTGGATGATCAAGCACTTAAGTACATACACCTTTTAAGTCCCTTCCCTTTTGCCCAACTTTTTAATGCTTGCCCCCTGGCTTTCAAGTCCCAAACTAGGTCAACCTCAAAATAGCTTGTCTAAAAATAGACGTATCCTTTAAGAAAAAAACACTTGAGGTCACTTAGTACTCGTAAAGAGCTTTCTAACGAGCTATTAAGCTCAAAAAACGGACTTCGGATGAAAACGTTATGACCGTTCAGGCCCTGGGGGGTAAAAACTGACAAATAGGTTTTTCTCCAAATATGAGCAAAGGGGTCTCCTATGAGTCTAATCACCCAAAAATTTCCCAAAAATAGCCCCAAAATTGGCCAAAAAATGAAACCCTAAAATTTGCGATGGGGGTGCACAATCGCGATGGTCAGAGATAATCGCGATGGTCTGGGACCGTCGCGATGGCGTGAGAGTGCACCGTCGCGATGGCGTCAGTCAACGGTCAACATGCACAATCGCGATGGTCTGAAAGTGCACCGGTGCGATGGCGTGAACTTGCACAATCGCGATGGTCTGAAAGTGCACCGTCGCGATGGCGTGAAATTGCACCGTCGCGATGGTCTGAGCGCGATGGCGTGAGCCAATCGCGATGGTCTGAATTTTTGAAGCGTCGCGATGGTCTGAAGTGCACCGTCGCGATGGTCTAGATTGCCACGTGGCACCGTCGGCGCGATGGCGTGGACGAATCGCGATGGCGTGACACAATCGCGATGGTCAGAGACCGTCGCGATGGTCCGGCCAAGCCGTCGCGATGGCGTGAGCCAATCGCGATGGTGTGACACAATCGCGATGGTCAGAGACCGTCGCGATGGTCCACCAAAATGCAAATTTTGTGAATGCAGCTATGGATTCCTGTAGGCGCAGGTGTGCTCTTCACGCTGGTGTGGTCGCCTTCTCCAAATTCCGAACTTTGCAGACCATCGCGATGGTCTGACACAGTCGGAAATTTCTGACAGAAACTAAAAACTTTACCTTTTCCAAGCTTTCCTGATGCACTGGAGCTCTGGACCTGCAAGAAAACTCAAGAAAACAAAAGTACACACAAGCACAAAAGTTCTCTCTCACTCTCTCGCATGCACAAATGAGGGGAAATGAGGAGAATGGGTGGATATGGTGAATTTTCTGATTTTTTTGGAGATGAAGATGATGATGCGGTGATGAAGATGGAGTGTGGGGGAGGTGAAAAACACTAAAAACTAAGTAAAAACAACAACAAAAACTGAAATTTTTACCTTCCAACGCCACTTCTTGCTATACTCTTACCATCACACATTCATCCTAGACTCGATCCCCGGCAACGGCGCCAAATTTGGTGTTGCTCTAGCACAATGGTGAGAACCACGTTAAGAAGCTCCACCTCCTTAATGTCAATCCGCGGAAGAGATAGGAGTGATATGAAGATCGTGAATGTGAGATGAAGTGAGAGTGAAGGTGAGAAGCATAGAAATGCACACACACATACACACACACAATGAAGAGACAAGCAAGACACAATGGAAGGTGGGAAATTAGCTCTATTACTCAAGAACACTACAAGCTCAAAAGAACTCTAAACTCCAACAAGCTAACCTCAAAAATGAGCTCTCTAGCTCTTTTTATAGTTTCTAGACTAGCTTTGACCGGTTTCACATCTAGTGACCGGCATAGTTAAAAATTAGGTCCTAGATGCTATTTGGAAGGGTAAACGATGTCTAAAAATAACGAAAATTGATACGCTTGTTCTACCTAAGCTCCTCAAGCTCGATGACTCCTCGGCTTGCACAAAATGGAGCTATGGATTACAAAATGGGGTTTTCTATGTTACATATGTTACAATAGTGATAAAAATCACTGTTGGAGGTTTTTGGAAAGTATTTGAAAACATAATTATTTGAAAAACGATTCGACTGGCTCCCTGCTTTGTCGTTACATGCTTCCGTGTCGTCTGTGCCTCTGGCTGCTTCCAACAGTGTGTGTGTGTGTATCTATAATTCGTAGAAAGAAATGTTAGACTAGAATAGTAGATGAAACTGAGATCTTTCTTTGGTTAGATTTTCCGTTAGAAAACTTGTATATTTCAATTGGTGATACTGTATTCAAACAATGTATTGGAATTCCTATAGGTACAAATTGTGCTGTCTTTCTTGATAATATTTATCTTTTTAGTTATGAATTCAAATTTATGGAAAGGCTTTTTTAAGCTAATACTTGTCCTATCATTATACACAAACTTTCTAATATTAGATGCTTTGTAGATGATTTGCTTGTTTTTGTTTTTAGTTCTTTTCGAGATTTTATGTATTTAGACAATGATGCTTTTGGTGGTGGTATTTATCCCAAAATGTTTTGTGAGCTGAATTGTACTTCACATGGTGATTCTTATGCTTTCCTAGATCTAAAAATTTTTCAATCTCCTTTGGTTTGGAAGTAGACATTTATAATAAAATATTAGAACCAGACTTTGCTAGCATTTACGTGATATGAGTGCCTCATATTGATTCAAATTTTTCTCATTTAGAAAAGTATGGTGTTTGTTGCTCTCAATTGTTTAGATTTACTCATCTATATTCAAACTTGTCTTCATTTGTAGTTCAATGTTTTCAACTAATGTCTTTGCTTGTTCAAAAAGGGTATTTATTCAAAAACGTTTCAAACAAGGTAAAGACTTTCTTACTTCGTAACAAGTCCATTTATGGTTCTTCTTTTCATGTGTTCAAATTAATCATTATTAAACTCAATAGAAAAGGGGAAGTTTATATTGGTTAACAATAAGGTATTTTCTGGGGGTTCTTTCACTCTTTATTTATAGTTTTATTTTAGTCTTTTGCTCTTTTACTTTTATTATTATTTTTTTAAATTTTTTTTTAATTTTATCTATTTGTTTATTTTTATTATTATTTTTTAATATATACATATTAAAAAAATTTATTATTTTTATTTTTAAATCTATTTTAATTATTTACTGTTTATTATATATTTATCTATATTATTTATTTATTTACCTATACATTTAATAATTTTAATTCTTTTAAATCTTATTCTAATTCCTTTCTTCTTATTTTTTGTTTGTTCGTTGTAACTTTATCATGGCTGAGTTTGCCCTTCACTTTCAAAAGTGATAGAAACTCATAACTATTTGTCCAATCTATGCATGATACTTTTCATTGAGGATAGACATAGACATTGATGATGCATTTTTTGTTTTGTTTTTGTTCATGTTTAATTTGCTTTTTTTCATATATATATATATATATATATATATATATATATATATATATATATATATATATATATATATATATATATATATATATATATATATATATATATACATACATACATACATACATACATACATACATACATACATATATATATATATATATATATATATATATATATATATATATATATATATATATATATATATATATATATATATATATATAAATATATTATACACACGCACACATATATATATACATACATTTTCCCACAACTCTCCTCTTTTTATAGCATGGGGAACTAATCTAAAACCTTCCTAATACATCTAAATTTGTGGTAGAGACTTGGGTGGAGGTATCACATGACTCAAGTGCTTAAATAAGCAAAGTATTGATGGACTTTGAGAATTAGCCACATCGACCTTCCACCAAGACACCACTACAACTCCCTTGTGAGTCACTAATTTGATTCACCATGTTCTAGAACTCACGTGGTATTTTGGCTATATTTTATGAGTAATATGAGCCTTCTTGAAGTATTTGAAGACTTCCCAAAGGTATTTACATAATTTGAAACTTGTACCCTACATAAAATGAATGTTCCGAACATTCTCCCCCTCAAGTTTCAAAGGGTATTTCCTTCATGCCAAGAATATAGTTGAATCTTTGAAGCTTTGGTCCATCCAAGGATTTGGTGAAGATATATGTAACTTGATCCTTTGTTCCCACAAAAGAAACTTGTACTTCATTGTTTATGGCCTTCTCTCGAACATAATGATAGTGAACCTCTATATGCTTTGTTCTAGCATGAAAAATAGGATTTGAGGTCATATGAACGCTGCTCAAGTTATCCCCATATATCACTGGTACATCAACCTGCACATTCAATTCATGAAACAACTTTTTAAACCACATAACCTTAGTAGTAGCCAATGCTAAACCTCTATACTCAACCTCTGTAGAAGATAAAGCAACTGTAGGCTGTTTCTTTGAACTCCATGTTAATGTCTTGTTTCCTACTATTACCACATATCCACTTGTGGATCTTCTATCATCTTTGTTTCTAGCCCAATCTGCATCACTAAAGACTTTAAGAGCTAGATTAGCATCATGACTATAAAATAATCCTTCCTTCATGGTACCTTTCAAATACCTAAGCACTCTTTTTGCTGCATGCATATGAGGTATTCTAGGTTCATGCATAAACTGTGACAATACTCCCACTGCATAGCATATATCAGGTCTAGTTTTTGTTGCATAAATCAAAGATCCTACCATGGATCTATATGCATTCATATCATGCAAATTAATCACCTTCCTTTGCACTCAACTTTACATTACATTCCATTGGAGTAGAAACAAATTTACATTCCTACATACCAAACCTTTTCAGCATATCACATATATACTTTCTCTGTGTCAACCACATACCCTCATCGCCATACACAATTTCAATCCCAAGAAAGTATCTAAGAAAACCAAGATCTGAAATTTTAAATTCCTTTCCCAAATTACCTTTTATCTCTTCAATTGCTTTTGCATCATTCCCTGTAATCAACAAGTAATCCACATAAATGCATACATAGACACACATGTCATCTACATGTTTTACATAAAGTGAAGGATCAGCATGACTCGCTATGTATCCTTGCAGCATAAGATACTTTATCAACCTTGTATTCCATGCGCTTGGTGCCTGTTTAAGACCGTACAATGCCTTCTTTAACCTGCATACATGATTAGGACATTTTGCATCCACATAACCATCTGGTTGTGACATATACACTTCTTCATTTAACTCACCATTAAGAAAGGCATTCTTTATATCGAGTTGATATATTTTCCACCTTTTACTTGCAGCTAAAGCCAACAAAGTTCTCACCGTTTCCATGTTTGCTACTGGACTAAATGTTTCCTCATAGTCCAATCCTTGAGTTTGATTATATCCTTTTGCTACAAGTCTAGCCTTATATCTTGACACACTACAATCACTATTTCCTTTAATCTTAAACACCCACTTGCAACCAATTACCTTTTGTTTTGGTATCTTTGGAACTAAATTCCAAGTCTTGTTATCCTGTAGTGCTTCCATTTCTTCTCTCATTGCTTTCTCCCACTTTTCATCTCCTTTTGCCTCATCATAACATGTGGGTTCATTTTCCTGCTCAACTTTTGTCATAAAATCATAATGAGTATTCATGAAAGATTCATAAGTATACCTTTGAGGTTGCTTACTCACTCTTGAAGTTCTTCTTACCTCTAATGTAGATGCTCTTCCTTTCTTATTAGGAACGTTTGATGATTCTCCATACTCACATACATCACTAATTTCCTCTCCTTCATCATTAACTTCAACAAGTTTGAGTTTACCTTTACTTTTAACACTTGGGGGTGACTCTTGCCTTAATCTTCCATTGAAAGGTAGCTCTCTTTCTTCATCCAAACCACTTTTCTCATCACTTAAACTTCTTGTGGGCTGAGGTAAGCACTCATCTCCTTCACCTGTATCTTCTTCATCTCCATTTATGACCTGCAAACTTTTCTTATCTACATACCATGAAAGTGATTCATCAAAATTTACATCTCTTGAAACAACCACCTTATTGGTATGAGGATTATAACATCTATATCCTCTTTGAGTATCTCCATAACCAATAAATATACACTTTTCTGATTTCACATCAAGTTTTGATCTCACTTCACTAGGTACATGTACATAACATACACAACCAAATACTTTCAAATGACTTACACTTGGTTTCCTTCCATGCCATACCTCATATGGTGTCAAATGATGAACTCCAGTAGTAGGTACTCTATTCATAATGTACACACTTGTGCTAACAGCTTCAGCCCAAAAAGAATTAGGCAAACACATATCATTTAGCATGTTTCTAGATGCTTATGCTATGATTCTGTTTCTTCTCTCTGCGACTCCATTTTGTTGTGGAGTATACCTGCATGTAACTTCTCTTTTGATACCTTCATCATACAAAAAATCAATAAAAGCTTGAGAGAAATACTCTCCCCCTCCATCGGATCTTAGCTTCTTAACATATCTTCCTGTTTGCTTCTCGACAAATGATTTAAAATTTTTGAAACAATCAAAGACTTCACTCTTATGCTTAATGAAATACACAAATGTCATTCTACTATGATCATCAATGAATGATACATAATACTTATTACCAGCCAAGGATGCCTCTTTAGTAGGACCCCATACGTCCGTGTGTATAAGGTCTAGCAATCCACTGCTTACATAGCTTGAATGCTTGAAAGGCTATCTACTTTGCTTACCCATTTGACATGCTTCACAAAGATGCACCATATGTTGCTTAGTAAGATCAGGTAATCCTTCAACAATCCTCTTCTTTGATAGCTCCTTTAACCTGTGTACATTCATGTGTCCAATCCTTTTGTGCCATAGATCAAGGTGTGCTATTCAATGCATACCATAAGAGAAATAGTTTGTATGATTCGGGTTTACCTTGAATGTAAACAATCTACCTTGTTTTTTACCTCTAGCGATTAACCTCCTTTGCTTTGGATCCTCAATGAAGCAACCTGCATGATTAAATCTTATTTGCAAACCTTTTTCTACCATTTGACCAACTAACATCAAATTCTTAGTGATCATTGGCACATAAAGTACATCCTTTAAGCAATTTGTCTTGCTCTTATCCTGCATAACAACATCTCCAACCTGCATAATCTTATGTGTTGTATCATCTCCTGTTTCAACATGACCTTTACATGAAGGATTATGCACATTAGAAAACCATGAAGCATCATGTTACATATTGTCAGAGCAACCACTATCTACATACCATACATCATTATTGCAATTCATCTTAGTTTCTACATTCATCATAAGAAGAGAATCATAATCATCACTTTTACCTTCAACTGCATAATTTCCTTGTTGTTTACCTCTTCTTGAATAGCCTCCTGTTTGATTACTACCTTTATTATTTTCATTTTGATAGCAATCTTTGGCATAGTGTCCGTACCTTCCACATATATAGCAATTGTTGTTATCTTCACTCCTTTGTCTTTGATTGTAGTTGTAGTAGCCTCTCCTACCTCTAGCGCTTGATCTTCCTCTTGTGTTGAAGAAGCCACTTGAAGTCCCTTGATCATCGCTCCTTCTTCCTCGACCTCTATTTGAACTTCTTCTTCCTCTGTTTCCACCACTTGATGATCCTACATAAAGAGCTTGTCCTTGAGATCCTTTTTTATTTGAAGTAGAGCCATTTAGATTCAACTCCTCCGTGACCATAAGAGCAACAAGCTAATCAAAGTCTCATGATTCTCCTCTAACATAAACTGAATTAATGAATGGTTTCCATCTCTCATCATCCTTGAGTCCGTTGAGAGTATGTGCAACCAAGTCGTCGTCTTCCACATGAGCTTGAATTGATCCTAGTTGATCTGCAATCTCTTTAACCTTCAACAAGTAATCATTGACCGATGTCCTTGTATCTTTCTTTATGTTATTCAACTCATTTCTGAGTTGAATCTTCCTTACTCTTGTACCTGTAGCATACAATGTTTCCAATGCAAGCCAAACATCTCTACTTGTGTCTAGATCTTGTATGTGTCCTACCATTGAATCTTGAATATTTTGTGATAAAATGAATATAACACTTTTGTCTCTTTCATTCCAAAGTCTAAACTCCCTCAATTGTTTCTGATTTGGATCTTCTGGTAATATAGGTTTGATATCCGTTCCATCAATCAAACCATACAAGCCTCTACCTTGCAAGTATGTTGTGATTCTAAATCGCCATGCTTGATAGTTGTTCTTATCAAGCTTCTCTATTTGTGCATGTTGATGGCCCATTGTGTAATACTAAACTTCCTCCTTTTGGATATGTGTGATAAGAAGAAGTATGAGATTTACCTTTGTAATAAAGTTTATGCACCTTTCTTTGCTTGAATGATGCTTGAGATACTTCCTTGCTATCTCCTTCTACCTTTGTGTAGTGTCGATGATGAACCGCTGCTCCAATAGCTTCAAATTCTTCATCAAGGTATTATAACCTTCTCCAAGCTTCAATTCCTTGCTCTGATACCAATTTTGGAGTTTATTGACCTCCAAAATATAGCTGGAAGTAGATGGAACCCTCTAGGAACAAGTTGACCTTCTCACAACCTTCATCACAGAAAACCAGTCAGAGCTTATTGTTCTCTATTGGCTTAGAATTTTTTAAAATTGTTTTGATTACATATACTAGAGACCAAGAGCTTTCCAATGATCCAAAGAACATGCAATTTGGATAAATACACAAGGAGATATGACCTCTGCAAGTTTGAGGTGTAATGGAGACCTTCAGCAAGGGTGAAACCCGAGAACACACACTACTTTCAAAGAGTACTGCTCTCAGCTCACAACTCCAATGATTATGAAAATTGATAGTATAAAAGAAGACAGTAAGAGATTTCCAGTGAGCTATCAAACATGTCATTTGGATATATAATGAGGGAGATACAAGCTCTGCAATCTCTGCATACAAAATTACAGTAGCGTAGAGATACACATATGACTCTCTTGGACTTCCCACAAGATCATGACTTCTCTCCTCTTTTTATAGCATGGGGAACTAATCTAAAACCTTCCTAATACATCTAAATTTGTGGTAGAAACTTGGGTGGAGGTATTACATGACTGAAGTGCTCAAATAAGCAAAGTATTGATGGACTTTGAGAAGTAGCCACATTGACCTTCCACTAGGACACCACTGTAGCTCCCTTGTGACTCACTAACTTGACTCACCATGTTCTAGAAATCACGTGGTATTTTGGCTATATTTTATGAATAATATGAGCCTTTTTGAATTATTTTAAGACTTCCCAAAGGTATTTACATAATTTGAAACTTTTACCCTACATAAAATGAATGTTCGCAACAATGTAACCACTCTTTTTGACATAATCAAAAATTCCTATAAATACATGCACTCTGTGGACTGTCAAAACAGAGTGCATGGGGGAAGATTGCACCCAATACTGTGTTCTATCTCGTCTCTTATTGTGTCTATTTCTCTGTGTGTTTTTAGCATCCGTAACCTTTGTGCGCACCTGAGATAAGATCCTGACAATAGTGGTATCAGAGCTCTGCACACATCAATATGAAGGGAATCTATTTCGCTGTTCACTGTTTGCGTTCCGATTCGGATTCCTGTTCCAGCTCCTGTTTTAGTTTCAATTTCTGGTTTCTGTTTCTGTTCGAGTTCCAGAACCAGAACCTACGTTTTCACCTACGTTTGCTCCTACATTTACACCTACAATTACTCCTTTGGCTTACTCCAAGGCGTCGACTACAACATATGACTTAGGCATAACTAAGGCATAACTAAGGCATAACTAAGGCATCTTTGGCACCAAAGGCTCCCTTGGTGACCGTTGGCTACGCTTGATCCAATTTTAATGTATGAGTGGCAATAAGGACCTTTAGATTCACCAAGGTGGGAGGATCTGAACCCACAACCGCATCCATACAAGGGAAGTGATTTACCACTACACTCTCTCTTGGTGTTGACATTCACATTCTCTCCTCTTATATTTAATATAACTTGCAATTTTTTGTTACTTTTTCAAGGCGGCACGGTGCGACGCGAGGCGGGGTGTCTCAGGGTACATCCTCTTAGGGTTCACTTCTCAAGGTACACCAGGGTACATCCAGACAGGTAACATCCTGTCAGGGTACATCAGGGTACATTAGGGTACATCCAGACAGGGTACATTCTGCTAGGGTACATTTCCTGAGGGTACATCCCGAGAGGGAAGCACTAGCTTGAGGGTCCAAGAGCACCATGGAGAATTTCACTAATTCACCTCTACCTAAGGGAACACTCGAACAACAACTAGAGCTTTTGCGACATGAACTTTGAGGATCTCAGAACGAGATCCGACAACGTGATGAAGTCCTCCAAAAGATACAACATGATGAAGACAACCTTACGAGAGTAGTAAAAGCTATTGTTTCTTCCCAATCTGAGGTTACTCATTCGAAGGTTGGTGCTAGAAATTACCAGTTTCTACGATTTGATGGCTGAATGGATGGGCCTTTAGTCCTTTCTTGGCTGTTACAATTTGATGATATTTATACTGATGAAATGTATGCTGAAAGTGAAAAAGTTAAATTTGCCACTAACTATTTAGTAGGAGAAGTTCAACTCTGGTGGAATGTCCTACGGCACAGTACAGAGCGTCCAACACCATGGAAGGCTTTCCAAGATAAAGTGAAGGATTCTTTTCTTCCACCTTGTTGGTGCAATTCACAAGCCTACACATTTGGCTTGTAATTCATACACATATGTAGATGCATAGGAACCAATGCTAGTGGCTAATTACCACTTTATCTTTTGTAAAAGTCACATTTGACTCGGAATCTTTGTAAACACCTACCAAAAAGAACTCGCGGAAACGTTAGCTTTGATTGATGGAATATCTCATAGGATTTAGGAGCATGATTATAGAGATCCAAAGTTTGAATTCAAATTCAAACTTTGAACTCAACTACTATAAAAGTGATCATCAAAAAGTCACGGGTATGCAAGTCACTTTCCCAGCTCTTCATCTTCATCTCTGTATGTGTGTAAGGCCTACACTCTAGCCTACACCTTACCACATCATTTGGCTATGGTTTCCAAGCCAATGATTTTGTACACAAGTGTTCATTAATACATATATCTACATTGTTCATTTCTGAGTTCTTTGTCTTAGTGTTTGAAAGTCTGTCAACTTGTGGAGATCATATCTCACTCATTTTTGCCACGAAATTCAAACATCTATAGCTTCTTGGAACCAGCTCAAAGTTGTCTACATGCTGAAAAATTTTGAAGGATTTCTATTCAGCCATTTCAGAGAAAAGTCCATCGAGGTGATCACTGGTGAAAGTCTGCAACCGTCCTAAAATATCAGGGGTAAAGGTTTACTTGCTAAATTGATTTCTCTGAGCATAGTTAATCTTTTTAAGTAATTCCACTTGGAATAGTTAGCTTGCTAAGCTAATTAGAAACCTCTAAAAGGATTTTTTCCAATTCCTACTGTGTTGGTCATACTGAGCAGAAGATACAACAGGTGTCTAGCCAAAAATAGAAGGTTTTCTTGAAGACTTGAAGTTTGAGCAAAAGATACAGCAAGTGTCTAGCAAAAAATAGAAGGTTTTCTTGAAGACTTGAAGTTTAAAGTAGTCTGCTTTGATTCAAATTTATCACACATCATTTACAAAGTACATAGGCCATTTTATGGTGTCATTGGAAAGCTAAGGGGGTCCACTTATCAACTCTGAAGCATAAAAGGGTTGGTACAAAGCAGGATTTGGCAGTACCTACTCATTCTCTTCAAGTGTCCATCCATCATTCCAAATAGTGGTATCAGAGCAAAGTGAAGGTAAAATGGGAGATGGTTTTCCTTCATTTATTGATAAATTGGACACGAACAACTATCAGGCATGGTCTCTAACAATGAAGACATACTTACAAGGAAGGAGTCTTTATGGATACATCTTAGGAGATGAGGAATTGCCCTCATTCAAAACCAGAGGACTACCAACAAAGGAAGAACATGAAAAGCTCAACACATGGTGTGCCAAGGATGTTTTAGCAAGGTCTTACTTACTCAACTCCATCTCTGATTTTCTTTTGCCACATATTAGAAAGTGTAAACATCCCAAGAGACTTGGGAAACCTTGTCATCCTATTTTTCTTCCAACACAAGGGCTAGAAACTATTTCAGAGTTTGTGACTAAGATTAAAGATGTAGCAGATCATTTAGCAAGCACAGGACAAGAGATTGAAGAAGAGTAGATAGTGAGACAAGTGATCAATGGGATTAAAGCTGATGACAAATGGGAAAGCTTCACCACTGCCATGGACCTATACATGGACATGCAAATTCCAGATCTTACCACTCTCATGGGGCAATTGTTCACTCATTAAGCCAAGCTCAACAAGAATGGAGACACATCCAAAGGTAATAGCTCTTCTGCCCTATACACTGATAAAAGTAAGTCTAAAGATAAAAGGCAAGAACAAGAAGATAGAGGATGAAGGCACTACCTCCCAATCCAACTATGCAGGGAGAGGTAGATCATCAAGAGGAAGGGGCAGAGGAGGTAAGCAAGGTAGGGGGAGAGCCTATAACTCCTCTCCATGCAACATTTGTGCTTTATCAAATCATACTATAGATGAGTGTTTCAGGAACTACAAGAATCAGAGAGGAAGAGGATATAAAAAATGTGGATACTCACAGTCAAGAGGTAGATTCAACCATCATCAAGGATACAACAACCACTACAATACCAACTACAACAACAACTATAATGGCAACTATCAACGAGGATTCAAATCCAGAAAGGATTATAACAACTATACAGAAGAGCAAGATGATTCTCTTCTGATTATGAACATGACTTCAAAACTAGGTACAAATGATGACCATCTCTTCTACATTGACTCAGGATGCTCAAATCATGTGGCTGGCAATGTAGCTCTACTCTCTCACCTTGAAGAATCAAAAGGTAAGCATCAAGTACAAACAGGTGAGGACACCAAGCACTCAATAGTTAAAGTTGGAAATGTTAAGACTTGTGATGGAAATTAGAACTTGTTGAGTAGGGTACTATATGTACCAACCATTACAAAATTGTGGAAAAAGGTTTGCATGTCAGATTCAACCAATTTGGAGCATTTGTGGAGGATCCAAGGCATGGGTTCAAGAGAATAGCAAAAGGAGAAAAATCAGGTAGACTTTTTACATTTGAGCTACAAGATACAAAGAATATTGTACTATACAATTATAAAGATCAAACACTTTCAGAGCTTGAGATTTGGCATAAAAGATTAGGGCATGTAGGAGAAAGAACCTTGAAGCAAATATGCAGGGATCAATGTGTGCTTGGGATACCTAATGTATCCAAGAACCACATGATTTATAAATGTGGCGCTTGTCAGTTTGGGAAGTCTCACAGGTTACCCTTCTCAAGGAAAGGCTACATGCATGAGGACTACCTAGAGCTTGTCCATACACATGTATGGGGACCAAGAAAAGACCCCTCAATATCAGGATAAAGGTACTATGTATCTTTTATTGGTGATTATAGTAGGTGGACTGTATTGTACTTTATGAAGCACAAAGATGAAGTGTTCAATTGTTTTAAAAAGTATCTTGCACTTGTTGAGAATCAGACAGGGAAGAATCTAAAGAGGCTAAGGTCAGATGGAGGAGGTGAGTACTTCTCAAAGGAGTTTGAAGCTTTCTTGCAGGACAAAGGAATCAAGAGAGAAATAACCACAAGGTATACTTCTGAACAGAATGGGGTAGCTGAAAGAAGAAATAGGTTGATTGTTGAAAGAGCTAGGTCAATGTTGAATGAAAAAAAGTTACCTAACTACTTATGGGCATAGAGTGTATCTACTGCCACTTACCTCATAAACAGGTTACCATTGAAGTCCCTTGATGGGATGACTCCATATGAAGCATGGCATGGGAAGAGAACCTCACTTGATCATTGCAGGATATTTGGATGTGTAGCATATGTACACATTCCTTGTCAGATAAGAGGTAAGCTAGACCCTAAGGCTGAGAAGTGTATCTTTATTGGATATAATCTGAATCAGAAAGGATACAGGTTTTACAACCCTTCAAATAAGGGATTCATGGTTAGAAGAGATGTTGTCTTTGATGAAAATGATTCTTGGTATGAGAATGAATGCAGGAAGTTCAAACTACCCTATGACTTGGAAGAGGAGTTTCCAAGTCTTGCTACGGAGGAACCTACTTAGAGTGAAGACACCAATTCAGATGATGAAGACATTATCAATCTTGAAGAATTCAAGGCATGGAAGTCCAAAGGTAAACTCAAGATGAAGAAACTTGAAGACATACCTGAATCTTCAAATCAATCTATCAAGAGATCACAAAGGGAGAGCAAAAAACCTATCAGATATGGGTATGATACATATCTTGTTACTAAACATTCTATTTATCTTGCCAAAGTCTTGTCAATTGAAGAACCAGGATCATATGAAGAAGCAAAAACTCAGATAGAATGGAAAGAAGCTGTGGATGAGGAGATTGAAGCACTCAAAGAAAGTGACACATGGGAACTAGTACCAAAGAAAGAGTCCATGAAGGTAATTGGATCCAGATGGATCTATAAACTCAAAAGAAATTTTGATGGGTCAATAAACAGGTATAAAGCCAGATTGGTGGCTAAGGTTTTTGCACAAACCCAAGGCATTGACTATGAAGAAACATTCTCACATGTGGCCAAGATGCCAACCATCACGGTGTTGCTGAGTGTGGCTACATCTAAGAATTGGAACATGTATCAATTGGATGTAAAAAATGCTTCCTTGAATGGATGGATTTCAGAGGAGGTATATATGTCACAACCTCCTGGCTATGAGGATCCAAACAAGGTAACACATGTATGCAAATAAAAAAAGGCTTTTTATGGATTGAAGCAGGCACCTAGGGCATGGAATCACAGGTTGACCACATACCTTCAAGACCAAGGTTTTATCATGAGCAAGGCAGACACATCTCTATTCATTAAGAGAAGTAATTCAGAGGTAATATACCTATGTGTATATGTTGATGATATCATACTTACAGGTAATGATGTCAATGGAATCAGACAAATCAAGAACCAGATGATGAAGGAGTCCAAGATCAGTGATCTTGGTCTACTAAAGTATTTTCTTGGACTTGAGTTAGTCTATACTAACTTTGGAATCTATATTACTTAGAAAAAATACATACAGGATATGTTGAAGAAGTTTCATTTGCAGGATGCCAAAGTTGCAAGTACTCCAATGGAGGTAAACCTAAAACTAAGTGCACATGAAGGTGATGAACTTAATGACATTACAGGTTATCAAAGTATTGTGGGTAGCTTAAATTATGCTACCTTAACAAGAATAGACATTGCTTATGGAGTTAGTGTGCTATGTCAGTTTATGCAGAAGCCTAGGGCACCTCACATGGAGGCTGCCAAGAGGATCTTGAAGTATCTCAAGGGTACTCAACATCATGGTTTGTATTTTCCTTATACATTAGATTTGGATATCAAGATTTATTTAGATGCATATTGGGCAGGATGTAAGGATGATAGGAGGAGCACTTCTGGATACATTTCATTTGCAGGTGATAAACCAATATCATGGTCTTCAAAGAAGCAACCTACTGTTGCTTTGTCTTCTACAGAGGAAGAGTATAGAGGATTGGCTAATGCCACTCAAGAAGCCATATGGATCAAGTTATTGTATACAGAATTGGGTTTATATACTAGGTCACCATTGATATTTGGAGCTAACACAAGCTGACTTCACCTTGCAGCCAATCCTATTTATCATGCCAGGAGCAACCATATAGAGGCCCATTACCATTATGTGAGAGAGAAACTATTAAGCAAGGACATTCAACTAACATATGTATCGACCAACATGCAGTGTGTAGATTTGTTAACCAAAGCATTGGATGGAACCAAACTTTGCAGGTTCAAATCAATGATTGGATTGCAAGATATACATGAAGATTGAAGATGAAGACCAAGCCAAAATTTTTGGCTTGAGGGGGGGTTGTTGGTGCAATTCACAAGCCTACACATTTGGCTTGTAATTCATACACATATGTAGATGCATAGGAACCAATGCTAGTGGCTAATTACCACTTTATCTTTTGTAAAAGTCACCTTTGACTTGGAATCTTTGTAAACACCTACCAAAAAGAACTCGTGGAAAAGTTAGCTTTGATTGATGGAGTATCTCCTAGGATTTAGGAGCATGATTATAGAGAGCCAAAGTTTGAATTCAAATTCAAACTTTGAACTCAACTACACCTTACCACATCATTTGGCTATGGTTTCCAAGCCAATGATTTTGTACACAAGTGTTCATTAATACATATATCTACATTGTTCATTTATGAGTTCTCTGTCTTAGTGTCTGAAAGTCTGTCACCTTGTGGAGATCATATCTCACTCATTTCTCCACCAAATTCAAAGATCTATAGCTTGTTGGAACCAGCTCAAAGTTGTCTACATGATATTCAATTTTGAAGGATTTCTATTCAAGTGTTTCAGAGAAAATTCCATCGAGGTGATCACTGGTCAAAGTCTGCAACACTCCTAAAATATCGGGGGTAAAGGTCTACTTGCTAAATTTATTGCTCTGAGCATAGTTAATCGATTTAAGTCATTCCACTTGGAATAGTTAACTTGCTAAGCTAATTAGATACCTCTAAAATGAATTTTTCCAATTCCTACTGCGCTGGTCATACTGAGCAAAAGATACAATAGGTGTCTAGCCAAAAATAGAAGGTTTTCTTGAAGACTTGAAGTTTCAGCAAAAGATACAGCAGGTGTCTAGCCAAAAATAAAAGGCTTTCATGAAGACTTGAAGTTTAAAGTAATTTGTTTTGATTCAACTTTATCACCCATCATTTACAAAGTACATAGGCCATTTTATGGTGTCATTGGAAAGCTAAGGAGGTCCACTTATCAACTCTGAAGCATAAAAGGGCTGGTACAAAGCAAGATTTGGTAGTACCTACTCATTCTCTTGTCCATGCATCATTCCAAACACACCTCAATACCATTTACATGTTCGACGTTTATGGACGAACCTTAGATGGAAGGAAGGTGATACGGTCACTACCTACATGGAGCGGTTCTCACAAAATTTACTACTTGTTCGAATGCTTGAAGATGTATCAGAGGATATCTTGCAGCGGAAATACAAAGATGGTTTGGAGGTGGGAATCCAAGCTAAGCTTCACACCCTACAACCTACAACCCTCAACGAGGCTATATCTTTAGCCTGTGATGCAGAAAAAGAATTCCAGTCCATAACCAAGTCAATCCGTCTACAACAACCGTGTCAACAACCACTTTATGTTAAACCTACATTTCCTATGAAGCGTACTTTTAATGCCCCATCTTACCCTATTTTTCCTCGTCCACCGCAATCCAATTACTCAACTGCACCTGTTGTTTCATCTCTACAACCTACCAAACCACCTACCCTACAAAGTTCAGCAATGGATGCCAACAGACGCGACCACGTATCATCTGTTGGAATTGTGGTAAACCTAGACATACAAAAATAAGGTGCAGATTGCGACCTCTTCACATGAAAGTGGCTACAGCTCAATTGCATAAGATGGAGGTCCATAATGAAGAAATTCCTCCTATTTTGACAGAGGAATCATTGGAGAAGGACTTAAGTACCTTGGGTAATGATATCTCTCTTCACTCTCTCCTTTGCATGCGGGGTACAATAAATAACAATCTAGTTAAATTTCTACATGATGATGGTGGTTCACATGACTTCATTTCACATTTATTAGTACAAGAACTTAAATTACAAACATTTCCTTCTTTGTATAAAGTGAAATCTGCATTTCAAGGTAGTTGTTATAATTTAACACGAGAAGTGCAAGATGTTACGATTAGCATAGGACCATATGTTGATTCACGAACATTTTTAATTGCACCTTTGCAAACTTACAACGTTATACTCAGTATGCCTTTTCGTCACCATTATAACCCATGCATTGACTACCATACACATACCTTTAACTTTGAATTTAAAGGTCAAATCAATACTTTGTCTGCACGACATGATTTCCAACCATTTCCATTGATTAGTCACACTCAAGTAAAACGTGCATTTAGAAAAGGATTCAATTCATGCATTGTTTTTGTCAATGTCATCAATGATTATACTCATACACTTCCTGATGCATATAAACCTTTCATGAGTACTTATAAGGATTGTTTTATGTCTGAGTATCCCTCTGAACTACCACCATCTCGAGGATCCTTTGACCATAGCATAGACTTAGTCCCTGGTAGTTGTCCTCCTCATAAAGCACCTTATAGACATGGTCCACTACACCAAAAGGAAATAGAAAACCAAGTAAAAGACCTACTACAGAAAGAACTTATAAGGCCTAGTTCTTCCCCATTTGGAGCACTAGTTCTCTTAGTAGAGAAGAAGAACAAAACTTATCGAATGTACATTGATTATAAAGCCCTTAACAAGATCACAATGAAGAATAGACATCCTATTCCTCGAATAGATGATCTCTTAGATAAGTTACAAGGAGCTCGTGTCTTTAGTAAAATTGATCTTAAATCGGGTTACCATCAGATTCGTATGACACAAAGTGATATTTTTAAGACTGCATTTAGAACTCAAACCGGCCACTATGAATTTATGGTAATTCCCTTTGGACTTACTAATGCCCTACTACATTTGCACGAATGATGACAATATTTTTCTTGATTACCAAGCTTTTGTTCTTGTATTCTTTGATGATATTGTTTATAGTAAGAATGATAGTGAGCATGAAAAGCATCTTGAAACATTTTCTCATTTGTTACGAGAGAACACACTTTATGCTAATCCTGAAAAGAATTACTTCTTTCAACGTAAGCTAGAATATCTAGGACATATTATTTCAAGTGAAGATGTGCACGTGGATCCGAAAAAGATCAAAGTTATAGTAGAATGGCCTACACCACAATTAGTCAATGATCTTCGTTATTTTCTTGGGTTGGCTAGTTTCTATAGGAAGTTTGTTCAAAATTTTTCTTATTTAGCATTGCCTCTTACCTTGTTATTGAAAAAGAAAATAAAATTTGCATGGGGAATTACCCAACAACTGTCCTTTGCAAAACTTAAACATGCATTTTCACGTGCATCTATTTTACAGTTACCTGATTTTTCACAACCCTTTCATGTCGTTACTCATGCTAGTGGTTTGGGAATAGGTGCTGTTTTAAGGCAAAATGACCATCCCATTGCATTTGAGAGTAGGAAGCTTAAGCCCTCAGAACAGAATTATACTACGTATAATAAAGAATTGTTAGTAGTTTTGCATGCTCTACGAATTTGGAAACACTATCTTATGGGCTTTGAGGTCTTAATCAAAACCGATCAACAAGTTATTAAGCATTTATTAAATCAGCCCTTAACCTCTGATAGGCATCTTAAATGGGCATCATTCATTCAAAATTTCCAACCCATGATCCAATATCAGTTTGGTAAAGCTAATGTTGTAGCTAATGCTCTTAGCTATTTTCCTTCACATTCTGTTGTTTTGCATAATATTTCTGCCATCCACATAATTTCTTTTCAAGAAATGGTTTCCACTTATGCATCTGATTTGTATTTCTCACGTGCATGTCATGACTTCAACAATGATGCATCTTTATTTGATGAACATTATACATTTCATAATGGTTTTCTTTATTTTCAACATACATTGTGCATAACCCAAGCTTTTAAAGATTTTGTCATCAGAGAAATGCATGAACCATCTTACATGGGTCATAGAGGCATGCAAAGCACCATTTTTGCTTGCAAAGATTTCTTCTTTTCGAAACACATGGAAAAAGATATTGCCCATTATGTTTCTCAATGCATTGTATGTCAACGTGTAAAGTGTCATCATGGTAAACCATTTAGATTATTAATGCCACTTCCCATTCCAAACAAACTATGGGGAAAAATTTCTATGGATTTTATCACAGGTCTTCCTATCACTTCATCACATAATGATATGATTTGGACAATAGTTGATAGGTTTAGTAAATATGCATATTTCATTCCGTGTAGAAAAACTTTGACTAAACCTCAGGCTCCAAAACTATTCATTAAATGCATTTTCCCACATCATGGATTTCCTAAAGTAATGTTATCTGATTGTGATGTTAGATTTTGTAATCATTTTTGGGTTGCCTTATTTCAACATTTTGATTCTAAAATAGATTTTAGTTCTACATTTCATCCTGAAAGTGTTGGTGCAGACCAATCACCAATTGAAGTTTGGAAGACAAAAGATGGAGATAAGATCAAGTTTTGAAGCAAAGAAGGTGGATACATTCACAGGATGAATGATTTGTACACATATGTACATTAGTGAAGACATAGATCACTTATACTTTTGTCCAGTTACAAACTTGTACATATTTGCCTATAAATATTTTGGAAAAAATATCGGGGCAATAGAGGAGACAATAGAAGATCATGAGAATAGTGTATTGAGGAATTGTAAGAGCCATTAAGTCTCTTAGAAGTGAGTTGAATTGTCTATCCTCACTCAGTTGTAGATTTCTGAGAAATAGAAGAAAAATTGCGCCGGATGTTTCTCTGTTTTCTCCTCGTGTAGTAGATTTTTTGTGAATTCCTTTTGGAGATATCTAAGTCCATAGTAAATCAATCTATGGCTAGAGTTTGAGAATCTAATTGTGATCAGGCTAAGAGAATTGTGTGTAGGAACATTCATATGTAAAGAATGTTCACAGTCTCCTGAAACAGGCGCAAATTTCGAGTTCAATGAAATGGAGATTGCTCAGTGCAGAGTGTAAAGTTTTACACATATGATAGCTCAAAATCTAAGTTGAGAGATAAGCTATCTACATCTAAAAGCATTTGATCAAACGGGTTCGACATTAGGAGAACTATAGCTAAGAAGTTGCAGGTGTCAAAGTCGCTACTGCAGAGAAGGTGATTTACACATAGGTAAATTGTTTGTGTGATTTCTCAGAGTATACTGAATCATTTGCAGAGATTTAAGTTGGAGAAGGTGCGCAACCTTAAGGTGAAGCAATCTACAAAGTTTTATCAAAAAACTTTACACAAATGATTAGTCAATCAAGGATTAATCGGCAACAGACGTTTCTGAGAAGTTGAATTTTTCAGAATAATCAATTTTCTGATAAGTTGATGAATGTTCTCTAAATTTGGTGAAGTCTGAAGTTGTTCTTGATATAGAGGTGGTCTAAATTCAAGGTCAACTTGTTCTTTTGGAGATTAACACTCTCCATGAGTGGTATCAGAGTAGGAAGCATCAGAATTGAAGAAAGGAGGATCCAGACTGCTGCAACTACAAAGAATTTGACATCTGAAGATTCAAAAGGTGAAAGCTTGCAAGGAAAAGCTTGAGAAGGAGATCATACGACATCAAGGAAGTCAAAAGGAGTATCATTCGAAGTAAAGGTAACTTTATCCTTCATAAAGGTTGAAGAATTCAATATACAGGTGAAGGAAGATGGGAGATTCTCTTCAAATAGAGAAGTTGGATAGAGAAAACTATCCTGCATGGTCAATGAGGATGGAAGCTCATCTAATGAGCAAAGATTTCATAGCCTACATTATAGGTGAAGAAGAAAAGCCACAATTCAGAGATCCTAGTGTTCCAACTAGGGAAGAATTAACAGATTTGAAGAATTGGATGAAGAAAGATGCTCAAGCTAGGAGTATCATTTATATGGCAATCAATGATTACTTGCTACCACACATTCGAGGTCTTGAAAGTGCAAGTGATATATGGAATGCTTTGGAAGAGCATTTCCAAAACACCACAAAGTCAAGGAAGGCATCTTTATGGGCAGAATTTACAACTTTCAAAAAGAAGGCCTCTCAATCCATTTCAGATTATGTAACAAGGATGAAAGACATTGCAGATGCATTAGGAGCTGTTGATGAAGATATTGAGGAGGATAAATTGGTAAGGCAAATTCTTACAGGTTTGAGAGGTGATGACAAATGGAAGCCATTCATTTTGTCTACAGAGTTATCACTTGATCATTTCACTCTTGATTTAAATCAGTTGCTAGGTCATATGCTAACATTTGAGCAGGATGTTAAAGGAGATGGTGACAAAATTATAGGTCATGCAATGTACTCAAAGGATAAGAAGAAAGCTAACAAAGGAAAGCAACAATCAGGTGAAGATGAAGGCACAACTAGTCAAGCCAACTTCCTAAGAGGTAGAGGAGGTGGCAAAGGTAGAGGAAGAGGCAGGAATAACAAAGATGGAGCCAAAGCATGCTGGATTTGTGGTAAGACAAACCATTTAGCTAATGATTGTTGGCATAATAATCAAAGTAATGGAGGATACAATCAAAACTATAATTCAAGAGGAAGAGGAGGCAGAAATCAAAGAGGTAATTTCAGAGGTAGAGGTAGTAGGGGTTACTTTGGAAGAAATGCACCTAGAGGTTTCCAAAGTCAACAATATAACAATACCTACTACAATTATGCTTCAAATCAAAAGGAAGATTCAACATTGATAATGAATGCAACTTGTGAAAGGCAGAATGAAGATCAAAGAGTTTTCTACATTGACTCAGGATGTAGCAATCACCTGAGTGGTAATATAGCCTTAATGACTGATTTGGAGAATAAGGTATCTAATCATGTTGTTCAAATAGGTGACAACACAAAGCACAATGTGAAGTCAATTGGATCAGTGAAGGCCAAGGATGGTAGCACCTTATTGAGTAAGGTATTGTATGTTCCTACAATTCCTAAGAATTTGATAAGTGTAGGACAAATTGTGGAAAAAGGTTATGAAGTAAGGTTCACTAATGAAGGAGTGTTTGTGGAAGACCCTAGCAATGGGTATAAACAAATTGTTTCAGGGAAGAAAGAAGGAAGATTGTTCACATTAAAGATTCAAGGTAATGTTGGTCATGCCTTGTTCACTTATGGAGGACATAAGATCTCTGAGTTAGATCTTTGGCACAAGAGGCTTGGACATTTCAATGAAAGAGGTATTAAAGACATGATTAATAATGGTTCAGCGCTTGGATTGCCTAATGTTGCAGGTCAACATATGACATACAAATGTGAAGCATGTCAATTAGGTAAGGCTCATAAGCAACCCTATTCCAAGCATGGGTTTATGTATTCAGAGAAACTTGAGTTGGTACACACAGATGTGTGGGGACCATCAAAGGACTTCAGTATCAATGGCTCAAGGTATTATGTGATTTATGTTGATGATGCTACCAGATGGATCACTATTTATGTGATCAAAGATAAGTCAGAAGTGTTCAATACTTTCAAACATTATCATATGTATGCAGAGAGAATTACAGGACATAAGTTGAAGAGACTAAGGTCAGGTGGAGGTGGAGAGTATTTCTCTAATGAGTTCAGTGATTACTTGTGGAATGCAGGTATAAAAAGAGAGGTTACTTGTAGGTACTCTCCTCAACAAAATGGTATAGGAGAAAGGAGAAATAGGACTCTTGTTGAGTTTGCAAGGTCCATGATGAAGGAGAAAAATTGCCCAAATTATTTGTGGGTTGAGGCTGTAAATACAGCTACTTATTTGGTCAATAGGTTACCTTGTAAGGCCTTGTAGGGTATGACACCTTATGAGGCATGGTGGGGTAAGAGACCTACACTAGACCATTGCAAAGTATTTGGATGTTTGGCCTATGCATATGTGCCATCACAATTAAGGCACAAATTAGAACCTAAAGCTGAGAAATATGTGTTTATTGGTTATGATGATAAGCAGATGGGATACAGGTTGTGGAATCCATCCACAAAACATTTTCTTGTATCAAAAGATGTTACATTTGATGAGCAAGGTACTTGGTATGCAGGTACTATCAATATTAATACAGATGATGAAGAAATTGTGAGCCAAAGGAAAGGTAAATCAAAAGTTCAGATATTTGATGAGCAAGAGAATAATGAAGTGCAGGTTGAAATGGAAGAGACACCAAGATTTGATCCTGAATGTGAAGAACCAGAAACCTCAAGAAGTGGAGAACTTAGGAGATCTACAAGAAACAAATGGCAACCCACAAGGTATAGCTATGATACTTCATTTTTGACTACTAAGGATTATGCATACATGGTTACAGCAGATGAAGACCCTTCTACATATGAAGAGGCAAAAGGTAAAGAAAATTGGGAGAAAGCTATGCAGGAAGAATATGATGCATTGATGGAGAATCAAACATGGGATTTGGTTCCAAAGCCAAATAGTCAGAAGATCATTGGATGCAAGTGGGTCTATAAGACAAAAAGATTTTCAGATGGAAGTGTGTCTAGGTACAAAGCTAGACTTGTTGTCAAAGGGTTTGCTCAGACATATGGTGTTGATTATGATGAGACTTATAGTCCTGTGGCAAAGATGACAACCATCAAGACACTTATAGCAATTGTTGCATGCAAAGGTTGGAAATTGTGTCAATTAGATGTGAAGAATGCTTTTTTGAATGGTTATATTTCAGATGAAGTTTTCATGGAGCAACCTCAAGGATTCAGAGATGGAAGATATCCAGATCATGTGTGTAAGCTCAAGAGAGCTTTATATGGCTTGAAGCAGGCCCCAAGGGCATGGAACTATATGATGGAGATTGTTAATCTCCAAAAGAACAACCTACTCTTGTGATTAGAGCACCTCTATACCAAGAGTAAGTCAAAACCTTTACCAAATTAGAGGTCCAATCTCCAAATTATCAAAAACTTGAAAATTCTGTGAAGAAGATGAAACACAGAAAGTCTGCTGCATAATTTCTTCTCATTGACTTATCAAATCTTTAAAGTTTTCTATGAAAATTTGTATGGAGTGTCGCCTAGAGATTGCGCACCTCCTCCAAGTTAAAGTTCTTCAAAAGGTTTAGTATAACTTGAGAAATCAACTTCACAAGTTACCTATGTCTGAATCTGCACTTCTGAGAAGTCGATTTAGACACCCCTAACTTCTTGACTTCAATTCTCTCAGTACAAAACCCGTTTAAGCAAATGCTTCTAGCCACGAGTAGATCACCTTCCAACTTAAAGATTAAGTGCTTGCTTGCACAAAACTTTAAACTATGGAGTGAGAACTGATCAAAAGATTAAGATCAAAAAATTGCGCCTGTTTCAGAGAACTGTGAACACTCAACACATATGAATGTTCCTACACACAATTCTCCTAGCCTGTTTGCAATTAGACTCTGAAACTCAGGTCACAGACTCATTAACTACCAACTTAGATATCCTCAAAAAGATTTTACAATTGATCAAACACAGACGGAGCAGACACGAAAAGATCGGGCGCAATATTTCTTCATTTACTCAGAAAGTTACAGTTGAGTGATGAGAGAAAACTCAACTAACTTTTCACATGTCTCATGACATCTATCTTCCTCATTCTTGACTTCTATCTATTCAAACATAAGCTCTCATATCACGCCTCGACATTTTCAAGGTATTTATAGATAAATTTGTACAAGTCTATGACTAATCAAAGATCTAAGTGAACTATGTACATATGTGTACATTCCTCACATACTCTGAATGTATCTTCCTTTCAAGCTTCAAGAATTGATCTCATCCTTCATTCTTTAGTCTTCAACATTCAATTGGTGATTGATCTGCACCAACAGCTCCCCCTCAATCATCAATTGAGGTTTCTCCTTTCTTCTTTATACCTGCCATATCTTTAAACTTCTGTAGCTTTGGTCCATCCAAGCTCTTTGTAAGCATATCAGCTATCTGATCTTTAGTTGAAGTATGAATAACTTCAATCTCCTTGTCCATCACTTTCTCCCTTAGAAAGTGATACTGAATCTCAATGTGTTTGGTCCTGGCATGAAAAACAGGATTAGCAGCTAAATACAATGAACTCATGTTATCTCCAAATAAAATTGGTATCCCATGCACAATGTCAAGACTCTTCATCAAGGTCTTGAGCCAAATCACTTCCTTTGCAGCTTCAACCATGCCTTTGTATTCTGCTTCTGTAGAAGACAAAGCAACTGTATGTTGCTTCTTGGAACACCATGAGATAAGTTTATCTCCCACATAACACATGTATCCAAAAGTAGATCTTCTATCATCTGGATTACCTGCCCAATCTGCATCACTATAGATTTTGATATTTGTATCTGAGGTAAACCCATAATACAAACCTTCATTGAGTGTACCCTTAATGTACCTCAACACTCTTTGACCTGCAATCCAATGCTCTTTCCTAGGACAATGCATGAATTGAGACAAAACCCCTACTGCATATGATAAATCAGGTCTAGTTAAAGTAGCATAGATAAGACTACCAATCAGACTCTGATATTGTCTCATGTCCTTGAACTCTTCACCACCAAACTTACTCAATTTGTGATTCACCTCCATTGGTGTAGGTGCTACCCTGCACTCATCCATTTTAAACTTGATTAACAAGTTCTTCAAATACCTTTCTTGGGTCACAAATACTCCATGTTGAGTATATGTAATCTCCATGCCCAAGAAGTATGACAAGTCTCCCAAGTCACTTATTTTGAATTCCTTTTCCATCTGCTTCTTGAGTCTTTGTATTCCTTCTTCATCTGTACCTGTAAGGATTATATCATCAACATATATGCACATGTATATGAAACCATTATCACTTGCTTTGACAAGCAAGCTACTATCTGCCTTAGACACCTGAAATCCAAGTTCTTTCAAGAACTTTACAAGTCTATAGTTCCATGCCCTTGGGGCCTGCTTCAAGCCATACAAAGCTCTCTTGAGCTTGCACACATGATCTGGATACCTTTTATCTTTGAACCCTTGAGGTTGCTCCATGAACACATCATCTGAAATATAACCATTCAGAAAAGCATTTTTCACATCAAGTTGACATAACTTCCAACCTTTACATGCAGCAATAGCTATAAGTGTCCTGATAGTTGTCATCTTTGCCACACGACTATAAGTCTCATCATAGTCAACACCATAAGTCTGAGCAAACCCTTTGACAACAAGTCTAGCTTTGTATCTAGACACACTTCCATCTGCAAACCTCTTGGTTTTGTAAACCCATTTGCATCCAATGATTTTCTGACTATTTGGTTTTGGAACCAAATCCCATGTTTGATTCTCCATCAATGCATCATATTCTTCCTGCATAGCTTTCTCCCATTTTTCCTTACCTCTTGCCTCTTCATATGTAGAAGGGTCTTCATCTGTATTCATCATATAAGCATAATCTTTTGTGGCCAAAAATGAAGTATCATAGCTATACCTTGTAGGTTGCCATCTGTTCCTTGTAGACCTCCTAAGCTCTCCACTTCTTGAGGTTTCTGGTTCTTCATATTCAGGATCAAATCTTGGTATTTCTTCCACTTCAACCTGCACTTCATTATTCTCTTGCTCACCAAATATCTGAACCTTTGATTTACCTTTCCTTTGGCTCACTTCTTCTTCATTACCTGTACTGATATTAATTGTACCTACATACCAAGTGCTCTGCTCATCAAATGTCACATCTTTGGAAACCATGAATTGCTTTGTAGATGGACTCCACAATCTATAGCCCATCTGCTTATCATCATAACCAATGAAAACATATTTTTCAGCTTTAGGCTCTAACTTGTGCCTTAATTGTGATGGCACATATGCATATGCCATACATCCAAAAACTCTGCAATGATCCAAGGTAGGTCTCTTACCCCACCAAGCCTCATATGGTGTCATACCCTGCAAGGCTTTACATGGTAATCTATTAACCAAATAAGTAGCTGTATTTACAGCCTCAGCCCACAAATAATTAGGGCAATTTTTCTCCTTCATCATGGATCTTGCAAACTCAACAAGTGTTCTATTTCTCCTTTCTGCTACACCATTTTGTTGAGGAGAGTACCTGCAAGTAACTTCCCTTTTTATACCTGCATTCCACAAATAATCACTGAACTCATTAGAGAAATACTCTCCCCCTCCATCTGACCTTAGTCTTTTCAACTTGTGTCCTGTAACTCTTTCTGCATATGCATGATAGTGTTTAAATGTATTAAACACTTCTGACTTATCTTTAATCACATAAATAGTGATCCATCTAGTAGCATCATCAACATAAATCACATAATACCTTGACCCATTTATACTGAAATCCTTTGATGGCCCCCACACATCTGTGTGTACCAATTCAAGCTTCTCTGAGTACATAAAACCATGCTTGGAGTAAGAATTCTTATGAGCCTTACCTAATTGACATGCCTCACATCTGTATGTCATATGTTGACCTGCAACATTAGGCAATCCAAGCACTGAACCATTATTAATCATGTCTTTAATACCTCTTTCATTGAAATGTCCAAGCCTCTTGTGCCAGAGATCTAACTCAGAGATCTTATGTCCTCCATATGTGAACATAGCATGACCAATATTGCCTTGAATCTTCAATGTAAATAATCTTCCTTCTTTCTTCCCTGAAACAATCTGTTTATACCCTTGACTAGGGTCTTCCACATATACTCCATCATTAGTGAACCTTACTTCATATCCTTTTTCAACAATTTGTCCTACACTTATCAAATTCTTAGGAATTGTAGGAACATACAAGACCTTACTCAATAAGGTACTACCATCCTTAGCCTTCACTGATCCAATTGACTTCACATTATGCTTTGTGTTGTCACCTGTTTGAACAACATGATTAAACACCTTATTCTCCAAATCATTCATCAAAGATATATTACCACTCAGGTGGTTGCTACACCCTGAGTCAATGTAGAAGACTCTCTGATCTTCACTCTGACTTTCACAAGTAGCATTCATTATTAATGTTGAATCCTCCTTTTGATCTGAAGCATAATTGTAGTAGGTGTTGTTGTATTGTTGACTTTGGAATCCTCTACCTGCATTTCTTCCAAAGTAACTCCTACCACCTCTGCCTCTGAAATTACCTCTTTGATTTCTGCCTCCTCTTCCTCTAGAGTTATAGTTCTGATTATATCCATTATTATTCTGAGTATTATGCCAACAATCATTAGCTAAGTGATTTGTCTTACCACAAATCCAGCAAGCTTTGCCTCCATCTTTGTTATTCCTGCCTCTTCCTCTACCTTTGCCACCTCCTCTACCTCTTAGGAAGTTGGCTTGACTAGTTGTGCCTTCATCTTCATTTGCTTGTTGTTTTCCTTTGCTATTCTTCTTCTTGTCCTTTGAGTACATTGCATGACCTGCACTCTTGTCACTATCTCCTTTAACATCGTGCTCAAATGTTAGCATATGACCTAGCAACTGATTTAAATCAGGAGTGAAATGATCAAGTGATAACTCTGTAGACAAAATGAATGGCTTCCATTTGTCATCACCTCTTAAGCCTGTAAGAATTTGCCTTACCAATTTATCCTCCTCAATGTCTTCATCAACAGCTCCTAATGCATCTGCAATGTCTTTCATCCTTGTTACATAGTCTGAAATAGATTGAGAAGCCTTCTTCTTGAAGGTTGTAAACTCTGCCCATAAGGATGCCTTCCTTGACTTTGTAGTATTCTGGAAATGCTCCTCCAAAGCATTCCAAATATCAGTTGCACTTTCAAGACCTCGAATATGAGGCAACAAGTAATCATTGACTGCCATATATATAATGCTCCTAGCTTGAGCATCTTTCTTCATCCAATTCTTCAAATCTGCTAACTCTTCCCTAGTTGGAACACTAGGATCTCTGAAACTTGGCTTCTCCTCTTCACCTGTGATGTAGGCTATTAAATCTTTGCTCATAAGATGAGCTTCCATCCTCATTGACCATGCAGGATAGTTTTCCCTATCCAATTTCTCTATCTGAAGAGAATCTCCCATCTTGTGTCCTCCTGTGTATTGAAAACTTCAACCTTTATGAGCAATATGTGTACCTTTACTTCGAATTAGACTCCTTTTGTCCTTCTTGATGTTGTATGGTCTCTTCCTCAAGCTTTGCCTTCAAACTTTCACCTTCTAGCTCTTAAATTGTTGAAATTCTTGAATCTGCAGCAGTCGGGATCCTCCTTTACTTGATTTTGATGTCTCCTGCTCTGATACCACTGATGGAGATTGTTAATATCCAAAAGAACAACCTACTCTTGTGATTAGAGCACCTCTATACCAAGAGTAAGTCAAAACCTTTACCAAATTAGAGGTCCAATCTCCAAATTATCAAAAACTTGAAAATTCTGTGAAGAAGATGAAACACAGAAAGTCTGCTGCATAATTTCTTCTCATTGACTTATCAAATCTTTAAAGTTTTCTATGAAAATTTGTATGGAGTGTCGCCTAAAGATTGCGCACCTCCTCCAAGTTAAAGTTCTTCAAAAGGTTTAGTATAACTTGAGAAATCAACTTCACAAGTTACCTATGTCTGAATCTGCACTTCTGAGAAGTCGATTTAGACACCCCTAACTTCTTGACTTCAATTCTCTCAGTACAAAACCCGTTTAAGCAAATGCTTCTAGCCACGAGTAGATCACCTTCCAACTTAAAGATTAAGTGCTTGCTTGCACAAAACTTTAAACTATGGAGTGAGAACTGATCAAAAGATTAAGATCGAAAAATTGCACCTGTTTCAGAGAACTGTGAACACTCAACACATATGAATGTTCCTACACACAATTCTCCTAGCCTGTTTGCAATTAGACTCTGAAACTCAGGTCACAGACTCATTAACTACCAACTTAGATATCCTCAAAAGGATTTTACAATTGATCAAACACAGACGGAGCAGACACGAAAAGATCGGGCGCAATATTTCTTCATTTACTCAGAAAGTTACAGTTGAGTGATGAGAGAAAACTCAACTAACTTTTCACATGTCTCATGACATCTATCTTCCTCATTCTTGACTTCTATCTATTCAAACATAAGCTCTCATATCACGCCTCGACAGTTTCAAGGTATTTATAGATAAATTTGTACAAGTCTATGACTAATCAAAGATCTAAGTGAACTATGTACATATGTGTACATTCCTCACATACTCTGAATGTATCTTCCTTTCAAGCTTCAAGAATTGATCTCATCCTTCATTCTTTAGTCTTCAACATTCAATTGGTGATTGATCTGCACCAACACTATAGACTTGTAAAGTTCCTAAAAGAACTTGGATTTCAAGTATCAAAAGCAGATAGTAGCTTGCTTGTCAAAGCAAGTGATGATGGGTTTATTTACATGTGCATATATGTTGATGATATCATTCTTACAGGTACAGATGAGAAAGGCATTCAAAGCTTAAAGAAGCAAATGGAGAAAGAGTTCAAAATCAGTGATTTGGGAGACTTGTCATACTTCTTGGGCATGGAGATATCATACACTCAACATGGAGTGTATGTGGCTCAAGAAAGGTATTTGAGAAACTTGTTAATCAAGTTTAAAATGAATGATTGGAGGGTAGCACCTACTCCAATGGAGGTGAATCATAAATTAAGCAGATTTGGAGGTGAAGAGTTCAAAGACATGAAGCAATATAAGAGTTTGGTTGGTAGTCTTATCTATGCTACATTAACTAGACCTGATTTATCATATGTAGTTGGGGTTTTGTCTCAATTCATGCATTGTCCTAGGAAAGAGCATTGGATTGAAGGTCAAAGAGTGTTGAGATACATTAAGGGTACACTCAAAGAAGGTTTGTATTATGGTTTTACATCAGATACAAATATCAAGATCTATAGTGATGCAGATTGGGCAGGTAATCCAGATGATAGAAGGTCAACCTATGGATACATGTGCTATGTGGGAGATAAGTTAATCTCCTGGTGCTCAAAGAAGCAACATACAGTTGCTTTGTCATCTACAGAAGCAGAGTACAAAGGCATGGTTGAAGCTGCAAAAGAAGTGATTTGGCTTAAGACTCTCATGAAGAGTTTTGACACTATACAGAGCATACCTATCATTTATGGTGATAACATGAGTTCATTATATTTAGCTGCTTATCCTGTTTTTCATGCCAGGACTAAACACATTGAGATACAGTATCACTTTCTAAGAGAGAAGGTGATGGATAAGGAGATTGAAGTCATACATACTTCAACAAAAGATCAGATAGCTGATATGCTTACAAAGAGCTTGGATGGACCAAAGTTACAGAAGTTTAAAGACATGGCAGGCATAAAGAAGATAAGAGAAACCTCAATTGATGATTGAGGGGGAGCTGTTGGTGCAGACCAATCACCAATTGAAGTTTGGAAGACAATAGATGGAGATAAGATCAAGTTTTGAAGCAAAGAAGGTGGATACATTCACAGGATGAATGATTTGTACACATATGTACATTAGTGAAGACATAGATCACTTATACTTTTGTCCAGTTACAAACTTGTACATATTTGCCTATAAATATTTTGGAAAAAATATCTGGGCAATAGAGGAGACAATAGAAGATCATGAGAATAGTGTATTGAGGAATTGTTAGAGCCATTAAGTCTCTTAGAAGTGAGTTGAACTGTCTATCCTCACTTAGTTGTAGATTTCTGAGAAATAGAAGAAAAATTGCGCCCGATGTTTCTGTGTTTTCTCCTCGTGTAGTAGATCTTTTGTGAATTCCTTTTGGATATATCTAAGTCCATAGTTAATAAATCTATGGTTAGAGTTTGAGAATCTAATTGTGATCAGGCTAAGAGAATTGTGTGTAGGAACATTCATATGTAAAGAATGTTCACAGTCTCCTGAAACAGGCGCAAATTTCGAGTTCAATGAAATGGACATTGCTCAGTGCACAGTGTAAAGTTTTACGCATATGATAGCTCAAAATCTAAGTTGAGAGATAAGCTATCTACATCTAAAAGCATTTGATCAGACGGGTTCAACATTAGGAGAACTATAGCTAAGAAGTTGCAGGTGTCAAAGTCGCTACTGCAGAGAAGGTGATTTACACATAGGTAAATTGTTTGTGTGATTTCTCAGAGTATACTGAATCATTTGCAGAGATTTAAGTTGGAGAAGGTGCGCAACCTTAAGGTGAAGCAACCTACAAAGTTTTATCAAAAAACTTTACACAAATGATTAGTCAATCAAGGATTAATCGGCAGTAGACTTTTCTGAGAAGTTGAATTTTTCAGAATAATCAAATTTCTGATAAGTTGATGAATGTTCTCTAAATTTGGTGAAGTCTGAAGTTGTTCTTGATATAGAGGTGGTTGGTGCAGACCAATCACCAATTGAAGTTTGGAAGACAAAAGATGGAGATAAGATCAAGTTTTGAAGCAAAGAAGGTGGATACATTCACAAGATGAATGATTTGTACACATATGTACATTAGTGAAGACATAGATCACTTATACTTTTGTCCAGTTACAAACTTGTACATATTTGCCTATAAATATTTTGGAAAAAATGTCGGGGCAATAGAAGAGACAATAGAAGATCATGAGAATAGTGTATTGAGGAATTGTAAAAGCCATTAAGTCTCTTAGAAGTGAGTTGAATTGTCTATCCTCACTCAGTTGTAGATTTCTGAGAAATAGAAGAAAAATTGCACCCAATGTTTCTGTGTTTTCTCCTTGTGTAGTAGATCTTTTGTGAATTCCTTTTGGAGATATCTAAGTCCATAGTTAATCAATCTATGGCTAGAGTTTGAGAATCTAATTGTGATCAGGCTAAGAGAATTGTGTGTAGGAACATTCATATGTAAAGAATGTTCACAGTCTCCTGAAACATGCGCAAATTTCGAGTTCAATGAAATGGACATTGCTCAGTGCAGAGTGTAAAGTTTTACACATATCATAGCTCAAAATCTAAGTTGAGAGATAAGCTATCTACATCTAAAAGCATTTGATCAAAGGGGTTCGACATTAGGAGAACTTTAGCTAAGAAGTTGCAGGTGTCAAAGTCGCTACTGCAGAGAAGGTGATTTACACATAGGTAAATTGTTTGTGTGATTTCTCAGAGTATACTGAATCATTTGCAGAGATTTAAGTTGGAGAAGGTGCACAACCTTAAGGCGAAGCAACCTACAAAGTTTTATCGAAAAACTTTACACAAATGATTAGTCAATCAAGGATTAATCGGCAGCAGACTTTTCTGAGAAGTTGAATTTTTCAGAATAATCAATTTTCTGATAAGTTGATGAATGTTCTCTAAATTTGGTGAAGTCTGAAGTTGTTCTTGATATAGAGGTGGTCTAAATTCAAGGTCAACTTGTTCTTTTGGAGATTAACACTCTCCATGAGTGGTATCAGAGCAGGAAGCATCAGAATTGAAGAAAGGAGGATCCAGACTGCTGCAGCTACAAAGAATTTGACATCTGAAGATTCAAAAGGTGAAAGCTTGCAAGGAAAAGCTTGAGAAGGAGATCATACGACATCAAGGAAGTCAAAAGGAGTATCATTCGAAGTAAAGGTAACTTTATCCTTCATAAAGGTTGAAGAATTCAATATACAGGTGAAGTAAGATGGGTGTTGGCAGCAGTCAGGGAACCGAAGGAGCCACACGACGAAGAGAGTCAGAGCGAAGGGACAGCACAAGCAGACATGGCAGTCAAAGAAGATCTGGCAAGTAGGCCATCTAATTTTTCAAGACATCAAGGAGTTGAGCACACAAGAAGAAAGAGCAAGTAGGGAGCTCAAAGAGGTGTATGACAAATCAATAGAGAAAACTCTACACAAATAGTGATTTTCATCACTAAAAACCATTGTAAATATCATTTCGTATTTTTGTAGCTCCATTTTGTGCAAGCCAAGGAGTCCTTGAGCTTGAGGAGCTTTAGAAGTATCTACCTGCCAATTTTCACATTTTTTAGACTCCGATTAAGCCCTCAAATTGGCCCTGGAACCTAATTTTTAACTAGGTCGGACACTAGGTCTGAACAGGGCCAAAGCTAGTCAAAAACTATAAAAGGAGCTAGAGAGCTCATTTTTTGGGGGAGATTGTAATTGAAATGATCTTGTAAGAGCTTTTTGAAAGTAATCTAAGAACTCCATTGATTCTCCCTCTTTGTCTTGCCGTGTGTGCGTGTGTGTGTGTATGTGTGTGCATGTTCGTGTGCTTCTCATCACGCACTTGTGCCGCCACTTGCTCGAGGTCTTCATACCATCCTCACGTCTTCCCGGATTGACATTAAAGGAGGTGCTACTCATCATTGAGCTACACCAAATTTTGGCGCCGTTGCCGGGGATCGAGCTTTGAGGACGAGCGTGTGATGGTAAGACGTAGAGTTGACGCGTTGGAGTTGTAGGTATTTTCTTCACTCTCATCGATTTTCTTTTACTTTCTTCACCATCTTCATCACCATCATCATTATCACCATCTCCCACCTCCATCTCCATCATCGCGAAAAATTCTGTTTTTTGATCATATCACCATCTCCACCTCATTTCCCTCATTTCACTTGTGAAAGAGAGCAAGAGAGCGAAATTGTGTGTGCTGTTTTTGCATGTTTTCTGAGCTGTATTGCAGGTACAGGCTGTATCACCATCCCCAGCACGCTGCGCAGGTACGGAATTCGAAGTAACTGTCTGTGTGTCGCCGGGTTCTGTCAATCGCGACCGACAGAAAAGTTGAACTAATTGCTAAACAAAGTGCATATCCATGACCTACAGGCCTAGAGCTTCCCAAAAATGTGTTTAGTTTTTTGAAATTCCACAGATTTCTGTCAATCGCGATCGACACGTCAATCGCGATCGACAAACCACGACGGACAGTTGCTGACGGCTCTGTCAATCGCGACCGACAGGGTCAACGACCGACACAGTCAACGATCGACACGGTCAACGACCGATTGACCACGACCGACAGAGCTTACGCGTGACACGTGTCAATCGCAATCAAGCCATCAATCGTGATCGACCAGTCAATCGCGACTGACAGCCCACGACGGCTCTGTCAATCGCGACCGACACAGTCAACGACGGTTTGACCACGACCGATAGACCTCACGACCGACCTGTCAATCGCGATCGACACATCAATCGCGACTGACAGAGTCAACGACGGTTTGACCACGACCGATAGACCTCACGATCGACCTGTCAATCGCGATCGACACATCAATCGCGACTGACAGAGTCAACGACGGTTTGACCACGACTGATTGACTTCACGACCGACCTGTCAATCGCGATCGACACATCAATCGCGACTGACAGCCACGACGGACCTGTCAATCGCGATCGACACATCAATCGCGACTGACAGCCACGACGGACCTGTCAATCGCGATCGACACATCAATCGCGACTGACCTGTCAATCGCGACCGACAGACTTTGCGAACACGTTAGAAGGGCAAATTAGCTCAAATTTTTTGGGAAAAAAAATAGTGGTCTCAATTTTGGCTAAGTGTGGGGCAAACACTAGGGTGTAGTGTTGCATCACGAGGCCGTGCCGCAAGCAACTTGAGAATTCCTGTTAGCCTGTTTTGAATCTTGTTTTAACTACAAAACCCGGAACGGTCATAACTTTTTCATACGAAATCCATTTTTTGAGCTCTAGGGCTTGTCAGAAAGCTCGTGGCATATACTACACACCCTCAACTGTTTTTTATAAGAATAATGCATTGATTTTCAGATAGGGTATTTTGAAGTTGACCATACCCAAGGGGAACAAAATTCAGGGATCCCTAGAGTTAATTTCCAACAAGTCATAGTGCAGATTGGCGAAGTGTCACATGAATGAAAGTGGTTGGTTCTGTCTTTTGAACTTCAGTCTTGAGCTAATCTTGGGCCTTTTACAGGACTTTTGAGAGCATCGAAGGATACACAAAGCAAGAGTAAGTGCAGGCTTGGGAACACGCGTCCTGGGCACACCGGGGCAACAACTCAAGGAAGGGAACTCAAGGTTGGAAAACCCGCAACACACTCTGTCAATTCTTAGTTTAGGCTAAGTGCGGGTAGTGTTAGAAGTAATTCCAGGCAACGATAGGCACGAGATAAATCAAAGACTATCTAAGAAATCAAGTTCAAGTTGAGAGATAATCTGTGTGTGTGGACGATAATCTTAAAGGAAAAGGACCTAACGTGAAACGACCAAACTAAAGTGCGAAATTAAACTCAAGTATTCCTAACGGTGTGATATCAGACAAGAGTATAAACACGATAATCAACATAAAAAGGGAATTAAGTAATTGATACAAGGATTCAGCAACGTGGTTGTACCTGGGAAATTGGGTTAATCAGTTAGGCATATGAACCTTAGATCAGGGCGACATCTAGTGAGGGAGAGACAAAGCCTTAGGTCTTCAGAGGCTAGTGTGAATCACACTGCTAGGTCTTGGGCCCAGCAGTTGAGCCACCACTCATACTACCCTAGCTCTGAGACTAGTGAATCAGAGATGTCTCAAGGTATGGAGAGACCTACAGGAAGTTCAGGAGTGCCATACTTGCACAGGGTAGAAGGCCCTTACAAAACGCAGTTGGAATACCTTAGGACCAACCGATTAGGTGCCAGCATCTATGAGGACGGCCTTGGAAGATCTGTGGTCCAGATTAAGAATCCTGATCAATCCATTGGATTAGAGCACCCAGCTGTCAAGTTTGAAAACGGAGCATACTTGGACAAAGAAGGAACCATATACGTAGTCACCAGTCACCCAGATAGGACAGACAAATTTGGAAATGTGATCCCCGAAGCAGACTTAGGTGACCTGGAGCAAGGAAACATGGGTGCAGAACCTAGAACCCCTCGAGGCAAATCGGTTCTCATTAGAATTATCACACCAGAGTGGATTCCCCAGGATAATAAGAGCATAGAGTTGCTCCTCAATCGAGAGACTGAAGAAGCCTTTTGGAGATATAAATCTGATCGGCCATTTGATATAGGAACAATCATGATCTATGAGTTTAAGGATCCTGATAGCCCAGGCAGAGTGACCTATTTAGATCACACTTCGGAGAGGATCTTTGTGGTGACAGAGAATGATAGGCATGCTTACACTTGGAAGGGTGAATTCATTTTTCCCCAACCAAGATCGAATGTATCCTATGGTCACCCTGGAGCTGGAACATCCCAAGCTCATGGAATGCAAAGAGACAGAAGCAGAGATAGACCAGAAGTAAGCTTTGCCAACCCAGTGGGCAGAGAAAGAACGAGGACGGAAACAAATAGGGTAGAACCTGAGATACTTAGAGCTCACAGGAATCAAATAAATGCGGATGAGTTCCCTCTACCACGACCTAGAGAGCACACAAGAACTTTGAGACCGACTCAGCTAGTTAAGTCCATGAAGAACTACTTCGATGGCACGGGAGATCCATACGATCATGTGGCTGAGTTTAGGCAAGTCCTGAGAGCTGAACAAGTAGAGGACCTATTCACTCAGTACAATGCCTTTGGTCTAACCCTTAGGAACACTGCCCTGACATGGTTTCAACCACTAAACGAGAGACAGTTCAGGAGCATAGATCAACTCCTAGAGGCTTTCATTATTGAGTTCTCTAAGAGTGGCATCAGACATAATACCTCCTCGCTGATTCATAGCTTCAAGCAAACCCCTCAGGAGACCGTGAGACTTGCAGGAAGGAGATTTAGGCAATATCTTGAAAGATGCCCTGTCCCTGAGCTACCTACACCAGCTAAACAAGTAGCCTTATTCTTGGATGGATTGCTGAGTACGAAATTGAGATCCTATGTGTATCTGAAGGACCCTAGGACTATAGAAGAGTGTGTACGCATGTGCATTGACATTGAGGATAACCTAGGGGAGGAGTTAGAGCTTTCCAAAATCTACAAAGATTCTGATGGTGCCTCTAGCCTCTCTTCCACGCAATCCACATCAATTGAGGAACTTGCTGAGAAGGTGGCTCAAAAATTAGGTGTCTCTAGCAAACAAATCCCGAGATTTGCCCCTGTGAAGAGATGCTACACATGTGGTGGCGACCACATGGCGAATGTATGTCCCATTATGGCTCAACCCCAAGTGAACCCTAGTAGCCAGTACTGCACCATAGAACGAAGATACACAAATCACACAGCACAAGACTGCCCATACAACAAGCAAGCTATTAGGCAAGCCTACCCTCAGCCATCCCCTCAACAAGGCAGATACCAGAACCAATACCAACCACAACAGTATGCTAGGCCTCAACAGACCTACCAACCACAATACCAAGCCCAGCAAAGGCCTCAGCCTGTGTTAGCCCAACAACCTCCAGCTCCATCCAACTTGATCCCTGTGAAGTATGCAGCTACAGAAGAAAACCTAAACCGAGCTATAGTCCCCATAACACCACTGCTTTCAAAAAATGATCCCAGTGACCATAGCTTCGATTCTACGCATGTTGAGAGTCCCCAGGCTTACTTCATGCAGTCTCCTGAACATGGTGAGTCTTACTATAGTGAAGAGCCAAATGAACCTAGTTGGGAATCAGATTACACAAATGTCATGTATGCAAACCCCAACCCCAGACCCCAACCTAGGCAAGTAAGACCCCCATTCCCTAGAGGACCATGCTACCGATGTCAGGGTGATCATCTCATTCGTGATTGTCCCTTGCCTCCACCTACACAACCCCAGTCAGTAACGATCCAAGGTTATTGCCAAGAGTGTGGGAAAGAGCATCTCTTACGAGATTGCCCTAAAAATCCTAATAATATGCCAAAAATCACTCCTATAAATGTTATTGGGTTGGTTGTAGGCTCCACAGGGAGTGTGACTTCCACTGCACCAGTGCAAGTGGTCACAAGAGCTCAAGCATTGCAGCAAAACCAAGTTGTAGATCAGGGAAAGAGCCCCGAAGTTAGTGAAACGGAGAGCATAACCAAGAAGAGAACTAGAGCTTGGAGAGATAGTCGGGAAAGAATGAAAAGACAATGGGCTAAAAAGATGAGTGAACTTGAGGAAAGCATAAGAGAAACCAAAGCCAAGATAACTGAACTCACATCTCAAACTCCCTCTCACACTACCCCACCACCACCATTCCCATCGCCATCCGACCCGCCACCTTCCAACCCACCTCATACGATTCCACCACTCCCTAGAGCAGGATCAGTATTAGCTGATCCCACTCCTGAAGATATAGACATGATGCTTAAAGCATATCAGGCCAGAATCCAAGAAGGGCCAAACGTAACGGATCATGACAAGTGCTACCCTAGAGCTGACCTAGAGATAGAAAGAACCAAGCTTTGCGCGAAAATGGTCGCATTGGCTCAGACTATGTTTGAAGCTAGTCGCCTATTCAATTACTCGGGCTCAGCCAAGACGCAACTACACCTGGATGGACTTCTAGAGAAGTTAGAGGGCATAATTGCAAGATCTGCCAAGGAAGAAAAAAATCAAGAAAGAGATAAAGCAAGCAAAAACATGACCCATCCCCCACCGGAAGCTTATGTGCCCAATTCCACTGAACCAGACAACCCCCCTTCTCTGGAAAGAATGGAGAATCTAATGGCACACTCAGAAAAGGAACCTGCCCCTCAAAGAAAGGAAAGGGGAAGAGAACGGATAAGCCAGCCTCTTCAGGAAGCCCATGTGCCTCCTCAAGAAGCTTATCTTTCCCCCCAAAAGGCAGATGAGCCTCCCTCGAAAGCTCACGTACCTCCACAGGTTGCCTACATTCCTTCTCAGGGAGCATATGAGCCTGTTCGGAAAAGTAATAGAATAAGTAATCCTCCCCAGGAAGCTTGTGCTCCAAACATCTATGAAAGCGAGGAAAGAGCCAATGATAGGATAAGCCCTCCTTCCCAGGTTGCTTATGTGCCTAATTCTACGGAGCCAGACACTTCTTCTTCTATGAATCGGTTTGCACCAGACTTCCTACGAGAAATTCAAGAAGATAAATGGGATAACGAAAGTGAAGTCGCCCCTCCCTTTGAACTTGTGGATGATGCACACGACCAATTCCCACAAGACATCCCATCTATTTACGGGGAACATGAGAGTACTCAGTCTCACGAGAGATTGGACTTTGAATCCAATTCCATACAAGAGCTACCCCATTTCACAGGCCCATGGGAAGCAAAGTCCACGTGTATGAGAGCACCCACGGTCATGGTAAGAAACGAAGATTCAGTCATACCTAGGAACACAGAGGTAGTGAAGAACACTAACGTGCAGTGCAATCTCAAGTTAGAAGAGCTGCTCAAGGTTAGACCTGAATTATGGAAACATGTAGCCAAACAAGTACGAGAGATAGCAAAACCTCGCTCCCAGGTAGGATCACATAGGACAGTGCCAGAGATACCCTTGGATAAGATAGGAGATATGTGTGAAGGTGAAGAAGGGAACACCTATCTTCCCATTACTTATCAGGAGTACACCACCAAGGCAATTTTGGACTCAGGTGCAGGAGTTGCAATTGCCACCACCTCCCTATGGAAGCGTTGGGGCAAGCCAGCACTCAGGCCAACGAGAATGAAATTGCAGATGGCCGATGGTCATATTGAGAGACCCTTAGGATTGCTGGAAGGAATAACTCTCACCACTTGTGGTGTCGAGTTTGAACATACCTTTGCTATATGTGACTTTAGCAAAAATCATGCCTATGAGATGATCTTGGGACGACCATTCATGCGACAGTTGCAAGTGGTACAGGATTGGGGAACTAATTCCTTGTACCTGCAACACTTAGGTGTTACGACCAAAGTCAATCTCAAGGATTACTCTCATAGAGATGTCCCTCCTATCCAATGGAATCCCATCCATAGAGCCAAAGATGACACGGAATCTGTGCATTCCATAGGATCAGGATCCTCATGGATGCAGGAAGACACCCACTTATGGATGTGCAAAGTAGCAGTAGAAGAAGAGAAGAGAGAGAAGGCCAGAGATATAGGTGCAAACGAAACACATAGACCCATTCAAGACCCAGCCTATGCACCTGTAGTATTTCCTGACGAAGAATTCGAACCCCACGGCTGGGCAGAAATCCTAGCAACAATGGACGTAGCCATCAATGAAGAACAATGGACACCTCACTGTGATGAGGATGGCTATGATATTTCAGTCTTCTCCATAGAGCCAATCATGGGAGAGGCAGTTCTAGAAGAATGCGAACCTAGCCCTGATGCCTTTGAGGATGCAAGTGACTCTGACCTAGAGTCAATCATCATGGACCCACCATTTGCATCAGATGAAGAATACTTCCATGAAGTAGAATTTCAACCCCAGAGGCATGGAGAGCTTACAAATGATGTAAGATTAGCCACACATGTGACCCCAAAGGAAGAAGGAAAGAAATGGAAGAAGAGAGAAGTCTCACCCGAAGAGGAAGAATCCTTGTTCGAGGTCCCAGAAAATTTTAAGAAGTATGAGATAGACGACAGGAGGGTCATGATAAGAATGCCTAAACGAGAGGCACAATCAGGAGAGGCCTATGATAACAAAGAAACCACCAAAAAAATAGTAGTGGCCCTAGAAGAAGGAGAGGAGAGATGCACGTACATTGGCCATGACCTGACAGAAGAGGAAGAACAAGAGCTAATAGCCTTGCTAAGAGAATACAGAGATGTATTCGCTTGGAGTTACAAGGATTTGAAGGGTGTAGACCCTGACATATGTTCACACACTATCCCCATGACCTTAGATGCAAAACCCTCTAAGCAGAAGCCATATACATATAACGATAATTATGCGGCTAAGATCAAAGAGGAGATAGATAGACTGGTTGAAGCTAGATTTATCTATGAAATTGAGCACACTGAATGGGTATCCCCCATTGTGGTGGTGCCCAAGAAGAACGGAAAATTGTGTGTATGCATTAACTTGAAGAAGGTTAATGCAGCCACGATTCGAGATAACTATCCGCTTCCCATCACAGAACATCTCTTAGAAAGAGTGGCAGGCAAGGAAGTGTACAGCTTCCTTGATGGATTTTCGGGTTACAATCAAGTAGCCATAGCTCCAGAGGATCAGCATAAGACAGCCTTTGCCACAGAATGGGGCATTTTCGCCTTCAGAGTAATGCCATTTGGGCTTACCAATGCACCAGCTACCTTCCAAAGGCTGATGTGCCATGTATTTAAAGAGTTCCTGAGGAAAAACTTAGAAGTCTACGTTGATGATCTTTGTGCTCATTCGAACATTAGACAAACCCATATCCCTGAACTCAGGCAAATCTTCGACAAATGTAGAGAATATCAAGTCTGCCTGAACCCAGAAAAATGTGTTTTCATGGTTAGGCAAGGCAAGATTCTAGGACACATAGTGTCAAAGAATGGCATATCCACTGACGAAGAGAAAGTGAGAGCTATAGCAGAGCTACCTAGGCCAAAAAATGTCAAGGAAGTACAAGCTTTCATGGGGCATTGTGGTTATTACCGACGATTTATACACATGTATGCCGTCATTGCAAGGCCCTTGTATGGACTTCTGACTAACTTTGAGTGGACGGATGAATGTGAGAATTCCTTCTAGGAGCTTAAACGACGATTATGTTCAGCACCAATCTTGACCACACCAGATTGGAATAAGCCATTCCATGTTCATGTGGATGCATCCAATTATGCTATTGGGTGTGTACTCACACAACCTACGGGCGAAGGTAATATGGATCTTCCCATTGCCTACGCCAGTAGACAATTGAACGCAGCTGAACGAAATTATACCACTACAGAGAGAGAAGGCTTAGGCATGGTATATGCAGTCAAAAAATTTAGACACTATTTGCTTGCAAAGAAGTTTAAATTTTTTACTGATCACCAAGCATTGTTATATCTCGTCAACAAGCCATGCAATACAAGAAGATTAGTAAGATGGTTTCTCTTACTAATGGAATACGATTTCGAGGTTGTGGTAAGGAAAGGTAGGACTCATTTGAGAGCAGATCATCTCTCTAGGCTCACCTCCGGAGAAGCCCCACAGGGAGTATCAGATGATCTTCCTGATGCTTACTTGTTCAATTTGGAAGTGGTGCCGCAGTGGGCTAAGCCATTGGTACCAGTATTGACATACGGGCCTAACCATCCAGTGGTAAACACACGGGATAGAGAGGTTGTAAAAGCCCAAAAGTACCACATCATGGCAGGAAGCATGTACAAGCACACAGATCAAGGGATCTTGGCTTGTTGCGTAGAAGAGGACGAGTACTCTAAATGGTTGCAATTAGCACATGTAGGTGCATTAGAGCAACACTACTCAAAGCAACGAACTTTACAGACTCTAAAGAGACTTGGAGTGCATTGGCCAACTATGGAAGCTGATGTCCAAAAGTTATGCAAGGAATGCCCTACCTGTTGCACTAAACCACCTGTGGAACACGCTACTCTGTATCAAGTATCCATTGTGCCAGATTGGAGCGAACCTCTAGTATCCTTCCTGAGGACAAACACATTCCCTCCAGACATGACTCTGGCTAGGAAAAGGAGTTTAGAACAAGAAGCCTTGGATTACTCACTCATTGGGGATAATCTATATAAGCATGGTAAAGATAGGTACCTAAGGCTATGTGTCCATGAAAGTGAATATCTCAAGATCTTGGAAACTGCTCACCAAGGTGTAGCTGGAGGACACTTTGGACCAGATCGGGTGATCAAGGCAATTCTATTTGCGGGCTTCTGGTGGCCTACCCTTCACATGGATGCACATACCTATGTGAAACGGTGTGATGTCTGTCAGCGAACTCAGTATCCTATACGCAAAGATGAGATGCCACTGAAACCTATGATGGGTGGACGTGCATTCTCTAAGTGGGGAATAGACTTTGTACGCCCTATTAATCCCCCAGCTAAGGGTTCACATGCTGAATATATCATTGTGGCCACGGATTATCTCACCAAGTGGGTAGAGGTAAAGGCTACGACAAAGAACGATGCTCAAACAACTGCTAAATTCTTGTTTGAGAATGTGTTCACAAGATATGGGCTACCTATAGAGCTTGTAAGTGATAGAGGCACTCACTTCTTAAATGAAGTTATTGAAAATCTGCTCCAAGAATTCTTGGTAATACATAAGAAGTCTGCCCCCTATCACCCTCAAGCTAATGGACAAGCCGAAAGCACCAACAAGATCTTATGCAATGTACTGACAAAATTGGTGAACACTAAACGCTCTGATTGGGACAAACAGCTACACCATGCTGTTTGGGCATACCGAGTCGCCTATAAAATGGTACTCCAAGCCACCCCCTTTCAGATGGTATTTGGCCAAAACGCGGTGCTACCTTTAGACTTTTTGATACCTACATTGACAATAGCACAAGAGCATGAATGGACAGGTCATGAGCTCTCCTCTAGGATCTTTGACCTTGAACGATTAGGAGAAACAAGACTGAGAGCAACTGCAGGAATCTATGCAGCTAAGAAGAGGCAGAAGGCATACTTTGATGCCCATGTGAAGGATAAGGGCTTGAAAGCAGGAGATCTAGTTTTAGTCTACACACTGAAGCAACACGCGAGGAAGCTAGAAAAGAGAGGCTACGGACCTATGATCATCAATAGGATCTCCACGAGTGGAGCAGTACAACTAGCCACGTTAGAGGGTGATGTTCTCCCAAACTATATTAGCGGTTGCAGAGTCAAGTTGTATCAGGAACCCCTCACGGAAGAAATGCTCAGCCGACTCAACACTGCTAAGAAACGCAAAGAGGAAGAAAAGCGAATTCGAGAAGAAGCTCAAGCAGAAGCGTTAGAACGCATCAGAAGGATGAAATTACGAAGGCAAGGTAGAGATCAGCCTAGAACAAATGACTGTGCTGATCAAGGATATCATATGGCAATGTGTGAAGTCGCAGGAACAAGCTCACAGAGGATAACTGATCGACGTCCTTTCGTAACCTTAGATATAGGACAAGGAAAGAGTGCAAGGACCGTAAGAGCCTTGATTGACTCAGGCGCAGCCACTAGTGCTGTTAGAGTGTCTTACTGTCAAGAGTTGCAGTTAACTGTCAATCCTGTGGAGGCATATCTCATAGGATTGGGAGGCGTGGAAACCCCTTGCATGGGTGAGGTGGAACTTCCCCTCTACATTCATGATGAGGCAATGACAGTTAAAGTACTAGTGTGTCAAGACGAGGATCTCATTGAACCTCTTGTCTTAGGTCAAGACTGGATCTATGACCAAGCAGTCAACTTAAACCTAAGAAGTGGACTTCTTCAGGTATGGGTCAATCATAGTCGAATCACAGTAGAGTTAGATAATGGAGCACTCAAAGAACTAGGAAAGGCACAGACTCCTGGTCCCTCCAGGGGTACACATGAAGATGACCATGCTGTTCTTGTCCAAAACTATGTGTTGCAGAGGAATGATATTCTCAAAAAAGGAGTCAGGGATGAAACGGAACTCCCTTCTTTTCCAAAGGCCAGAAGGAGGCAGCAACCAAAGGTGGATCAAAGGCAGAAGAAGCAGAGTACTACCCATGCCGGAAATCAAAAGTACCTGCGCGGCAAAATATCTCAGCAAGTAAACCAAGTATGGGTGCTGAAAGGCGAACACTCGGTAGCACTCCAGCCAACCACACGGGCAAAAACTCTTATTAGTAACCAACAACATGTCACTAATAAGACGTCTTCCGGAAATTCTTCTGCTAACGTGAAATCTATTTGGGTGCCCAAGAAGTCGATGAAGGCTAGCCCACAGTCAAGACAAATCTGGGTGCCTAAGGCTTGCTTGCGGGCGCAAATAGCTACGCCGAAGCCACAACCTATACAGCGTAACCCATTCACTCGCACGGCCAACATTCACTTGTCTTCAACACTCAAGAACATACCAAGGCCTATGAGCACGAACATACTCGCTTGTAAATGGGTCCCTAAAAGGCCTCATTTTCAAGCCGATACAACTATAAAGTTCTCTAGAGCCTCTACGACACCTACAAAAAGACCCATCCGCGGCATTTGGCAGCCTAAGACCTGTAATAAACCCCCCGACCCCAATTCGTAAATTCATCCCCACTTACTAACTGCATTAGTCTCCTAGGACTACCCACGAACTAACTACACAAACTGTCTTCGTGCACTTACTAACCACTAACTCACCATCAACCTCATGTTCATGTTGCAACGGGGACCACAACGGATTTATTCTGTCCATTACGATGTTAACACGTGGTTCTATATTCTCACAGAACCAACCAGCAAACAGAGCCATGGCAGAAGCAGGTGCAAGTTCTCAAGCCGGATCCGGTGCCCAGATTGTGGACATAGAAACACTCCTCCTCGAGCCACATCTCACCACAAGGCCGCAAGAACTTCAAGCCGTGCATGTGCTCCCCATTCAGGATCCTCCTCAAGGGCACACTTCTCAAGTAGGTAAGCATGCGCATTGGTTCAGTGATGTCGCTGGACCATTGGGCGATGGAACCTATTTCTGGGAAGCAGAATTGGAATTTAATGGAAAATGGGGTCGATACCACTTTTTCACGCGCGAGTTTGAAAGCTATCAAAACGCCGAAGTCATGCGATCAGTTTGGATCAAAGCGGGTGTGGACAGTTATTTCAGGGCCCACTTACCAAAGCCGAATTTCTTACGATGTTCATATCTGATCAGTACCATCACGCCAAGCAAGGCCAAGGGAGGCGATAGCACCTTTGTGTTGCCATCACTGCTGCCGGGTCATGAGCTTAAAAGATTCAAGTTGACCCTCAATCTGGTAAGAGAAGCATTGGGTATGTATGGCATGCACATCCCCACAGAAAAGGAAACAATGGTGCCAGGTCGAATGAAACACAAAGATCTTAATAAGCTGAAGGATATGGTAGCGATGACACCTACCATTGCGCTTCACCTGCGAACCATCATGCAACATTTTGCTTTTCCCGCACAGGAAAGATTCACAATGCCCCCAAAGAAAATTTGGTTCAGTTTGTATCTAGCAGAGACAGAAAGCCTTCCCATCAACGTACCACATTGGATCATAGATCAGATTCACCTAGCCCATCAAAGGTGGAACAAGAAGCAAAAAAATGTGCTTCATGGATGTTGCGCTCTCACAAAAATAATCTACCGATGTCTGGCGTATGATGTGCCTATTCAGCGGGCACTCATATGGCCCTGTGCTCAGGAATTCCAAAGAAGACTATCAGCAGCAGGTCCCCCATCAAAGAAGATGAGGGGGGGAGTACAACTACCATGTGCTCAACCAAGGGGAGCCACCACTACACCAGAAATTACCCCTCCCCAGACACGACGCGTTAGGCCATTCACAATCCGGCTACCAAGACCGAGCACAGATGGGCCTAATCTGGTATTCCCACCCGTCCCATCAGATCTGGAATTCCCACAGGGTTTTACTCTAAATGACCTCACGGATGAAGAAGTAGCCCGACTGATCTATGATTCTAATCTCGAGACGGAAACAGAACGTGCTCAGGAACCACAACCCCAGACAACAACAGCATCCCCCACCCGACCCGAAGTGGTAGAAGTCGACGTAGAGGAACAAGTGGAAGAACAAGAGGAAGAAGCCTACGAGGAACAAGAATATGACGAGCTTTCAGAGCTGGCAAGTGCCCCTGCGTATTCGGCACAAATCAAAAGACTATATCGAACCATGCAACTGGTTCAAGAACAGCATAAGATGTCACTGGAATCGGGCAAGAAACTCATGAACCAATTGCTAGCTGAGGAAGGTGTGGACGAGATGTTCATTGAGTCCATAAACCTTCATGCCGACGCAGTAGGATTGGATGAGGCCATCCATGAGGCAATGGCCTACATTCACAGATTTGAGAAGAGGGTTCCCGTTCGTCCCAGGAGGTCTGGGAAACAAATTCACATCAATATATCAGCACCAGGAGAGACAACGCAAGCAGACGAACATCAGGAAGCACCACTATCACCACCATCCCCACCTCGCACTACGCACTTCACTCCACCACATGACACTAGCACCACCTCGTCCACTACTACCACCATTGTCATGGGTATCCCACTCTCTCCGGGGATCCAATTTGGGGGAGTCACCATGCCCACTTTCACCACTCTGTTCACTGACGTCACATCCACTCCACCCACGATCCCCATCTACACTGTCACTCAAACAATTGACACTATGGAAACATCACCTGCCACAACACCGCTCCCTCCCCCCTTGCCACCTTCATCTCCCATACCCCCTCCACCCACATCTCCACTTGCATCCACATCATCCACAACTCCTTTTCCCGGCCCCATTCCCCCTGCATCTTCACCCCTCCCAGCATTATTTAATGTAAATAGCATATTTTTAGCATTAAATCAATGTGTATATCAGCTCCAGAATGAGTACAGAGCTCTGGACGGCCGGTACCAACAACTGACAACACACCACCAGAACTTACAAAGGCAATTTCACATCCTACAAGAGGAAAACGCAGAGGTGAATCAACGCTATACAACGCTTGAGCAGGCTCACCAAACACTATTGGAGACACCACAACCATCGACAGAATCAGGTGTAAAACAACTAGAAGCTTTGCTCGAAGTATACCAGGCCGATAACCTACGAGTCAGACGCAACTTGGCACTACTACGAAAACATATGGCCACAGCACTGGAGGAGAACAAAAGACTGCAAAAACAAAATGAAGAGAATCTGGAAGCGGCAATGGAAGGCTCCCCTCACGAGATAGATCCAGAGCAATTTAAAGCAATTCCCACGGAGACGATGAAAACCATTCTGGAAAGCTATGCAGATCTCCTGGAAGCCCATGATGACTTGGAAAGAGAGCGTGACACACTTCAGAGCAGGCTGAAGGAACAGGAAGAACAACCGAAGAGTGTCCCATCAACCTCCACCTCAGACGAAGTAAAGGCCTTAACCGAGCAGGTAGCACAATTACAAAAGAGGTTACTGACATACGAGAGGCAGCCATCCCCTGTGGTAGAACCAGAGCAAGAAGAGCTAGTCCCTATTGAGGTAGATGAGTCTTACGAGGAACCGTATGTTCCTTTGCCAATGCCAGGCGGGCGACGAACCTCAGAGGGACTAGACACATTGGAAGTGGAAGCACCCGAGTGGCTTCAGACACTGGAAAGGACAGCGAACACTCACGAAGAACGGGTGGCAATTCAAATCCAATCACTAGCGAACTTAGAAGAGACCGTCATAAAGTCTGAATACTTCAGAAGCATGTCTCACCATAGATGGATAGGCACCAATAATGACCAGTATGTGCCATTCTGTATACTTTTGGCCGATTACAACGTGGAGATTCAACGACAATGTGGCAAACCTCCCACCTTTGCTACACAATTTGGTCCAGATGATATACCGGAAAGTGCTCAGCGTGGGTCCATCCATCAACCCACCTGGAGAATCAGGCTTTTGGAAACGTATCCAGAAATGGTCCGAACCTGGAATAATATGCCGTTGTTTATTAAGTACAACCCTTGTTACATTCCAGTTCTGCGACGATGCACCTGGCCTGAATTCACTATAGCTGTCAAAGACATCAAAGCCTGTGCAAAATGGTTGAATTATGTTTATCTAGCAACTCCACGAGGACCTCCCACAGTCAATTACATGATTTCTACAATCCGTCACTGGAGTACTAGGCTACGCAATAATCTTGATGTGATGGCCCAGATGTGCATGAAAATATTTGAATTAATGCTGATCACTTTCAGGACGTTTAAAAACATTAAGGACCCTCACTTCTCCGGTGCAGGCTTTATGACAGGAAACCAAGATCTAGTGTATGATATGAGTACCACCCCGTCCATTGAAGTAATATATGCCTGGCACGCCAGAATCAAGTACCTCCCAGCCTGCTTTAAACAGACATTTGAGGAGATGTTCATCACAGGATTCTGGGAATATCACTCCGAAATCTTTATACCCAGACCATCACATCTCCTCCAATTATTTGCTGTGGAGAGAACTATTTACTCAGAACAATTGAGGGTGCCTCATCCAGATGTTCCCGGACCTGTGAATTGGGATGAATTGCTCACAGATCTAGCACGTGGCTTGCGACTCGAAGAACACCACCTAGCCTCCGATGTCGTCCAATATTATGTTCAAAAATCCTCTAGACAAGGGTCTGTCAGGGGCGACAGACGCGAGAGTGGGGGGGGTGTTGGCAGCAGTCAGGGAACCGAAGGAGCCACACGACGAAGAGAGTCAGAGCGAAGGGACAGCACAAGCAGACATGGCAGTCAAAGAAGATCTGGCAAGTAGGCCATCTAATTTTTCAAGACATCAAGGAGTTGAGCACACAAGAAGAAAGAGCAAGTAGGGAGCTCAAAGAGGTGTATGACAAATCAATAGAGAAAACTCTACACAAATAGTGATTTTCATCACTAAAAACCATTGTAAATATCATTTCGTATTTTTGTAGCTCCATTTTGTGCAAGCCAAGGAGTCCTTGAGCTTGAGGAGCTTTAGAAGTATCTACCTGCCAATTTTCACATTTTTTAGACTCCGTTTAAGCCCTCAAATTGGCCCTGGAACCTAATTTTTAACTAGGTCGGACACTAGGTCTGAACAGGGCCAAAGCTAGTCAAAAACTATAAAAGCAGCTAGAGAGCTCATTTTTTGGGGGAGATTGTAATTGAAATGAACTTGTAAGAGCTTTTTGAAAGTAATCTAAGAACTCCATTGATTCTCCCTCTTTGTCTTGCCGTGTGTGCGCGTGTGTGTGTATGTGTGTGCATGTTCGTGTGCTTCTCACTCACGCACTTGTGCCGCCACTTGCTCGAGGTCTTCATACCATCCTCACGTCTTCCCGGATTGACATTAAAGGAGGTGCTACTCATCATTGAGCTACAATGGGAGATTCTCTTCAAATAGAGAAGTTGGATAGAGAAAACTATCCTGCATGGTCAATGAGGAAGGAAGCTCATCTAATGAGCAAAGATTTGATAGCCTACATTACAGGTGAAGAAGAAAAGCCACAATTCAGAGATCCTAGTGTTCCAACTAGGGAAGAATTAACAGATTTGAAGAATTGGATGAAGAAAGATGCTCAAGCTAGGAGTATCATTTATATGGCAGTCAATGATTACTTGCTACCTCACATTAGAGGTCTTGAAAGTGCAAGTGATATATGGAATGCTTTGGAAGAGCATTTCCAAAACACCACAAAGTCAAGGAAGGCATCTTTATGGGCAGAATTTACAACTTTCAAGAAGAAGGCCTCTCAATCCATTTCAGATTATGTAACAAGGATGAAAGACATGGCAGATGCATTAGGAGCTGTTGATGAAGATATTGAGGAGGATAAATTGGTAAGGCAAATTCTTACAGGTTTGAGAGGTGATGACAAATGGAAGCCATTCATTTTGTCTACAGAGTTATCACTTGATCATTTCACTCCTGATTTAAATCAGTTGCTAGGTAATATGCTAACATTTGAGCAGGATGTTAAAGGAGATGGTGACAAAAGTACAGGTCATGCAATGTACTCAAAGGATAAGAATAAAGCTAACAAAGGAAAGCAACAATCAGGTGAAGATGAAGGCACAACTAGTCAAGCCAACTTCCTAAGAGGTAGAGGAGGTGGCAAAGGTAGAGGAAGAGGCAGAAATAACAAAGATGGAGCCAAAGCATGCTGGATTTGTGGTAAGACAAACCATTTAGCTAATGATTGTTGGCATAATAATCAAAGTAATGGAGGATACAATCAAAACTATAATTCAAGAGGAAGAGGAGGCAGAAATCAAAGAGGTAATTTCAGAGGTAGAGGTAGTAGGGGTTACTTTGGAAGAAATGCAGGTAGAGGTTTCCAAAGTCAACAATATAACAATACCTACTACAATTATGCTTCAGATCAGAAGGAAGATTCAACATTGATAATGAATGCAACTTGTGAAAGGCAGAATGAAGATCAAAGAGTTTTCTACATTGACTCAGGATGTAGCAATCACCTGAGTGGTAATATAGCCTTAATGACTGATTTGGAGAATAAGGTATCTAATCATGTTGTTCAAACAGGTGACAACACAAAGCACAATGTGAAGTCAATTGGATCAGCGAAGGCCAAGGATGGTAGCACCTTATTGAGTAAGGTATTGTATGTTCCTACAATTCCTAAGAATTTGATAAGTGTAGGACAAATTGTGGAAAAAGGTTATGAAGTAAGGTTCACTAATGAAGGAGTGTTTGTGGAAGACCCTAGCAATGGGTATAAACAAATTGTTTCAGGGAAGAAAGAAGGAAGATTGTTCACATTAAAGATTCAAGGTAATGTTGGTCATGCCTTGTTCACTTATGGAGGACATAAGATCTCTGAGTTAGATCTTCGGCACAAGAGGCTTGGACATTTCGATGAAAGAGGTATTAAAGACATGATTAATAATGGTTCAGTGCTTGGATTGCCTAATGTTGCAGGTCAACATATGACATACAGATGTGAGGCATGTCAATTAGGTAAGGCTCATAAGCAACCCTATTCCAAGCATGGGTTTATGTATTCAGAGAAACTTGAGTTGGTACACACAGATGTGTGGGGACCATCAAAGGACTTCAGTATCAATGGCTCAAGGTATTATGTGATTTATGTTGATGATGCTACCAGATGGATCACTATTTATGTGATCAAAGATAAGTCAGAAGTGTTCAATACTTTCAAACATTATCATATGTATGCAGAGAGAATTACAGGACATAACTTGAAGAGACTAAGGTCAGATGGAGGAGGAGAGTATTTCTCTAATGAGTTCAGTGATTACTTGTGGAATGCAGGTATAAAAAGAGAGGTTACTTGCAGGTACTCTCCTCAACAAAATGGTGTAGTAGAAAGGAGAAATAGGACTCTTGTTGAGTTTGCAAGGTCCATGATGAAGGAGAAAAATTGCCCAAATTATTTGTGGGCTGAGGCTGTAAATACAGCTACTTATTTAGTCAATAGGTTACCTTGTAAAGCCTTGCACGGTATGACACCTTATGAGGCATGGTGGGGTAAGAGACCTACACTAGACCATTGCAAAGTATTTGGATGTTTGGCCTATGCATATGTGCCATCACAATTAAGGCACAAATTAGAACCTAAAGCTGAAAAATATGTGTTTATTGGTTATGATGATAAGCAAATGGGATACAGGTTGTGGAATCCATCCACAAAACATTTTCTTGTGTCAAAAGATGTTACATTTGATGAGCAAGGTACTTGGTATGCAGGTACTATCAATATTAATACAGATGATGAAGAAATTATGAGCCAAAGGAAAGGTAAATCAAAAGTTCAGATATTTGATGAGCAAGAGAATAATGAAGTGCAGGTTGAAATGGAAGAGACACCAAGATTTGATCCTGAATGTGAAGAACCAGAAACCTCAAGAAGTGGAGAACTTAGGAGATCTACAAGAAACAAATGGCAACCCACAAGGTATAGCTATGATACTTCATTTTTGACTACTAAGGATTATGCATACATGGTTAAAGCAGATGAAGACCCTTCTACATATGAAGAGGCAAAAGGTAAAGAAAATTGGGAGAAAGCTATGGAGGAAGAATATGATGCATTGATGGAGAATCAAACATGGGATTTGGTTCCAAAGCCCAATAGTCAGAAGATCATTGGATGCAAGTGGGTCTATAAGACAAAAAGATTTGCAGATGGAAGTGTGTCTAGGTACAAAGCTAGACTTGTTGTCAAAGGGTTTGCTCAGACATATGGTGTTGATTATGATGAGACTTATAGTCCTGTGGCAAAGATGACAACCATCAAGACACTTATAGCAATTGCTGCATGCAAAGGTTGGAAATTGTGTCAATTAGATGTGAAGAATGCTTTTTTGAATGGTTATATTTCAGATGAAGTTTTCATGGAGCAACCTCAAGGATTCAGAGATGGAAGATATCCAGATCATGTGTGTAAGCTCAAGAGAGCTTTATATGGCTTGAACCAGGCCCCAAGGGCATGGAACTATAGACTTGTAAAGTTCCTAAAAGAACTTGGATTTCAAGTATCAAAAGCAGATAGTAGCTTGCTTGTCAAAGCAAGTGATGATGGGTTTATTTACATGTGCATATATGTTGATGATATCATTCTTACAGGTACAGATGAGAAAGGCATTCAAAGCTTAAAGAAGCAAATGGAGAAAGAGTTCAAAATCAGTGATTTGGGAGACTTGTCATACTTCTTGGGCATGGAGATATCATACACTCAACATGGAGTGTATGTGGCTCAAGAAAGGTATTTGAGAAACTTGTTAATCAAGTTTAAAATGAATGATTGTAGGGTAGCACCTACTCCAATGGAGGTGAATCATAAATTAAGCAGATTTGGAGGTGAAGAGTTCAAAGACATGAAGCAATATCAGAGTTTGGTTGGTAGTCTTATCTATGCTACATTAACTAGACCTGATTTATCATATGCAGTTGGGGTTTTGTCTCAATTCATGCATTGTCCTAGGAAAGAGAATTGGATTGCAGGTCAAAGAGTGTTGAGGTACATTAAGGGTACACTCAAAGAAGGTTTGTATTATGGTTTTACATCAGATACAAATATCAAGATCTATAGTGATGCAGATTGGGCAGGTAATCCAGATGATAGAAGGTCAACCTATGGATACATGTGTTATGTGGGAGATAAGTTAATCTCCTGGTGCTCAAAGAAGCAACATACAGTTGCTTTGTCATCTATAGAAGCAGAGGACAAAGGCATGGTTGAAGCTGCAAAAGAAGTCATTTGGCTTAAGACTCTCATGAAGAGTTTTGACACTATACAGAGCATACCTATCATTTATGGTGATAACATGAGTTCATTATATTTAGCTGCTAATCCTGTTTTTCATGCCAGGACTAAACACATTGAGATACAGTATCACTTTCTAAGAGAGAAGGTGATGGATAAGGAGATTGAAGTCATACATACTTCAACAAAAGATCAGATAGCTGATATGCTTACAAAGAGCTTGGATGGACCAAAGTTACAGAAGTTTAAAGACATGGCAGGCATAAAGAAGATAAGAGAAACCTCAATTGATGATTGAGGGGGAGTTGTTGTTGCAGACCAATCACCAATTGAAGTTTGGAAGACAAAAGATGGAGATAAGATCAAGTTTTTAAGCAAAGAAGGTGGATACATTCACAGGATGAATGATTTGTACACATATGTACATTAGTGAAGACATAGATCACTTATACTTTTGTCCAATTACAAACTTGTACATATTTGCCTATAAATATTTTGGAAAAAATGTCGGGGCAATAGAGGTGACAATAGAAGATCATGAGAATAGTGTATTGAGGAATTGTAAGAGCCATTAAGTCTTTTAGAAGTGAGTTGAATTGTCTATCCTCACTCAGTTGTAGATTTCTGAGAAATAGAAGAAAAATTGCGCCCGATGTTTCTTTGTTTTCTCCTCGTGTAGTAGATCTTTTGTGCATTCCTTTTGGAGATATCTAAGTCCATAGTTAATCAACCTATGGCTAGAGTTTGAGAATCTAATTGTGATGAGGCTATGAGAATTGTGTGTAGGAACATTCATATGTAAAGAATGTTCACAGTCTCCTGAAACAGGCGCAAATTTTGAGTTCAATGAAATGGACATTGCTCAGTGCACAGTGTAAAGTTTTACACATATGATAGCTCAAAGTCTAAGTTGAGAGATAAGCTATCTACATCTAAAAGCATTTGATCAAACGGGTTCGACATTAGGAGAACTATAGCTAAGAAGTTGCAGGTGTCAAAGTCGCTACTGCAGAGAAGGTGATTTACACATAGGTAAATTGTTTGTGTGATTTCTCAGAGTATACTGAATCATTTGCAGAGATTTAAGTTGGAGAAGGTGCACAACCTTAAGGCGAAGCAACGTACAAAGTTTTATCAAAAAACTTTAGACAAATGATTAGTCAATCAAGGATTAATCGGCAGCAGACTTTTCTGAGAAGTTGAATTTTTCAGAATAATCAATTTTCTGATAAGTTGATGAATGTTCTCTAAATTTGGTGAAGTCTGAAGTTGTTCTTGATATAGAGGTGGTCTAAATTCAAGGTCAACTTGTTCTTTTGGAGATTAACACTCTCCATCAGTGGTATCAGAGCAGAAAGCATCAGAATTGAAGAAAGGAGGATCCAGACTGCTACAGCTACAAAGAATTTGACATCTGAAGATTCAAAAGGTGAAAGCTTGCAAGGAAAAGCTTGAGAAGGAGATCATACGACATCAAGGAAGTCAAAAGGAGTATCATTCGAAGTAAAGGTAACTTTATCCTTCATAAAGGTTGAAGAATTCAATATACAGGTGAAGGAAGATGGGAGATTCTCTTCAAATAGAGAAGTTGGATAGAGAAAACTATCCTGCATGGTCAATGAGGATGGAAGCTCATCTAATGAGCAAAGATTTGATAGCCTACATTACAGGTGAAGAACAAAAGCCACAATTCAGAGATCCTAGTGTTCCAACTAGGGAAGAATTAAAAGATTTGAAGAATTGGATGAAGAAAGATGCTCAAGCTAGGAGTATCATTTATATGGCAGTCAATGATTACTTGCTACCTCACATTAGAGGTCTTGAAAGTGCAAGTGATATATGGAATGCTTTGGAAGAGCATTTCCAAAACATCACAAAGTCAAGGAAGGCATCTTTATGGGCAGAGTTTACAACTTTCAAGAAGAAGGCTTCTCAATCCATTTCAGATTATGTAACAAGGATGAAAGACATTGCAGATGCATTAGGAGCTGTTGATGAAGATATTGAGGAGGATAAATTGGTAAGGCAAATTCTTATAGGTTTGAGAGGTGATGACAAATGGAAGCCATTCATTTTGTCTACAGAGTTATCACTTGATCATTTCACTCCTGATTTAAATCACTTGCTAGGTCATATGCTAACATTTGAGCAGGATGTTAAAGGAGATGGTGACAAAAGTACAGGTCATGCAATGTACTCAAAGGATAAGAAGAAAGCTAACAAAGGAAAGCAACAATCAGGTGAAGATGAAGGCACAACTAGTCAAGCCAACTTCCTAAGAGGTAGAGGAGGTGGCAAAGGTAGAGGAAGAGGCAGGAATAACAAAGATGGAGCCAAAGCATGCTGGATTTGTGGTAAGACAAACCATTTAGCTAATGATTGTTGGCATAATAATCAAAGTAATGGAGGATACAATCAAAACTATAATTCAAGAGGAAGAGGAGGCAAAAATCAAAGAGGTAATTTCAGAGGTAGAGGTAGTAGGGGTTACTTTGGAAGAAATGCAGGTAGAGGTTTCCAAAGTCAACAATATAACAATACCTACTACAATTATGCTTTAGATGAGAAGGAAGATTCAACATTGATAATGAATGCAACTTGTGAAAGGCAGAATGAAGATCAAAGAGTTTTCTACATTGACTCAGGATGTAGCAATCACCTGAGTGGTAATATAGCCTTAATGACTGATTTGGAGAATAAGGTATCTAATCATGTTGTTCAAATAGGTGACAACACAAAGCACAATGTGAAGTCAATTGGATCAGTGAAGGCCAAGGATGGTAGCACCTTATTGAGTAAAGTATTGTATGTTCCTACAATTCCTAAGAATTTGATAAGTGTAGGACAAATTGTGGAAAAAGGTTATGAAGTAAGGTTCACTAATGAAGGAGTGTTTGTGGAAGACCCTAGCAATGGGTATAAACAAATTGTTTCAGGGAAGAAAGAAGGAAGATTGTTCACATTAAAGATTCAAGGTAATGTTGGTCATGCCTTGTTCACTTATGGAGGACATAAGATCTCTGAGTTAGATCTTTGGCACAAGAGGCTTGGACATTTCAATGAAAGAGGTATTAAAGACATGATTAATAATGGTTCAGTGCTTGGATTGCCTAATGTTGCAGGTCAACATATGACATACAGATGTGAGGCATGTCAATTAGGTAAGGCTCATAAGCAACCCTATTCCAAGCATGGGTTTATGTATTCAGAGAAACTTGAGTTGGTACACACAGATGTGTGGGGACCATCAAAGGACTTCAGTATCAATGGCTCAAGCTATTATGTGATTTATGTTGATGATGCTACCAGATGGATCACTATTTATGTGATCAAAGATAAGTCAGAAGTGTTCAATACTTTCAAACATTATCATATGTATGCAGAGAGAATTACAGGACATAAGTTGAAGAGACTAAGGTTGAATGGAGGGGGAGAGTTTTTCTCTAATGAGTTCAGTGTTTACTTGTGGAATGCAGGTATAAAAAGAGAGGTTACTTGCAGGTACTCTCCTCAACAAAATAATGTAGTAGAAAGGAGAAATAGGACTCTTGTTGATTTGGCAAGGTCCATGATGAAGGAGAAAAATTGCCCAAATTATTTGTGGGCTGAGGCTGTAAATACAGCTACTTATTTGGTCAATAGGCTACCCTGTAAAGCCTTGCAGGGTATGACACCTTATGAGGCATGGTGGGGTAAGAGACCTACACTAGACCATTGCAAAGTATTTGGATGTTTGGCCTATGCATATGTGCCATCACAATTAAGGCACAAATTAGAACCTAAAGCTGAAAAATATGTGTTTATTGGTTATGATGATAAGCAGATGGGATACAGGTTGTGGAATCCATCCACAAAACATTTTCTTGTATCAAACGATGTTACATTTGATGAGCAAGGTACTTGGTATGCAGGTACTATCAATATTAATACAGATGATGAAGAAATTGTGAGCCAAAGGAAAGGTAAATCAAAAGTTCAGATATTTGATGAGCAAGAGAATAATGAAGTGCAGGTTGAAATGGAAGAGACACCAAGATTTGATCGTGAATGTGAAGAACCAGAAACCTCAAGAAGTGGAGAACTTAGGAGATCTACAAGAAACAAATGGCAACCCACAAGGTATAGCTATGATACTTCATTTTTGACTACTAAGGATTATGCATACATGGTTAAAGCAGATGAAGACCATTCTACATATGACGAGAAAATTGGGAGAAAGCTATGCAAAAAGAATATGATGCATTGATGGAGAATCAAACATGGGATTTGGTTCTAAAGCCAAATAGTCAGAAGATCATTGGATGCAAGTGGGTCTATAAGACAAAAAGATTTGCAGATGGATGTGTGTCTAGGTACAAAGCTAGACTTGTTGTCAAAGGGTTTTCTCAGACATATGGTGTTGATTATGATGAGACTTATAGTCCTGTGGCAAAGATGACAACCATCAGGACACTTATAGCAATTGCTGCATGCAAAGGTTGGAAATTGTGTCAATTAGATGTGAAGAATGCTTTTTTGAATGATTATATTTCAGATGAAGTTTTCATGGAGCAACCTCAAGGATACAGAGATGGAAGATATCCAGATCATGTGTGTAACTCAAGAGAGCTTTATATGGCTTGAAGCAGGCCCCAAGGGCATGGAACTATAGACTTGTAAAGTTCCTAAAAGAACTTGGATTTCAAGTATCAAAAGCAGATAGTAGCTTGCTTGTCAAAGCAAGTGATGATGCGTTTATTTACATGTGCATATATGTTGATGATATCATTCTTACAGGTACAGATAAGAAAGGCATTCAAAGCTTAAAGAAGCAAATGGTGAAAGAGTTCAAAATCAGTGATTTGGGAGACTTGTCATACTTCTTAGGCATGGAGATATCATACACTCAACATGGAGTGTATGTGGCTCAAGAAAGGTATTTGAGAAACTTGTTAATCAAGTTTAAAATGAATGATTGCAAGGTAGCACCTACTCCAATGGAGGTGAATCATAAATTAAGCAGATTTGGAGGTGAAGAGTTCAAAGACATGAAGCAATATCAGAGTTTGGTTGGTAGTCTTATCTATGCTACATTAACTAGACCTGATTTATCATATGCAGTTGGGGTTTTGTCTCAATTCATGCATTGTCCTAGGAAAGAGCATTGGATTGCAGGTCAAAGAGTGTTGAGGTACATTAAGGGTACACTCAAAGAAGGTTTGTATTATGGTTTTACATCAGATACAAATATCAAGATCTATAGTGATGCAGATTGGGCAGGTAATCCAGATGATAGAAGGTCAACCTATGGATACATGTGTTATGTGGGAGATAAGTTAATCTCCTGGTGCTCAAAGAAGCAACATACAGTTGCTTTGTCATCTACACAAGCAGAGTACAAAGGCATGGTTGAAGCTGCAAAAGAAGTGATTTGGCTTAAGACTCTCATGAAGAGTTTTGACACTATACAGAGCATACCTATCATTTATGGTGATAACATGAGTTCAATATATTTAGCTGCTAATCCTGTTTTTCATGCGAGGACTAAACACATTGAGATACAGTATCACTTTCTAAGAGAGAAGGTGATGGATAAGGAGATTGAAGTCATACATACTTCAACAAAAGATCAGATAGCTGATATGCTTACAAAGAGCTTGGATGGACCAAAGTTACAGAAGTTTAAAGACATGGCAGGCATAAAGAAGATAAGAGAAACCTCAATTGATGATTGAGGGGGAGCTCTTGGTGCAGATCAATCACCAATTGAAGTTTGGAAGATAAAAGATGGAGATAAGATCAAGTTTTGAAGCAAAGAAGGTGGATACATTCACAGGATGAATGATTTGTACACATATGTACATTAGTGAAGACATAGATCACTTATACTTTTGTCCAGTTACAAACTTGTACATATTTGCCTATAAATATTTTGGAAAAAATGTCGGGGCAATAGAGGAGACAATAGAAGATCATGAGAATAGTGTATTGAGGAATTGTAAGAGCCATTAAGTCTCTTAGAAGTGAGTTGAATTGTCTATCCTCACTCAGTTGTAGATTTCTGAGAAATAGAAGAAAAATTGCGCCCGATGTTTCTGTGTTTTCTCCTCGTGTAGTAGATCTTTTGTGAATTCCTTTTGGAGATATCTAAGTCCATAGTTAATCAATCTATGGCTAGAGTTTGAGAATCTAATTGTGATCAAGAATTGTGTGTAGGAACATTCATATGTAAAGAATGTTCACAGTCTCCTGAAACAGGCGCAAATTTCGAGTTCAATGAAATAGACATTGCTCAGTGCACAGTGCAAAGTTTTACACATATGATAGCTCAAAATCTAAGTTGAGAGATAAGCTATCTACATCTAAAAGCATTTGATCAAACGGGTTCGACATTAGGAGAACTATAGCTAAGAAGTTGCAGGTGTCAAAGTCGCTACTGCAGAGAAGGTGATTTACACATAGGTAAATTGTTTGTGTGATTTCTCAGAGTATACTGAATCATTTGCAGAGATTTAAGTTGGAGAAGGTGCGCAACCTTAAGGCGAAGCAACCTACAAAGTTTTATCAAAAACTTTACACAAATGATTAGTCAATCAAGGATTAATCGGCAGCAGACTTTTCTGACAAGTTGAATTTTTCAGAATAATCAATTTTCTGATAAGTTGATGAATCTTCTCTAAATTTGGTGAAGTCTAAAGTTGTTCTTGATATAGAGGTGGTCTAAATTCAAGGTCAACTTGTTCTTTTGGAGATTAACATTCTTCAACCTTTATGAAGGATAAAGTTACCTTTACTTCGAATGATACTCCTTTTGACTTCCTTGATGTCGTATGATCTCCTTCTCAAGCTTTTCAGATTATGTAACAAGGATGAAAGACATTGTAGATGCATTAGGAGCTGTTGATGGAGATATTGAGGAGGATAAATTGGTAAGGCAAATTCTTATAGGTTTGAGAGGTGATGACAAATGGAAGCCATTCATTTTGTCTACAGAGTTATCACTTGATCATTTCACTCCTGATTTAAATCAGTTGCTAGGTCATATGCTAACATTTGAGCAGGATGTTAAAGGAGATGGTGACAAAAGTACAGGTCATGCAATGTACTCAAAGGATAAGAAGAAAGCTAACAAAGGAAAGCAACAATCAGGTGAAGATGAAGGCACAACTAGTCAAGCCAACTTCCTAAGAGTTAGAGGAGGTGGCAAAGGTAGAGGAAGAGGCAGAAATAACAAAGATGGAGCCAAAGCATGCTGGATTTGTGGTAAGACAAACCATTTAGCTAATGATTGTTGGCATAATAATCAAAGTAATGGAGGATACAATCAAAACTATAATTCAAGAGGAAGAGGAGGCAGAAATCAAAGAGGTAATTTCAGAGGTAGAGGTAGTAGGGGTTACTTTGGAAGAAATGCAGGTAGAGGTTTCCAAAGTCAACAATATAACAATACCTACTACAATTATGCTTCAGATCAGAAGGAAGATTCAACATTGATAATGAATGCAACTTGTGAAAGGCAGAATGAAGATCAAAGAGTTTTCTACATTGACTCAGGATGTAGCAATCACCTGAGTGGTAATATAGCCTTAATGACTGATTTGGAGAATAAGGTATCTAATCATGTTGTTCAAACAGGTGACAACACAAAGCACAATGTGAAGTCAATTGGATCAGTGAAGGCCAAGGATGGTAGCACCTTATTGAGTAAGGTATTGTATGTTCCTACAATTCCTAAGAATTTGATAAGTGTAGGACAAATTGTGGAAAAAGGTTATGAAGTAAGGTTCACTAATGAAGGAGTGTTTGTGGAAGACCCTAGCAATGGGTATAAACAAATTGTTTCAGGGAAGAAAGAAGGAAGATTGTTCACATTAAAGATTCAAGGTAATGTTGGTCATGCCTTGTTCACTTATGGAGGACATAAGATCTCTGAGTTAGATCTTTGGCACAAGAGGCTTGGACATTTCGATGAAAGAGGTATTAAAGACATGATTAATAATGGTTCAGTGCTTGGATTGCCTAATGTTGCAGGTCAACATATGACATACAGATGTGAGGCATGTCAATTAGGTAAGGCTCATAAGCAACCCTATTCCAAGCATGGGTTTATGTATTCAGAGAAACTTGAGTTGGTACACACAGATGTGTGGGGACCATCAAAGGACTTCAGTATCAATGGCTCAAGGTATTATGTGATTTATGTTGATGATGCTACCAGATGGATCACTATTTATGTGATCAAAGATAAGTCAGAAGTGTTCAATACTTTCAAACATTATCATATGTATGCAGAGAGAATTACAGGACATAAGTTGAAGAGACTAAGGTCAGATCGAGGGGGAGAGTATTTCTCTAATGAGTTCAGTGATTACTTGTGGAATGCAGGTATTAAAAGAGAGGTTACTTGCAGGTACTCTCGTCAACAAAATGGTGTAGCAGAAAGGAGAAATAGGACTCTTGTTGAGTTTGCAAGGTCCACGATGAAGGAGGAAAATTGCCCAAATTATTTGTGGGCTGAGGCTGTAAATACAACTACTTATTTGGTCAATAGGTTACCTTGTAAAGCCTTGCAGGGTATGACACCTTATGAGGCATGGTGGGGTAAGAGACCTACACTAGACCATTGCAAAGTATTTGGATGTTTGGCCTATGCATATGTGCCATCACAATTAAGGCACAAATTAGAACCTAAAGCTGAAAAATATGTGTTCATTGGTTATGATGATAAACAGATGGGATACAGGCTGTGGAATCCATCCACAAAACATTTTCTTGTATCAAAAGATGTTACATTTGATGAGCAAGGTACTTGGTATGCAGGTACTATCAATATTAATACATATGATGAAGAAATTGTGAGCCAAAGGAAAGGTAAATCAAAAGTTCAGATATTTGATGAGCAAGAGAATAATGAAGTGCAGGTTGAAATGGAAGAGACACCAAGATTTGATCCTGAATGTGAAGAACCAGAAACCTCAAGAAGTGGAGAACTTAGGAGATCTACAAGAAACAAATGGCAACCCACAAGGTATAGCTATGATACTTCATCTTTGACTCCTAAGGATTATGCATACATGGTTAAAGCAGATGAAGACCCTTCTACATATGAAGAGGCAAAAGGTAAAGAAAATTGGGAGAAAGCTATGCAGGAAGAATATGATGCATTGATGGAGAATCAAACATGGGATTTGGTTCCAAAGCCAAATAGTCAGAAGATCATTGGATGCAAGTGGGTCTATAAGACAAAAAGATTTGCAGATGGAAGTGTGTCTAGGTACAAAGCTAGACTTGTTGTCAAAGGGTTTGCTCAGACATATGGTGTTGATTATGATGAGACTTATAGTCCTGTGGCAAAGATGACAACCATCAGGACACTTATAGCAATCGCTGCATGCAAAGGTTGGAAATTGTGTCAATTAGATGTGAAGAATGCTTTTTTGAATGGTTATATTTCAGATGAAGTTTTCATGGAGCAACCTCAAGGATTCAGAGATGGAAGATATCCAGATCATGTGTGTAAACTCAAGAGAGCTTTATATGGCTTGAAACAGGCCCCAAGAGCATGGAACTATAGAATTGTAAAGTTCCTAAAAGAACTTGCATTTCAAGTATCAAAAGCAGATAGTAGCTTGCTTGTCAAAGCAAGTGATGATGGGTTTATTTACATGTGCATATATGTTGATGGTATCATTCTATAAAGAAGCAAATGGAGAAAGAGTTCAAAATCAGTGATTTGGGAGACTTGTCATACTTCTTGGGCATGGAGATATCATACACTCAACATGGAGTGTATGTGGCTCAAGAAAGGTATTTGAGAAACTTGTTAATCAAGTTTAAAATGAATGATTGCAGGGTAGCACCTACTCCAATGGAGGTGAATCATAAATTAAGCAGATTTGGAGGTGAAGAGTTCAAAGACATGAAGCAATATCAGAGTTTGGTTGGTAGTCTTATCTATGCTACATTAACTAGACCTGATTTATCATATGCAGTTGGGGTTTTGTCTCAATTCATGCATTGTCCTAGGAAAGAGCATTGGATTGCAGGTCAAAGAGTGTTGAGGTACATTAAGGGTACACTCAAAGAAGGTTTGTATTATTGTTTTACATCAGATACAAATATCAAGATCTATAGTGATGCAGATTGGGAAGGTAATCTAGATGATAGAAGGTAAACCTATGGATACATGTGTTATGTGGGAGATAAGTTAATCTCCTAGTGCTCAAAGAAGCAACATACAGTTGCTTTGTCATCTACAGAAGCAGAGTACAAAGGCATGGTTGAAGCTGCAAAAGAAGTCATTTGGCTTAAGACTCTCATGAAGAGTTTTGACACTATACAGAGCATACCTATCATTTATGGTGATAACATGAGTTCATTATATTTAGCTGCTAATCCTGTTTTTCATGCCAGGACTAAACACATTGAGATACAGTATCACTTTCTAAGAGAGAAGGTGATGGATAAGGAGATTGAAGTCATACATACTTCAAAAAAAGATCAGATAGCTGATATGCTTACAAAGAGCTTGGATGGACCAAAGTTATAGAAGTTTAAAGACATGGCAGGAATAAAGAAGATAAGAGAAACCTCAATTGATGATTGAGGGGGAGCTGTTGGTGCAGACCCATCACCAATTGAAGTTTGGAAGACAAGAGATGGAGATAAGATCAAGTTTTGAAGCAAAGAAGGTGGATACATTCACAAGATGAATGATTTGTACACATATGTACATAAGTGAAGACATAGATCACTTATACTTTTGTCTAGTTACAAACTTGTACATATTTGCCTATAAATATTTTGGAAAAAATGTCGGGGCAATAGAGGAGACAATAGAAGATCATGAGAATAGTGTATTGAGGAATTGTAAGAGCCATTAAGTCTCTTAGAAGTGAGTTGAATTGTCTATCCTCACTCACTTGTAGATTTCTGAGAAATAGAAGAAAAATTGCTCCTGATGTTTCTGTGTTTTCTCCTCGTGTAGTAGATCTTTTGTGAATTCCTTTTGGAGATATCTAAGTCCAGAGTTAATAAATCTATGGCTAGAGTTTGAGAATCTAATTGTGATCAGGCTAAGAGAATTGTGTGTAGGAACATTCATATGTAAAGAATGTTCACAGTCTCCTGAAACAGGCGCAAATTTCGAGTTCAATAAAATGGACATCGCTCAGTGCACAGTGTAAAGTTTTACACATATGATAGCTCAAAATCTAAGTTGAGAGATAAGCTATCTACATCTAAAAGCATTTGATCAAACGGGTTTGACATTAGGAGAACTATAGCTAAGAAGTTGCAGGTGTCAAAGTCGCTACTGCAGGTGATTACTTGTGGAATGCAGGTATAAAAAGAGAGGTTACTTGCAGGTACTCTCCTCAACAAAATGGTGTAGCAGAAAGGAGAAATAGGACTCTTGTTGAGTTTGCAATGTCCATGATGAAGGAGAAAAATTGCCCAAATTATTTGTGGGCTGAGGCTGTAAATACAGCTACTTATTTGGTCAATAGGTTACCTTGTAAAGCCTTGCAGGGTATGACACCTTATGAGGCATGGTGGGGTAAGAGACCTACACTAGACCATTGCAAAGTATTTGGATGTTTGGCCTATGCATATGTGCCATCACAATTAAGGCACAAATTAGAACCTAAAGCTGAAAAATATGTGTTTATTGGTTATGATGATAAGCAGATGGGATACAGGTTGTGGAATCCATCCACGAAACATTTTCTTGTATCAAAAGATGTTACATTTGATGAGCAAGGTACTTGGTATGCAGGTACTATCAATATCAATACAGATGATGAAGAAATTGTGAGCCAAAGGAAAGGTAAATCAAAAGTTCAGATATTTGATGAGCAAGAGAATAATGAAGTGCAGGTTGAAATGGAAGAGACACCAAGATTTGATCCTGAATGTGAAGAACCAGAAACCTCAAGAAGTGGAGAACTTAGGAGATCTACAAGAAACAAATGGCAACCCACAAGGTATAGCTATGATACTTCATTTTTGACTACTAAGGTTTATGCATACATGGTTAAAGCAGATGAAGACCCTTCTACATATGAAGAGGCAAAAGGTAAGGAAAATTGAGAGAAAGCTATGCAGGAAGAATATGATGCATTGATGGAGAATCGAACATGGGATTTGGTTCCAAAGCCAAATAGTCAGAAGATCATTGGATGCAAGTGGGTCTATAAGACAAAAAGATTTGCAGATGTAAGTGTGTCTAGGTACAAAGCTAGACTTGTTGTCAAAGGGTTTGCTCAGACATATGGTGTTGATTATGATGAGACTTATAGTCCTATGGCAAAGATGACAACCATCAGGACACTTATAGCAATTGCTGCATGCAAAGTTTGGAAATTGTGTCAATTAGATGTGAAGAATGCTTTTTTGAATGGTTATATTTCAGATGAAGTTTTCATGGAGCAACCTCAAGGATTCAGAGATGGAAGATATCCAGATCATGTGTGTAAGCTCAAGAGAGCTTTATATGGCTTGAAGCAGGCCCCAAGGGCATGGAATTATAGACTTGTAAAGTTCCTAAAAGAACTTGGATTTCAAGTATCAGAAAATTGAATTTAGACCACCTCTATATCAAGAACAACTTCAGACTTCACCAAATTTAGAGAACATTCATCAACTTATCAGAAAATTGATTATTCTGAAAAATTCAACTTCTCAGAAAAGTCTGCTGCCGATTAATCCTTGATTGACTGATCATTTGTGTAAAGTTTTTGATAAAACTTTGTAGGTTGCTTCGCCTTAAGGTTGCGCACCTTCTCCAACTTAAATCTCTGCAAATGATTCAGTATACTCTGAGAAATCACACAAACAATTTACATATGTGTAAATCACCTTCTCTGCACTAGCGACTTTGACACCTGCAACTTCTTAGCTATAGTTCTCCTAATGTCGAACCCGTTTGATCAAATGCTTTTAGATGTAGATAGCTTATCTCTCAACTTAGATTTTGAGCTATCATATGTGTAAAACTTTACACTGTGCACTGAGCAATGTCCATTTCATTGAACTCAAAATTTGCACCTATTTCAGGAGACTGTGAACATTCTTTACATATGAATGTTCCTACACACAATTCTCTTAGCCTGATCACAATTAGATTCTCAAACTCTAGCCATAGATTGATTAACTATGGACTTAGATATGTCCAAAAAGAATTCACAAAAGATCTACTACACGAGGAGAAAACACAGAAACATCGGGCACAATTTTTCTTCTATTTCTCAGAAATCTACAACTGAGTGAGGATAGACAATTCAACTCACTTCTAAGAGACTTAATGGCTCTTACAATTCCTCAATACACTATTTTCATGATCTTCTATTGTGTCCTCTATTGCCCCGTCATTTTTTCCAAAATATTTATAGGCAAATATGTACAAGTTTGTAGCTGGACAAAAGTATAAGTGATCTATGTCTTCACTAATGTACATATGTGTACAAATCATTCATCCTGTGAATGTATCCACCTTCTTTGCTTCAAAACTTGATCTTATCTCCATCTTTTGTCTTCCAAACTTCAATTGGTGATTGGTCTGCACCAACAGCTCCCCCTCAATCATCAATTGAGGTTTCTCTTATCTTCTTTATGCCTGCCATGTCTTTAAACTTCTGTAACTTTGGTCCATCCAAGCTCTTTGTAAGCATATCAGCTATCTGATCTTTTGTTGAAGTATGTATGACTTCAATCTCCTTATCCATCACCTTCTATCTTAGAAAGTGATATTGTATCTCAATGTGTTTAGTCCTGGCATGAAAAACAGGATTAGCAGCTAAATATAATGAACTCATGTTATCACCATAAATGATAGGTATGCTCTGTATAGTGTCAAAACTCTTCATGAGAGTCTTAAGCCAAATCACTTCTTTTGCAGCTTCAACCATGCGTCTGTACTCTGCTTCTGTAGATGACAAAGCAACTATATGTTGCTTCTTTGAGCACCAGGAGATTAACTTATCTCCCACATAACACATGTATCCATAGGTTGACCTTCTATCATCTGGATTACCTGCCCAATCTGCATCACTATAGATCTTGATATTTGTATCTGATGTAAAACCATAATACAAACCTTCTTTGAGTGTACCCTTAATGTACCTCAACACTCTTTGACCTGCAATCCAATGCTCTTTCCTAGGACTATGCATGAATTGAGACAAAACCCCAACTGCATATGATAAATCAGGTCTAGTTAATGTAGCATAGATAAAACTACCAACCAAACTCTGATATTGCTTCATGTCTTTGAACTCTTCACCTCCAAATCTGCTTAATTTATGATTCACCTCCATCGGAGTAGGTGCTACCCTGCAATCATTCATTTTAAACTTGATTAACAAGTTTCTCAAATACCTTTCTTGAGCCACATACACTCCATGTTGAGTGTATGATATCTCCATGCCCAAGAAGTATGACAAGTCTCCCAAATCACTGATTTTGAACTCTTTCTCCATTTGCTTCTTTAAGCTTTGAATGCCTTTCTCATCTGTACCTGTAAGAATGATATCATCAACATATATGCACATGTAAATAAACCCATCATCACTTGCTTTGACAAGCAAGCTACTATTTGCTTTTGATACTTGAAATCCAAGTTCTTTTAGGAACTTTACAAGTCTATAGTTCCATGCCCTTGGGGCCTACTTCAAGCCATATAAAGCTCTCTTGAGCTTACACACATGATCTGGATATCTTCCATCTCTGAATCCTTGAGGTTGCTCCATGAAAACTTCATCTGAATTATAACCATTCAAAAAAGCATTCTTCACATCTAATTGACACAATTTCCAACCTTTGCATGCAGCAGTTGCTATAAGTGTCCTGATGGTTGTCATCTTTGCCACAGGACTATAAGTCTCATCATAATTAACACCATATGTCTGAGCAAACCCTTTGACAACAAGTCTAGCTTTGTACCTAGACACACTTCCATCTGCAAATATTTTTGTCTTATAGACCCACTTGCATCCAATGATCTTGTGACTATTTGGCTTTGGAACCAAATCCCATGTTTGATTCTCCATCAATGCATCATATTCTTCCTGCATAGCTTTATCCCAATTTTCTTTACCTTTTGCCTCTTCATATGTAGAAGGGTCTTCATCTGCTTTAACCATTTATGCATGAACCTTAGTAGTCAAAAATGAAGTATCATAGCTATACCTTGTGGGTTGCCATTTGTTTCTTGTAGATCTCCTAAGTTCTCCACTTCTTGAGGTTTCTGTTTCTTCACATTCAGGATCAAATCTTGGTGTCTCTTCCATTTCAACCTGCACTTCATTATTCTCTTGCTCATCAAATATCTGAACTTTTGATTTACCTTTCCTTTGGCTCACAATTTCTTCATCATCTGTATTAATATTGATAGTACCTGCATACCAAGTACCTTGCTCATCAAATGTAACATCTTTTGATACAAGAAAATGTTTTGTGGATGGATTCCACAACCTCTATCCCATCTGCTTATCATCATAACCAATAAACACATATTTTTCAGCCTTAGGTTCTAATTTGTGCCTTAATTGTGATGGCACATATGCATAGGCCAAACATCCAAATACTTTGCAATGGTCTAGTGTAAGTCTCTTACCCCACCATGCCTCATAAGGTGTCATACCCTGCAAGGCTTTACAAGGTAACCTATTGACCAAATAAGTAGCTGTATTTACAGCCTCAGCCCACAAATAATTTGGGCAATTTTTCTCTTTCATCATGGACCTTGCAAACTCAACAAGAGTCCTATTTCTCCTTTCTGCTACACCATTTTGTTGAGGAGAGTACCTGCAAGTAACCTCTCTTTTTATACCTGCATTCCACAAGTAATCACCTGCAGTAGCGACTTGGACACCTGCAACTTCTTAGCTATAGTTCTCCTAATGTCGAACCCGTTTGATCAAATGCTTTTAGATGTAGATAGCTTATCTCTCAACTTAGATTTTGAGCTATCATATGTGTAAAACTTTACACTGTGCACTGAGCAATGTCCATTTCATTGAACTCAAAATTTGCACCTGTTTCAGGAGACTATGAACATTCTTTACATATGAATGTTCCTACACACAATTCTCTTAGCCTGATCACAATTAGATTCTCAAACTCTAGCTATAGATTGATTAACTATGGACTTAGATATGTCCAAAAGGAATTCACAAAAGATCTACTACACGAGGAGAAAACACAGAAACATCGGGCGCAATTTTTCTTCTATTTCTCAGAAATCTACTACTGAGTGAGGATAGACAATTCAACTCACTTCTAAGAGACTTAATGGCTCTTACAATTCCTCAATACACTATTCTCATGATCTTCTATTGTCTCCTCTATTGCCCCGACATTTTTTCCAAATTATTTATAGGCAAATATGCACAAGTTTGTAACTGGACAAAAGTATAAGTGATCTATGTCTTCACTAATGTACATATGTGTACAAATCATTCATCCTGTGAATGTATCCACCGTATTTGCTTCAAAACTTGATCTTATCTCCATCTTTTATCTTCCAAACTTCAATTGGTGATTGGTTTGCACCAACAGTGATTGGTCTGCACCAACAGCTCCCCCTCAATCATCAATTGAGGTTTCTCTTATCTTCTTTATGCCTACCATGTCTTTAAACTTTTGTAACTTTGGTCCATCGAAGCTCTTTGTAAGCATATCAGCTATCTAATCTTTTGTTGAAGTATGTATGACTTCAATCTCCTTATCCATCACCTTCTCTCTTAGAAATTGATACTGTATCTCAATGTGTTTAGTCCTGGCATGAAAAACAGGATTAGCAGCTAAATATAATGAACTCATGTTATCACCATAAATGATAGGTATGCTCTGTATAGTGTCAAAACTCTTCATGAGAGTCTTAAGCCAAATCACTTCTTTTGCAGCTTCAACCATGCCTTTGTACTCTGCTTCTGTAGATGACAAAGCAACTGTATGTTGCTTCTTTGAGCACCAGGAGATTAACTTATCTCCCACATAACACATGTATCCATAGGTTGACCTTCTATCATCTGGATTACCTGCCCAATCTGCATCACTATAGATCTTGATATTTGTATCTGATGTAAAACCATAATACAAACCTTCTTTGAGTGTACCCTTAATGTACCTCAACACTCTTTGACCTGCAATCCAATGCTCTTTCCTAGGTCAATGCATGAATTGAGACAAAAGCCCAACTGCATATGATAAATCAGGTCTAGTTAATGTAGCGTAGATAAGATTACCAACCAAACTCTGATATTGCTTCATGTCTTTGAACTCTTCACCTCCAAATCTGCTTAATTTATGATTCACCTCCATTGGAGTAGGTGCTACCCTGCAATCATTCATTTTAAACTTGATTAACAAGTTTCTCAAATACCTTTCTTGAGCCACATACACTCCATGTTGAGTGTATGATATCTCCATGCCCAAGAAGTATGACAAGTCTCCCAAATCACTGATTTTGAACTTTTTCTCCATTTGCTTCTTTAAGCTTTGAATGCCTTTCTCATCTGTACCTGTAAGAATGATATCATCAACATATATGCACATGTAAATAAACCCATCATCACTTTCTTTGACAAGCAAGCTACTATCTGCTTTTGATACTTGAAATCCAAGTTCTTTTAGGAACTTTACAAGTCTATAGTTCCATGCCCTTGGGGCATGCTTCAAGCCATATAAAGCTCTCTTGAGCTTACACACATGATCTCGATATCTTCCATCTCTGAATCCTTGAGGTTGCTCCATGAAAACTTCATCTGAAATATAACCATTCAAAAAAGCATTCTTCACATCTAATTGACACAATTTCCAACCTTTGCATGCAGCAATTGCTATAAGTGTCCTGATGGTTGTCATCTTTGCCACAGGACTATAAGTCTCATCATAATCAACACCATATGTCTGAGCAAACCCTTTGACAACAAGTCTAGCTTTGTACCTAGACACACTTCCATCTGCAAATCTTTTTGTCTTATAGACCCACTTGCATCCAATGATCTTCTGACTATTTGGCTTTGGAACCAAATACCATGTTTGATTCTCCATCAATGCATCATATTCTTCCTGCATAGCTTTCTCCCAATTTTCTTTACCTTTTGCCTCTTCATATGTAGAAGGGTCTTCATCTGCTTTAACCATGTATGCATAATCCTTAGTAGTCAAAAATGAAGTATCATAGCTATACCTTGTGGGTTGCCATTTGTTTCTTGTAGATCTCCTAAGTTCTCCACTTCTTGAGGTTTCTGGTTCTTCACATTCAGGATCAAATCTTGGTGTCTCTTCCATTTCAACCTGCACTTCATTATTCTCTTGCTCATCAAATATCTGAACTTTTGATTTACCTTTCCTTTGGCTCACAATTTCTTCATCATCTGTATTAATATTGATAGTACCTGCATACCAAGTACCTTGCTCATCAAATGTAACATCTTTTGATACAAGAAAATGTTTTGTGGATGGATTCCACAACCTGTATCCCATCTGCTTATCATCATAACCAATAAACACATATTTTTCAGCTTTAGGTTCTAATTTGTGCCTTAATTGTGAAGGCACATATGCCTAGGCCAAACATCCAAATATTTTGCAATGGTCTAGTGTAGGTCTCTTACCCCACCATGCCTCATAAGGTGTCATACCCTGCAAGGCTTTACAAGGTAACCTATTGACCAAATAAGTAGCTGTATTTACAGCCTCAGCCCACAAATAATTTGGGCAATTTTTCTCCTTCATCATGGACCTTGCAAACTCAACAAGAGTCCTATTTCTCCTTTCTGCTCACCATTTTGTTGAGGAGAGTACCTGCAAGTAACCTCTCTTTTTATACCTGCATTCCACAAGTAATCACTGAACTCATTAGAGAAATACTCTCCCCCTCCATCTGACCTTAGTCTCTTCAACTTATGTCCTGTAATTCTCTCTACATACATATGATAATGTTTGAAAGTATTGAACACTTCTGACTTATCTTTGATCACATAAATTCTCTGAATACATAAACCCATGCTTGGAATAGGGTTGCTTATGAGCCTTACCTAATTGACATGCCTCACATCTGTATGTCATATGTTGACCTGAAACATTAGGCAATCCAAGCACTGAACCATTATTAATCATGTCTTTAATACCTCTTTCATTGAAATGTCCAAGCCTCTTGTGCCAAAGATCTAACTCAGAGATCTTATGTCCTCCATAAGTGAACAAGGCATGACCAACATTACCGTGAATCTTTAATGTGAACAATCTTCCTTCTTTCTTCCCTGAAACAATTTGTTTATACCCATTGCTAGGGTCTTCCACAAACACTCCTTCATTAGTGAACCTTACTTCATAACCTTTTTCCACAATTTGTCCTACACTTATCAAATTCTTAGGAACTGTAGGAACATACAATACCTTACTCAATAAGGTGCTACCATCCTTGGCCTTCACTGATCCAATTGACTTCACATTGTGCTTTGTGTTGTCACCTGTTTGAACAACATGATTAGATACCTTATTCTCCAAATCAATCATTAAGGCTATATTACCACTCAGGTGATTGCTACATCCTGAGTCAATGTAGAAAACTCTTTGATCTTCATTCTGCCTTTCACAAGTTGCATTCATTATCAATGTTGAGTCTTCCTTCTGATCTGAAGCATAATTGTAGTAGGTATTGTTATATTGTTGACTTTGGAAACCTCTACCTGCATTTCTTCCAAAGTAACCCCTACTACCTCTACCTCTGAAATTACCTCTTTGATTTTTGCCTACTCTTCCTCTTGAATTATAGTTTTGATTGTATCCTCCATTACTTTGATTATTATGCCAACAATCATTAGCTAAATGGTTTGTCTTACCATAAATCCAGCATGCTTTGGCTCCATCTTTGTTATTCCTGCCTCTTCCTCTACCTTTGCCACCTCCTCTACCTCTTAGGAAGTTGGCTTGACTAGTTGTGCCTTCATCTTCACCTGATTGTTGCTTTCCTTTGTTAGCTTTCTTCTTATCCTTTGAGTACATTGCATGACCTGTACTTTTGTCACCATCTCCTTTAACATCCTGCTCAAATATTAGCATATGACCTAGCAACTGATTTAAATCAGGAGTGAAATGATCAAGTGATAACTCTGTAGACAAAATGAATGGCTTCCATTTGTCATCACCTCTCAAACCTGTAAGAATTTGCCTTACCAATTTATCCTCCTCAATATCTTCATCAACAGCTCCTAATGCATTTGCAATGTCTTTCATCCTTGTTACATAATCTGAAATGGATTGAGAGGCCTTCTTCTTGAAAGTTGTAAATTCTGCCCATAAAGATGCCTTCCTTGACTTTGTGGTGTTTTGGAAATGCTCTTCCAAAGCATTCCATATATCACTTGCACTTTCAAGACCTCTAATGTGAGGTAGCAAGTAATCATTGACTTCCATATAAATGATACTCCTAGCTTGAGCATCTTTCTTCATCCAATTCTTCAAATCTATTAATTCTTCCCTAGTTGGAACACTAGGATCTCTGAATTGTGGCTTTTCTTCTTCACCTGTAATGTAGGCTATCAAATCTTTGCTCATTAGATGAGCTTCCATCCTCATTGACCATGCAGGATAGTTTTCTCTATCCAACTTCTCTATTTGAAGAGAATCTCCCATCTTCCTTCACCTGTATATTGAATTCTTCAACCTTTATGAAGGATAAAGTTACCTTTACTTCAAATGATACTCCTTTTGACTTCCTTGATGTCGTATGATCTCCTTCTCAAGCTTTTCCTTGCAAGCTTTCACTTTTTGAATCTTCAGATGTCAAATTCTTTGTAGTTGCAGCAGTCTGGATCCTGCTTTCTTCAATTCTGATGCTTCCTGCTCTGATACCACTGATGGAGAGTGTTAATCTCCAAAAGAACAAAATGACCTTGAATTTAGACCACCTCTATATCAAGAACAACTTCAGACTTCACCAAATTTAGAGAACATTCATCAACTTATCAGAAAATTGATTATTCTGAAAAATTCAACTTCTCAGAAAAGTCTGCTGCCGATTAATCCTTGATTGACTAACCATTTGTGTAAAGTTTTTGATAAAACTTTGTAGGTTGCTTTGCCTTAAGGTTGCGCACCTTCTCCAACTTAAATCTCTGCAAATGATTCAGTATACTCTGAGAAATCACACAAACAATTTACCTATGTGTAAATCACCTTCTCTGCAGTAGCGACTTTGACACCTGCAACTTCTTAGCTATAGTTCTCCTAATGTCGAACCCGTTTGATCAAATGCTTTTAGATGTAGATAGCTTATCTCTCAACTTAGATTTTGAGCTATCATATGTGTAAAACTTTACATTGTGCACTGAGCAATGTCCATTTCATTGAACTCGAAATTTGCGCCTGTTTCAGGAGACTGTGAAGATTCTTTACATATGAATGTTCCTACACACAATTCTCTTAGCCTGATCACAATTAGATTCTCAAACTCTAGCCATAGATTGATTAACTATGGACTTAGATATCTCCAAAAGGAATTCACAAAAGATCTACTACACGAGGAGAAAACACAGAAACATCGGGCGCAATTTTTCTTCTATTTCTCAGAAATCTATAACTGAGTGAGGATAGACAATTCTACTCACTTCTAAGAGACTCAATGGCTCTTAGAATTCCTCAATACACTATTCTCATGATCTTCTATTGTCTCCTCTATTGCCCCGACATTTTTTCCAAAATATTTATAGGCAAATATGTACAAGTTTGTAACTGGACAAAAGTATAAGTGATCTATGTCTTCACTAATGTACATATGTGTACAAATCATTCATCCTGTGAATGTATCCACCTTCTTTGCTTCAAAACTTGATCTTATCTCCATCTTTTGTCTTCCAAACTTCAATTGGTGATTGGTCTGCACCAACAACTCCCCCTCAATCATCAATTGAGGTTTCTCTTATCTTCTTTATGCCTGCCATGTCTTTAAACTTCTGTAACTTTGGTCCATCCAAGCTCTTTGTTAGCATATCAGCTATCTGATCTTTTGTTGAAGTATGTATGACTTCAATCTCCTTATCCATCACCTTCTCTCTTAGAAAGTGATAGTGTATCTCAATGTGTTTAGTCCTGGCATGAAAAACAGGATTAGCAGCTAAATATAATGAACTCATGTTATCACCATAAATGATAGGTATGCTCTGTATAGTGTCAAAACTCTTCATGAGAGTCTTAAGCCAAATCACTTCTTTTGTAGCTTCAACCATGCCTTTGTACTCTGCTTCTGTAGATGACAAAGCAACTCTATGTTGCTTCTTTGAGCACCAGGAGATTAACTTATCTCCCACATAACACATGTATCCATAGGTTGACCTTCTATCATCTGGATTACCTGCCCAATCTGCATCACTATAGATCTTAATATTTGTATCTGATGTAAAACCATAATACAAACCTTCTTTGAGTGTACCCTTAATGTACCTCAACACTCTTTGACCTGCAATCCAATGCTCTTTCCTAGTGCAATGCATGAATTGAGACAAAACCCCAACTGCATATGATAAATCAGGTCTAGTTAATGTAGCATAGATAAGACTACCAACCAAACTCTGATATTGCTCCATGTCTTTGAACTCTTCACCTCCAAATCTGCTTAATTTATGATTCACCTCCATTGGAGTAGGTGCTACCCTGCAATCATTCATTTTAAACTTGATTAACAAGTTCCTCAAATACCTTTCTTGAGCCACATACACTCCATGTTGAGTGTATGATATCTCCATGCCTAAGAAGTATGACAAGTCTCCCAAATCACTGATTTTGAACTCTTTCTCCATTTGCTTCTTTAAGCTTTGAATGCCTTTCTCACATGTACCTATAAGAATGATATCATCAACATATATGCACATGTAAATAAACCCATCATCACTTGCTTTGACAATCAAGCTACTATCTGCTTTTGATACTTGAAATCCAAGTTCTTTTAGGAACTTTACAAGTCTATAGTTCCATGCCCTTGGGGCCTGCTTCAAGCCATATAAAGCTCTCTTGAGCTTACACACATGATCTGGATATCTTCCATCTCTGAATCCTTGAGGTTGCTCCATGAAAACTTCATCTGAAATATAACCATTCAAAAAAGCATTCTTCACATCTAATTGACACAATTTCCAACCTTTGCATGCAGCAATTGCTATAAGTGTCCTGATGGTTGTCATCTTTGCCACAGGACTATAAGTCTCATCATAATCAACACCATATGTCTGAGCAAACCCTTTGACAACAAGTCTAGCTTTGTACCTAGACACACTTCCATCTGCAAATCTTTTTGTCTTATAGACCCACTTGCATCCAATGATCTTCTGACTATTTGGCTTTGGAACCAAATCCCATGTTTGATTCTCCATCAATGCACCATATTCTTCCTGCATAGCTTTCTCCCAATTTTCTTTACCTTTTGCCTCTTCATATGTAGAAGGGTCTTCATCTGCTTTAACCATGTATGCATAATCCTTAGTAGTCAAAAATGAAGTATCATAGCTATACCTTGTGGGTTGCCATTTGTTTCTTGTAGATCTCCTAAGTTCTCCACTTCTTGAGGTTTCTGGTTCTTCACATTCAGGATCAAATCTTGGTGTCTCTTCCATTTCAACCTGCACTTCATTATTCTCTTGCTCATCAAATATCTGAACTTTTGATTTACCCTTCCTTTGGCTCACAATTTCTTCATCATCTGTATTAATATTGATAGTACCTGCATACCAAGTACCTTGCTCATCAAATGTAACATCTTTTGATACAAGAAAATGTTTTGTGGATGGATTCCACAACCTGTATCCCATCTACTTATCATCATAACCAATAAACACATATTTTTCAGCTTTAGGTTCTAATTTGTGCCTTAATTGTGATGGCACATATGCATAGGCCAAACATCCAAATACTTTGCAATGGTGTAGTGTAGGTCTCTTACCCCACCGTGCCTCATAAGGTGTCATAACCTGCAAGGCTTTACAATGTAACCTATTGACCAAATAAGTAGCTGTATTTACAGCCTCAGCCCACAAATAATTTGGGCAATTTTTCTCCTTCATCATGGACCTTGCAAACTCAACAAGTGTCCTATTTGTCCTTTCTGCTACACCATTTTGTTGAGGAGAGTACCTGCAAGTAACCTCTCTTTTTATACCTGCATTCCACAAGTAATCACTGAACTCATTAGAGAAATACTCTCCCCCTCCATCTGACCTTAGTCTCTTCAACTTATGTCCTGTAATTCTCTCTGCATACATATGATAATGTTTGAAAGTATTGAACACTTGTGACTTATCTTTGATCACATAAATAGTGATCCATCTGGTAGCATCATCAACATAAATCACATAATACCTTGAGCCATTGATACTGAAGTCTTTTGATGGTCCCCACACATCTGTGTGTACCAACTCAAGTTTCTCTAAATACATAAACCCATGCTTGGAATAGGGTTGCTTATGAGCCTTACCTAATTGACATGCCTCACATCTGTATGTCATATGTTGACCTGCAACATTAGGCAATCCAAGCACTGAACCATTATTAATCATGTCTTTAATACCTCTTTCATTGAAATGTCCAAGCCTCTTGTGCCAAAGATCTAACTCAGAGATCTTATGTCCTCCATAAGTGAACAAGGCATGACCAACATTACCTTGAATCTTTAATGTGAACAATCTTCCTTCTTTCTTTCCTGAAACAATTTGTTTATACCCATTGCTAGGGTCTTCCACAAACACTCCTTCATTAGTGAACCTTACTTCATAACCTTTTTCAACAATTTGTCCTACACTTATCAAATTCTTAGGAATTGTAGGAACATACAATACCTTACTCAATAAGGTGCTACCATCCTTGGCCTTCACTGATCCAATTGACTTCACATTGTGCTTTGTGTTGTCACCTGTTTGAACAATATGATTAGATACCTTATTCTCCAAATCAATCATTAAGGCTATATTACCACTCAGGTGATTGCTACATCCTGAGTCAATGTAGAAAACTCTTTGATCTTCATTCTGCCTTTCACAAGTTGCATTCATTATCAATGTTGAATCTTCCTTCTGATCTGAAGCATAATTGTAGTAGGTATTGTTATATTGTTGACTTTGGAAACCTCTACCTGCATTTCTTCCAAAGTAACCCCTACTACCTCTACCTCTGAAATTACCTCTTTGATTTCTGCCTCCTCTTCCTCTTGAATTATAGTTTTGATTGTATCCTCCATTACTTTGATTATTATGCCAACAATCATTAGCTAAATGGTTTGTCTTACCACAAATCCAGCATGCTTTGGCTCCATCTTTGTTATTCCTGCCTCTTCCTCTACCTTTGCCACCTCCTCTACCTCTTAGGAGGTTGGCTTGACTAGTTGTGCCTTCATCTTCACCTGATTGTTGCTTTCCTTTGTTAGCTTTCTTCTTATCCTTTGAGTACATTGCATGACCTGTACTTTTGTCACCATCTCCTTTAACATCCTGCTCAAATGTTAGCATATGACCTAGCAACTGATTTAAATCAGGAGTGAAATGATCAAGTGATAACTCTGTAGACAAAATGAATGGCTTCCATTTGTCATCACCTCTCAAACCTGTAAGAATTTGCCTTACTAATTTATCCTCCTCAATATCTTCATCAACAGCTCCTAATGCATCTGCAATGTCTTTCATCCTTGTTACATAATCTGAAATGGATTGAGAGGCCTTCTTCTTGAAAGTTATAAATTCTGCCCATAAAGATGCCTTCCTTGACTTTGTGGTGTTTTGGAAATGCTCTTCCAAAGCATTCCATATATCACTTGCACTTTCAAGACCTCTAATGTGAGGTAGCAAGTAATCATTGACTGCCATATAAATGATACTCCTAGCTTGAGCATCTTTCTTCATCCAATTCTTCAAATCTGTTAATTCTTCCCTAGTTGGAACACTAGGATCTTTGAATTGTGGCTTTTTTTCTTCACCTGTAATGTAGGCAATCAAATCTTTGCTCATTAGATGAGCTTCCATCCTCATTGACCATGCAGGATAGTTTTCTCTATCCAACTTCTCTATTTGAAGAGAATCTCCCATCTTCCTTCACCTGTATATTGAATTCTTCAACCTTTATGAAGGATAAAGTTACCTTTACTTCGAATGATACTCCTTTTGACTTCCTTGATGTCGTATGATCTCCTTCTCAAGCTTTTCCTTGCAAGCTTTCACCTTTTGAATCTTCAGATGTCAAATTCTTTGTAGTTGCAGCAGTCTGGATCCTCCTTTCTTCAATTCTGATGCTTCCTGCTCTGATACCACTGATGGAGAGTGTTAATCTCCAAAAGAACAAGTTGACCTTGAATTTAGACCACCTCTAAATCAAGAACAACTTCAGACTTTACCAAATTTAGAGAACATTCATCAACTTATCAGAAAATTGATTATTCTGAAAAATTCAACTTCTCAGAAAAGTCTGCTGCCGATTAATCCTTGATTGACTAATCATTTGTGTAAAGTTTTTGATAAAACTTTGTAGGTTGCTTTGCCTTAAGGTTATGCACCTTCTCCAACTTAAATCTCTGCAAATGATTCAGTATACTATGAGAAATCACACAAACAATTTACCTATGTGTAAATCACCTTCTCTGCAGTAGTGACTTTGACACCTGCAACTTCTTAGCTATAGTTCTCCTAATGTCGAACCCGTTTGATCAAATGCTTTTAGATGTAGATAGCTTATCTCTCAACTTAGATTTTGAGCTATCATATGTGTAAAACTTTACACTGTGCACTGAGCAATGTCCATTTCATTGAACTCAAAATTTGCGCCTGTTTCAGGAGACTGTGAACATTCTTTAGATATGAATGTTCCTACACACAATTCTCTTAGCCTGATCACAATTAGATTCTCAAACTCTAGCCATAGATTGATTAACTATGGACTTAGATATCTCCAAAAGGAATTCACAAAAGATCTACTACACAAGGAGAAAACACAGAAACATCGGGCGCAATTTTTCTTCTATTTCTCAGAAATCTACAACTGAGTGAGGATAGACAATTCAACTCACTTCTAAGAGACTTAATGGCTCTTACAATTCCTCAATACACTATTCTCATGATCTTCTATTGTCTCCTCTATTTCCCCGAAATTTTTTCCAAAATATTTATAGGCAAATATGTACAAGTTTGTAACTGGACAAAAGTATAAGTGATCTATGTCTTCACTAATGTACATATGTGTACAAATCATTCATCCTGTGAATGTATCCACCTTCTTTGCTTCAAAACTTGATCTTATCTCCATCTTTTGTCTTCCAAACTTCAATTGGTGATTGGTCTGCACCAACAGCTCCCCCTCAATCATCAATTGAGGTTTCTCTTATCTTCTTTATGCCTGCCATGTCTTTAAACTTCTGTAACTTTGGTCCATCCAAGCTCTTTGTAAGCATATCAGCTATCTGATCTTTTGTTGAAGTATGTATGACTTCAATCTCCTTATCCATCACCTTCTCTCGTAGAAAGTGATACTGTATCTCAATGTGTTTAGTCCTGGCAAGAAAAACAGGATTAGCAGCTAAATATAATGAACTCATGTTATCACCATAAATGATAGGTATGCTCTGTATAGTGTCAAAACTCTTCATGAGAGTCTTAAGCCAAATCACTTCTTTTGCAGCTTCAACCATGCCTTTGTACTCTGCTTCTGTAGATGACAAAGCAACTGTATGTTGCTTCTTTGAGCACCAGGAGATTCACTTATCTCCCACATAACACATGTATCCATAGGTTGACCTTCTATCATCTGGATTACCTGCCCAATCTGCATCACTATAGATCTTGATATTTGTATCTGATGTAAAACCATAATACAAACCTTCTTTGAGTGTACCCTTAATGTACCTCAACACTCTTTGACCTGCAATCCAATGCTCTTTCCTAGGACAATGCATGAATTGAGACAAAACCCCAACTACATATGATAAATCAGGTCTAGTTAATGTAGCATAGATAAGACTACCAACCAAACTCTGATATTGCTTCATGTCTTTGAAGTCTTCACCTCCAAATCTGCTTAATTTATGATTCACCTCCATTGGAGTAGGTGCTACCCTGCAATCATTCATTTTAAACTTGATTAACAAGTTCTCAAATACCTTTCTTGAGCCACATACACTTCATGTTGAGTGTATGATATCTCCATGCCTAAGAAGTATGACAAGTCTCCCAAATCAGTGATTTTGAACTCTTTCTCCATTTGCTTCTTTAAGCTTTGAATGCCTTTCTCACATGTACCTGTAAGAATGATATCATCAACATATATGCACATGTAAATAAACCCATCATCACTTGCTTTGACAAGCAAGCTACTATCTGCTTTTGATACTTGAAATCCAAGTTCTTTTAGGAACTTTACAAGTCTATAGTTCCATGCCCTTGGGGCCTGCTTCAAGCCATATAAAGCTCTCTTGAGCTTACACACATGATCTGGATATCTTCCATCTCTCAATCCTTGAGGTTGCTCCATGAAATATTCATCTGAAATATAACCATTCAAAAAAGCATTCTTCACATCTAATTGACACAATTTCCAACCTTTGCATGCAGCAATTGTTATAAGTGTCCTGATGGTTGTCATCTTTGCCACACGACTATAAGTCTCATCATAATCAACACCATATGTCTGAGCAAACCCTTTGACAACAAGTCTAACTTTGTACCTAGACACACTTCCATGTGCAAATCTTTTTGTCTTATAGACCCACTTGCATCCAATGATCTTCTGACTATTTGGCTTTGGAACCAAATCCCATGTTTGATTCTCCATCAATGCATCATATTCTTCCTGCATAGCTTTCTCCCAATTTTCTTTACCCTTTGCCTCTTCATATGTAGAAGGGTCTTCATCTGCTTTAACCATGTATGCATAATCCTTAGTAGTCAAAAATGAAGTATCATAGCTATACCTTGTGGGTTGCCATTTGTTTCTTGTAGATCTCCTAAGTTCTCCACTTCTTGAGGTTTCTGGTTCTTCACATTCAGGATCAAATCTTGGTGTCTCTTCCATTTCAACCTGCACTTCATTATTCTCTTGCTCATCAAATATCTGAACTTTTGATTTACCTTTCCTTTGGCTCACAATTTCTTCATCATCTGTATTAATATTGATAGTACCTGCATACCAAGTACCTTGCTCATCAAATGTAACATCTTTTGATACAAGAAAATGTTTTGTGGATGGATTCCACAACCTGTATCCCATCTGCTTATCATCATAACCAATAAACACATATTTTTCAGCTTTAGTTTCTAATTTGTGCCTTAATTGTGATGGCACATATGCATAGGCCAAACATCCAAATACTTTGCAATGGTCTAGTGTAGGTCTCTTACCCCACCGTGCCTCATAAGGTGTCATACCCTGCAAGGCATTACAATGTAACCTATTGACCAAATAAGTAGCTGTATTTACAGCCTCAACCCACAAATAATTTGGGCAATTTTTCTCCTTCATCATGGACCTTGCAAACTCAACAAGAGTCCTATTTCTCCTTTCTGCTACACCATTTTGTTGAGGAGATTACCTGCAAGTAACCTCTCTTTTTATACCTGCATTCCACAAGTAATCACTGAACTCATTAGAGAAATACTCTCCCCCTCCATCTGACCTTAGTCTCTTCAACTTATGTCCTGTAATTCTCTCTGCATACATATGATAATGTTTGAAAGTATTGAACACTTCTGACTTATCTTTGATCACATAAATACTGATCCATCTGGTAGCATCATCAACATAAATCACATAATACCTTGAACCATTGATACTGAAGTCCTTTGATGGTCCCCACACATCTGTGTGTACCAACTCAAGTTTCTCTGAATACATAAACCCATGCTTGGAATAGGGTTGCTTATGAGCCTTACCTAATTGACATGCCTCACATCTGTATGTCATATGTTGACCTGCAACATTAGGCAATCCAAGCACTGAACCATTATTAATCATGTCTTTAATACCTCTTTCATTGAAATGTCCAAGCCTCTTGTGCCAAAGATCTAACTCAGAGATCTTATGTCCTCCATAAGTGAACAAGGCATGACCAACATTACCATGAATCTTTAATGTGAACAATCTTCCTTCTTTCTTCCCTGAAACAATTTGTTTATACCCATTGCTAGGGTCTTCCACAAACACTCCTTCATTAGTGAACCTTACTTCATAACCTTTTTCCACAATTTGTCCTACACTTATCAAATTCTTAGGAATTGTAGGAACATACAATACCTTACTCAATAAGGTGCTACCATCCTTGGCCTTCACTGATCCAATTGACTTCACATTGTGCTTTGTGTTGTCACCTGTTTGAACAACATGATTAGATACCTTGTTCTCCAAATCAATCATTAAGGCTATATTACCACTCAGGTGATTGCTACATCCTGAGTCAATGTAGAAAACTCTTTGATCTTCATTCTGCCTTTCACAAGTTGCATTCATTATCAATGTTGAATCTTCCTTCTGATCTGAAGCATAATTGTAGTAGGTATTGTTATATTGTTGACTTTGGAAACCTCTACCTGCATTTCTTCCAAAGTAACCTCTACTACCTCTACCTCTGAAATTACCTCTTTGATTTCTGCCTCCTCTTCCTCTTGAATTATATTTTTGATTGTATCCTCCATTACTTTGATTATTATGCCAACAATCATTAGCTAAATGGTTTGTCTTACCACAAATCCATCATGCTTTGGCTCCATCTTTGTTATTCCTACCTCTTCCTCTACCTTTGCCACCTCCTCTACCTCTTAGGAAGTTGGCTTGACTAGTTGTGCGTTCATCTTCACCTGATTGTTGCTTTCCTTTGTTAGCTTTCTTCTTATCCTTTGAGTACATTGCATGACCTATACTTTTGTCACCATCTCCTTTAACATCCTGCTCAAATGTTAGCATATGACCTAGCAACTGATTTAAATCAGGAGTGAAATGATCAAGTGATAACTCTGTAGACAAAATGAATGGCTTCCATTTGTCATCACCTCTCAAACCTGTAAGAATTTGCCTTACCAATTTATCCTCCTCAATATCTTCATCAACAGCTCCTAATGCATCTGCAATGTCTTTCATCCTTGTTACATAATCTGAAATGGATTGAGAGGCCTTCTTCTTGAAAGTTGTAAATTCTGCCCATAAAGATGCCTTCCTTGACTTTGTGGTGTTTTGGAAATGCTCTTCTAAAGCATTCCATATATCACTTGCACTTTCAAGACCTCTAATGTGAGGTAGCAAGTAATCATTGACTGCCATATAAATGATACTCCTAGCTTGAGCATCTTTCTTCATCCAATTCTTCAAATCTGTTAATTCTTCCCTAGGTGGAACACTAGGATCTCTGAATTGTGGCTTTTCTTCTTCACCTGTAATGTAGGCTATCAAATCTTTGCTCATTAGATGAGCTTCCATCCTCATTGACCATGCAGGATAGTTTTCTCTATCCAACTTCTCTATTTGAAGAGAATCTCCCATCTTCCTTCACCTGTATATTGAATTCTTCAACCTTTATGAAGGATAAAGTTACCTTTACTTCGAATGATACTCCTTTTGACTTCCTTGATGTCGTATGATCTCCTTCTCAAGCTTTTCCTTGCAAGCTTTCACCTTTTGAATCTTCAGATGTCAAATTCTTTGTAGCTGCAGCAGTCTGGATCCTCCTTTCTTCAATTCTGATGCTTCCTGCTCTGATACCACTGATGGAGAGTGTTAATCTCCAAAAGAACAAGTTGACCTTGAATTTAGACCACCTCTATATCAAGAACAACTTCAGACTTCACCAAATTTAGAGAACATTCATCAACTTATCAGAAAATTGATTATTCTGAAAAATTCAACTTCTCAGAGAAGTCTGCTGCCGATTAATCCTTGATTGACTAATCATTTGTGTAAAGTTTTTGATAAAACTTTGTAGGTTGCTTCGCCTTAAGGTTGCCCACCTTGTCCAACTTAAATCTCTAGAAATGATTCAGTATACTCTGAGAAATCACACAAACAATTTACCTATGTGTAAATCACCTTCTCTGCAGTAGCGACTTTGACACCTGCAACTTCTTAGCTATAGTTCTCCTAATATCGAACCCGTTTGATCAAATGATTTTAGATGTAGATATCTTATCTCTCAACTTAGATTTTGAGCTATCATATGTGTAAAACTTTACACTGTGCACTGAGCAATGTCCATTTCATTGAACTCAAAATTTGCACCTGTTTCAGGAGACTATCAACATTCTTTACATATGAATGTAAAGAATGTTGATAGTTGCCTTTCACAAGTTGCATTCATTATCAATGTTGAATCTTCCTTCTGATCTGAAGCATAATTGTAGTAGGTATTTTTATATTGTTGACTTTGGAAACCTCTACCTGCATTTCTTCCAAAGTAACCCCTACTACCTCTACCTCTGAAATTACCTCTTTGATTTCTACCTCCTCTTCCTCTTGAATTATAGTTTTGATTGTATCCTCCATTACTTTGATTATTATGCCAACAATCATTAGCTAAATGGTTTGTCTTACCACAAATCCAGCATGCTTTGGATCCATCTTTGTTATTCCTGCCTCTTCCTCTACCTTTGCCACCTCCTCTACCTCTTAGGAAGTTGGCTTGACTAGTTGTGCCTTCATCTTCACCTGATTGTTGCTTTCCTTTGTTAGCTTTCTTCTTATCCTTTGAGTACATTGCACGACCTATACTTTTGTCACCATCTCCTTTAACATCCTCCTCAAATGTTAGCATATGACCTAGCAACTGATTTAAATCAGGAGTGAAATGATCAAGTGATAACTCTGTAGACAAAATGAATGGATTCCATTTGTCATCACCTCTCAAACCTGTCAGAATTTGCCTTACCAATTTATCCTCCTCAATATCTTCATCAACAGCTCCTAATGCATCTGCAATGTCTTTCATCCTTGTTACATAATCTGAAATGGATTGAGAGGCCTTCTTCTTGAAAGTTGTAAATTCTGCCCATAAAGATGCCTTCCTTGACTTTGTGGTGTTTTGGAAATTCTCTTCCAAAGCATTCCATATATCACTTGCACTTTCAAGACCTCTAATGTGAGGTAGCAAGTAATCATTGACTGCCATATAAATGATACTCCTAGCTTGAGCATCTTTCTTCATCCAATTCTTCAAATCTGTTAATTCTTCCCTAGTTGGAACACTAGGATCTCTGAATTGTGGCTTTTCTTCTTCACCTGTAATGTAGGCTATCAAATCTTTGCTTATAGGTGAGCTTCCATCCTCATTGACCATCCAGGATAGTTTTCTCTATCCAACTTCTCTATTTGAAGAGAATCTCCCATCTTCCTTCACCTGTATATTGAATTCTTCAACCTTTATGAAGGATAAAGTTACCTTTACTTCGAATGATACTCCTTTTGACTTCCTTGATGTCGTATGATCTCCTTCTCAAGCTTTTCCTTGCAAGCTTTCACCTTTTGAATCTTCAGATGTCAAATTCTTTGTAGCTGCAGCAGTCTGGATCCTCCTTTCTTCAATTCTGATGCTTCCTGCTCTGAGCCCACTGATGGAGACTGTTAATCTCCAAAAGAACAAGTTGACCTTGAATTTAGACCACCTCTAAATCAAGAACAACTTCAGACTTCACCAAATTTAGAGAACATTCATTAACTTATCAGAAAATTGATTATTCTGAAAAATTCAACTTCTCAGAAAAGTCTACTGCCGATTAATCCTTGATTGACTAATCATTTGTGTAAAGTTTTTTGATAAAACTTTGTAGGTTGCTTCGCCTTAAGGTTGCGCACCTTCTCCAACTTAAATCTCTGCAAATGATTTAGTATACTCTGAGAAATCACACAAACAATTTACCTATGTGTAAATCACCTTCTCTGCAGTAGCGACTTTGACACCTGCAACTTCTTAGCTATAGTTCTCCTAATGTCGAACCCGTTTGATCAAATGCTTTTAGATGTAGATAGTTTATCTCTCAACTTAGATTTTGAGCTATCATATGTGTAAAACTTTACACTGTGCACTGAGCAATGTCCATTTCATTGAACTCGAAATTTGCGCCTGTTTCAGGAGACTGTGAACATTCTTTACATATGAATGTTCCTACACACAATTCTCTTAGCCTGATCACAATTAGATTCTCAAACTCTAGCCATAGATTGATTAACTATGGACTTAGATATCTCCAAAAGGAATTCACAAAATATCTACTACACGAGGAGAAAACACAGAAACATCGGGCGCAATTTTTCTTCTATTTCTCAGAAATCTACAACTGAGTGAGGATAGACAATTCAACTCACTTCTAAGAGACTTAATGGCTCTTACAATTCCTCAATACACTATTCTCATGATCTTCTATTGTCTCCTCTATTGCCCCGACATTTTTTCCAAAATATTTATAGGCAAATATGTACAAGTTTGTAACTGGACAAAAGTATAAGTGATCTATGTCTTCACTAATGTACATATGTGTACAAATCATTCATCCTGTGAATGTATCCACCTTCTTTGCTTCAAAACTTGATCTTATCTCCATCTTTTGTCTTCCAAACTTCAATTGGTGATTGGTCTGCACCAACAACTCCCCCTCAATCATCAATTGAGGTTTCTCTTATCTTCTTTATGCCTGCCATGTCTTTAAACTTGTGTAACTTTGGTCCATCCAAGCTCTTTGTAAGCATATAAGCTATCTGATCTTTTGTTGAAGTATGTATGACTTCAATCTCCTTATCCATCACCTTCTCTCTTAGAAAGTGATACTGTATCTCAATGTGTTTAGTCCTGGCATGAAAAACAGGATTAGCAGCTAAATATAATGAACTCATGTTATCACCATAAATGATAGGTATGCTCTGTATAGTGTCAAAACTCTTCATGAGAGTCTTAAGCCAAATCACTTCTTTTGCAGCTTCAACCATGCCTTTGTACTTTGCTTCTGTAGATGACAAAGCAGCTGTATGTTGCTTCTTTGAGCACCAGGAGATTAACTTATCTCCCACATAACACATGTATCCATAGGTTGACCTTCTATTATCTGGATTACCTGCCCAATCTGCATCACTATAGATCTTCATATTTGTATCTGATGTAAAACCATAATACAAACCTTCCTTGAGTGTACCCTTAATGTACCTCAACACTCTTTGACCTGCAATCCAATGCTCTTTCCTAGGACAATGCATGAATTGAGACAAAACCCCAACTGCATATGATAAATCAGGTCTAGTTAATGTAGCATAGGTAAGACTACCAGCCAAACTTTGATATTGCTTCATGTCTTTGAACTCTTCACCTCCAAATCTGCTTAATTTATGATTCACCTCCATTGGAGTAGGTGCTACCCTGCAATCATTCATTTTAAACTTGATTAACAAGTTTCTCAAATACCTTTCTTGAGCCACATACACTCCATGTTGAGTGTATGATATCTCCATGCCCAAGAAGTATGACAAGTCTCCCAAATCACTGATTTTGAACTCTTTCTCCATTTGCTTCTTTAAGCGTTGAATGCCTTTCTAATCTGTACCTGTAAGAATGATATCATCAACATATATGCACATGTAAATAAACCCATCATCACTTGCTTTGACAAGCAAGCTACTATCTGCTTTTGATACTTGAAATCCAAGTTCTTTTAGGAACTTTACAAGTCTATAGTTCCATGCCCTTGGGGCCTGCTTCAAGCCATATAAAGCTCTCTTGAGCTTACACACATGATCTGGATATCTTCCATCTCTGAATCCTTGAGGTTGCTCCATGAAAACTTCATCTGAAATATAACCATTCAAAAAAGCATTCTTCACATCTAATTGACACAATTTCCAACCTTTGCATGCAGCAATTGCTATAAGTGTCCTGATGGTTGTCATCTTTGCCACATGACTATAAGTCTCATCATAATCAACACCATATGTCTGAGCAAACCCTTTGACAACAAGTCTAGCTTTGTACCTAGACACACTTCCATCTGCAAATGTTTTTGTCTTATAGACCCACTTGCATCCAATGATCTTCTGACTATTTGGCTTTGGAACCAAATCCCATGTTTGATTCTCCATCAATGCATTATATTCTTCCTGCATAGGTTTCTCGCAATTTTCTTTACCTTTTGCCTCTTCATATGTAGAAGGGTCTTTGTAGCTCAGTGATGAGTAGCACCTCCTTTAATGTCAATTCGGGAAGACGTGAGGATGGTATGATGACCTCGAGCAAGTGGAGGCACAAGTGCGTGAGTGAGAAGCACACAAACATGCACACACATACACACACACGCGCACACACGGCAAGACAAAGAGTGAGTAGCAATAGAGTTCTTAGATTACTTCCAACAAGCTATTACAAGTTCGTTTCAATTACAATCTAACCTCAAAAATGAGCTCTCTAGCTCCTTTTATAGTTTTTGACTAGCTTTGGCCCTGTCCAGACCTAGTGTCCGGCCTAGTTAAAATTTAGGTTCCAGGGCTTATTAGAGGGCTCAAACGAGATCTAAAAAATATGAAAATTGGCAGGTAGATACTTCTAAAACTCCTCAAGCTCAAGGACTCCTTGGCTTGCACAAAATGGAGCTACAAAAATACGAAATGATATTTACAAGGGTTTCAGTGATGAAAATCACTATTTGTGTAGGGGTTTTCTCTATTGATTTGTCATACACACCTTCGAGCTGCCTACTTGCTCTTTCTTCTTGTGTGTCAACTCCTTGATGTCTGAAAAATTTAGGTGGCCTACTTGCCAGGTCTTCTTTGACTGCCATGTCTGCTTGTGCTGTCCCTTCGCTCTGACTCTCTTCGTCTTGTGGCTCCTTCGGTTCTCTGACTGCTGCCAACACCCCCCCCACTCTCGCGTCTGTCGCCCCTGACAGACCCTTGTCTAGAGGGTTTTTGAACATAATATTGGACGACATCGGAGGCTAGGTGGTGTTCTTGTAGTCGTAAGCCGCGTGCTAGATCTGTGAGCAAATCATCCCAATTCACAGGTCCGGGAACATCTGGATGAGGCACCCTCAATTGTTCTGAGTAAATAGTTCTCTGCACAGCAAATAATTGGAGGAGATGTGATGGTCTGGGTATAAAGATTTCGGAGTGATATTCCCAGAATCCTGTGATGAACATCTCCTCAAATGTCTGTTTAAAGCAGGCTGGGAGGTACTTGATTCTGGCATGCCAAGCATATATTACTTCAATTGATGGGGTGGTGCTCATATCGTACACCAGATGCTGGTTTCCTGTCACGAAGCCTGCTCCTGAGAAGTGGGGGTCCTTAATGTTCTTAAACGTCCTGAAAGTGATCAGCATTAATTCAAATATTTTCATACACATCTGGGCCATCACATCGGGATTATTGCGTAGCCGAATGCTCCAGTGACGGATTGTAGAAATCATGTAGTTCACCGTGGGGGGTCCTCGTGGAGGTGCTAGATAAACATAATTTAACCATTTTGCGCAGGCTTTGATGTCTCTGACGGCAATAGTGAATTCAGGCCACGTGCGTCTTCGAAGAACTGGAACGTAACAAGGATTATATTTAATAAACAACGGCATATTATTCCAGGTTCGGACCATTTCAAGATATGTTTGCAAAAGCCTGATCCTCCAGGTGGGTTGATGGATGGACCCACGCTTAGCACTTTCCGGTATATCGTCTGGACCAAATTGTGTAGCAAATGTGGGAGGCTGCCGCATCGTCGTTGAATCTCGGCGTTGTAATCGGCCAAAAGTATGCAGTAAGGCACATATTGGTCATTATTGGTGCCGATCCATCTATGATGAGACATGCTTCTGAAGTATTCTGACTTTATGACAGTTTCTTCTAGGTTCGCTAGTGATTGGATCTGAATGGCCACCTGTTCTTCGTGTGTGTTCGCTGTCTTTTCCAGTGTCTGGAGCCACTCGGGTGCTTCCACTTCCAAGGTGTCTAGTCCCTCTGAGGTTCGTTGCCCGCCTGGCATTGGCATAGGAACATACGGTTCTTCGTACGAATCATCTACCTCAATAGGGACCAACTCTTCTGGCTCTGGTTCTGCTACTGGAGAGGGCTGCCTCTCGTATGTCAGTAACCTCTTTTGTAATTCTGCCACCTACTCAGTTAAGGCCTTTACCTCGTCTGAGGTAGAGGTTGATGGGACACTCTTCGGTTGTTCTTCCTGTTCCTTAAGTTTGCTCCGTAGTGTGTCACGTTCTCTTTCCAAGTCATCATGGGCTTCCAGGAGATCTGCATAGCTTTCCAAAATGGTTTTCATCGTCTCCGAGGGAACTGCTTTGAACTGCTCTGGATCTATGTCGTGGGGAGAGCCTTCCATTGCCTCTTCCAGATTCTCTTCATTTTGTTTCTGCAGTCTCTTGTTCTCTTCAAGTGCTGTGGCCATATGTTTCCTGAGTAGCGCCAAGTTACGTCTGACTCGTAGGTTATCGGCCTGGTATACTTCAAGCAAGGCTTCTAGTTGTTTGATGCCTGATTCTTTTGATGGTTGGGGTGCCTCTAGTAGTGTTTGGTGAGCCTGCTCAAGCGTTGTATAACGTTGATTCACATCTGCATTTTCCTTTTCAAGAATTGTAAGTTGCCTTTGTAGGTTCTGGTGATTTGTTGTCAATTGTTGATACCGGCCGTCCAGAGCTCTGTACTCATTCTGAAGTTGATAGACACATTGTTTTAAAGCTAGGAATATACTATGTACATTAAATGATGCAGGGAGGGGTGAAGATGCAGGGGGAATGGGGGCGGGAAAGGGAGTTGTGAATGATGTAGATGCAAGTGGAGATGTGGGTGGAGGGGGTATGGGAGATGGAGGTGGCATGGGGGGAGGAAGCGGTGCAGTGGCAGGAGATGTTTCCATAGTGTCAAATGTTTGAGTGACCGTGTAGATGGGGATCGTGGGTGGGGTGGATGTGACGTTAGTGAAGAGAGTGGTGAAAGTGGGCATGGTGACTCCCCTGAATTGGATTCCCGGAGAGAGTGGAATTCCCATGACGATTGTGGTGGTAGTGGACGTGGTGGTGATAGTGTCATGTGGTGGAGTGAGTTGTGTAGTGAGAGGTGGGGATGGTGGTGACGGTGGTGCTTCCTGATGTTCGTCTGCTTGCGTCGTATCTCCTGGTGCTGATACGTTGATATGAATTTGTTTCCCAGACCTCATGGGATGGGCGGGAACTCTTTTCTCAAATCGGTGAATGTAGGACATTGCCTCATGAATGGCCTCATCCAATCCTACTGCATCGGCGTGTAGGTTTATGGACTCGATGAACATGTCATCCACGCCTTCCTCTGCCAGCAATTGGTTCATGAGTTTCTTGCCTGCTTCCAGTGACATTTTATGTTGTTCTTGAACTAGCTGCATGGTTCGATATAGTCTTTTTATTTGAGCCGAATATGCGGGGGCACTTGCTAACTCTGAAAGTTCGTCATACTCTTGTTCCTCGTAGGCTTCTTCCTCTTGTTCGGTCTCTTGTTCCTCGACGTCGACTTCTACAACTTGCGGTTGGGTGGGGGCTGACGTTGTTGTATGGGTTTGTGGTTCCTGAGCTCGCTCTGTTTCCGTTTCGAGATTAGAGTCATAGATTAGTCTAGCCACTTCTTCATCAGTGAGATCATTGAGAGTAAAGCCTTGTGGAAATTCCAAATCTGATGGGACGGGTGGAAACACCAGATTGGGTCCCTCTGTACTTGGTCTTGGTAGCCGAATGGTGAATGGTCTAATGCGTCGTGTCTGGGGAGGGGTAATTTCTGGTGTAGTGGTGGCTCCCCTTGGTTGAGCGCAGGGTAATTGGACTCCCCCTCTCATCTTCTTTGATGGAGGACCTGCAGCTGATAGCCTTCTCTGGAATTCCTGGGCCCGGGACCATACGAGTGCCCGCTGAATAGGCACGTCATAGGCTAGACATCGATAGATTATCTTGGTCAGAGCACAACATCCGTGAAGTACATTTTTCTGCTTCTTGTTCCACCGTTGATGGGCTAGGTGAATCTGATCTATGATCCAATGTGGTACGTTGATAGGGAGGTTTTCTGCCTCTACCAAATACAAGCTAAACCATATCTTCTTTGGGGGCATGGTGAATCTTTCCTGGGCGGGGAAAGCAAAATGTTGCATGACGGTTCGTAGGTGAAGGGCGATGGTCGGTGTCATTGCTACCATATCCTTCAGCTTGTTGAGATCTTTATGTTTCATTCTGCCTGGAACCATTGTTTCCTTTTCAGTAGGAATGTGCATACCATACATGCCCAATGCTTCTCGTACCAGATTGAGGGTCAGTTTGAATCTTTTAAGTTCGTGGCCCGGCAATAGTGAGGGTAACACAAAAGTGCTGTCGCCTCCCTTGGCCCTGCTAGGAGTGATGGTACTGATAAGATAAGAACAACGTAAGAAATCTGGCTTCGGTAAGTGGGCCCTGAAATAACTGTCCAGGCCAGCTTTGGTCCATACTGAACGCATTACTTCGGCATTCTGATAGCTCTCAAATTCGCGCGTGAAAAAATGGTAGCGTCCCCATTTACCATTAAACTCCAATTTTGCTTCCCAAAAATAGGTTCCATCACCCAATGGTCCTGCAACATCGCTGAACCAATGAGCATGTTTGCCCACTTGAGAGGTGTGCCCTTGGGGAGGATCCTGAACTAGGAGTACATGCACAGCTTGAAATTCTTGCGGTCTTTCGGTGAGATGTGGTTCGAGGAGGAGTGTTTCTATATCCACAATCTGTGCGCTGGATCCGGCGTGAGAACTGGCACCTCCTGCTTCTGCCATGGCCTTGCTTGCTTGTTGGTTCTGTGAGAATATAGAACTAGGTGTTAACATCGTAATGGACAGAATAAACCCGTTGTTGTCCTCGTTACAACATTAACATGAGGTAGATGATGAGTCAGTGGTTAGTAAGTGCACGGTGATAGTGTGTGTAGTTAATGCCTGGATAGACCTAGGAGCTAGATGGAAAGATGCACTGTCTGACTAATGCAGTTAGTAAGCGGAGATGAATTCACAGATTTGGGTCGGGGGGTTTATTACAAGTCTTAGGTTGCCAAACACCATGAATGGCTTTTGGTCTTGGTTTTGTGGAGATTCGGGAAGGTTGCACGAGTAATTCTGCTGGGAGTTGTTGTGTCATTGGGACCCATTTACGAGTGAGTCTGTGCGTGCTTCTAGGTGGTAGTGTGTTCGAGTGTATCAGACAAGAGTGGGTGGCGGCTGCTTGAGCGAGTGACCCCTGTCGTGTATGAGGTGAATTGTGTGGGGATAGTTGAGCCCGCAAGCAAGCCTTAGGCACCCAAATTTGTGTTGATTGTGGGTCAGCCTGCATCGACTTCTTGGGCACCCAAATGGATTTCACTTTCTCAACAGAGGTTTTAGGAGTCCTCTTATTAGCATCAAGTCGTTGGTTACTAATAGGAAGTTGAGACTGTTGTTGCAACTTAGTTACGGTCGGCAGTTCGTCTTTCCGCACCCACATTTGTTTCATCGGCTGAGTTGTTCTGCTTCGCGCGTTCTTTTGGTCTCTCGCCTTGAGAGTCTTCAGTGATTGATCTGCCCTTAGTTGCTGCCTCCTTCTGGCCTTTGGAAAAGAAGGGAGTTCCCTTGTGGTTCTGACTCCTTTTTTGAGATCTTCATTCTTCTGCATCACATAGCCTTGGACAAGAACAGCATGGTCAACTTCATGTGTACCCCTGGAGGGACCAGGAGTCCATGCCTTTTCTAGTTCCTTGAGTGCTCCATTATTTAACTCAATTGTAATTCTAGTTTGATTCACCCATACCTGAAGGAGTCCACTTCTTAGGTTTAAGTTGACTGCTTGGTCATAGATCCAGTCTTGACCCAGGACAAGGGGTTCAGTGAGGTCCTCATCTTGACATACTAGTACTTTAACTGTCATTGCCTCATCATGAATATAGAGGGGAAGTTCCACCTCGCCCATGCAAGGGGTTTCCACGCCTCCCAATCCTATGAGATATGCTTCCAAAGGATTGACATTTAATTGCAACTCTTGACAGTAAGACAATTTAACAGCACTAGTGGCTGCCCCTGAGTCAATTAAGGCTCTTACAGTCCTTGCACTCTTTCCTTGTCCTATATCTAAGGTTATGAAAGGACGTCGATCAGTTATCCTATGTGAGCTAACACCTGAAATTTCACACATAGCCACGTCATATCCTTGATCTGCATATGCATCTTGCCTAGGGTGCTCTCTACCTTGTCTCCTTAATTTCATTCTCCGTATGCGCTCTAGGGCTTCTGCTTGAGCTTCTTCTCGAATTCGCTTTTCTTCCTCTTTGCGTTTCTTAGCAGTACTGAGACGGCTTAGCATTTCTTCTGTGAGAGGTTCCTGATACAACTTGACTCTGCATCCGCTGATATAACTTGGGAGAACATCGCCTTCTAATGTGGCTAGTTGCACTGCTCCGCTTGTTGAGATTCTGTTAATGATCATGGGTCCGTAGCCTCTCTTCTCCAGTTTCCTCGCATGTTGCTTCAGTGTGTAGACTAGAACTAAGTCGCCTGCCTTTACACTCTTATCCTTCACGTGGGCATCAAAGTATGCCTTATGTCGTTTCTTTGCTGCATATATCCCTGCAGCTGCCCTCAGTCTTGTTTCTCCTAATCGTTCAAGGTCAAAAAGTCTAGAGGAGAGTTCATGACCCGTCCATTCGTGCTCTTGTGCTACCTTCAATGTAGGTATCAAGAAGTCTAGTGGTAGCACTGCATTTTGGCCAAACACCATCTGAAAGGGGGTGGCTTGGAGTACCGTTTTGTAGGCGACTCGGTATGCCCAAACAGCATGGTGTAGCTGTTTGTCCCAATCAGAGCGTTTATCATTCACGAGCTTGGTCAACACATTGCACAGAATCTTGTTTGTGCTTTCGGCTTGCCCATTAGCTTGTGGGTGGTAGGGGGCAGACTTCTTATGAACTACCAAGAATTCTTGGAGCAAATTTTCAATTACTTCGTTCAAGAAGTGAGTGCCTCTATCACTTACTAACTCTATAGGTAGCCCGTATCTTGTGAATACATTCTCAAACAAAAACTTAGCTGTTGTTTGAGCATCGTTCTTCGTTGTGGCTTTTACCTCTACCCACTTTGTTAGATAGTCTGTCGCAACAATGATATATTCTGCATGGGAACCCTTAGCTGGGGGATTAATAGGACCTACGAAGTCTATTCCCCACTTAGAGAATGCACGTCCACCCATCATAGGTTTCAGTGGCATCTCATCTTTACGTATAGGATATTGAGTTCTCTGACAGACATCACAACGTTTCACATAGGTATGTGCATCCATGTGAAGGGTCGGCCACCAGAAGCCCGCAAATAGTATTGCCTTGATCACCCGATCTGGTCCAAAGTGTCCTCCTGCTACACCTTGGTGAGCAGTGTCCAAGATCTTGAGATACTCACTCTCATGGACACATAGTCTCAGGTAACCATCCTTACCACGCTTGTAGAGATTATCACCAATGAGTGAGTAATCTTGGGCTTCTTGTTCTAAACTCCTTTTCCTAGCCAGAGTCATGTCTGGAGGGAATGTTTTCATCCTCAGGAAGGATACTAGTGGTTCACTCCAATCTGGCACTATGGAAACTTGATAAAGAGTGGCATGTTCCACAGGTGGCTTAGTGCAGCAGATTGGGCATTCCTTGCACAACTTTTGAACATCAGCTTCCATAGTCGGCCAATGCACTCCGAGCCTCCGTAGTGTTTGTAGTGTTCGTTGTTTTGAGTAGTGTTGCTCTAATGCACCTACATGTGCTAATTGCAACCACTTCGCATACTCTTCCTCTTCTACACAACAAGCCAAGATCCCTTGATTTGTGTGCTTGTACATACTCCCTGCCATGATATGATACTTTTGGGCTTTTACGACCTCTCTATCCTGTGTGGCTATTATTGGGTGGTTAGGCCCGTATGTCAATACTGGCACTAATGGCTTAGCCCACTGCGGTACAACTTCCAAATTAAACAAGTAAGCATCAGGAAGATCAATTGATACTCCTTGTGGGGCTTCTCCAGATGTGAGCCTAGAAAGGTGATCTGCTCTCAAATGAGTCCTCCCTTTCCTTACCACAACCTCGAAATCATATTCCATTAGTAAGAGAAACCATCTTACTAATCTTCCTATATTGCATGGCTTGTTCACAAGATATAACAATGCTTGGTGGTCAGTAAAAAATTTAAACTTGTTTGCAAGCAAATAGTGTCTAAATTTCTTAACCGCATATACCATGCCTAAGCCTTCTCTCTCTGTAGTGGTATAATTTCGTTCAGCAGCATTCAGTTGTCGACTAGCATAGGCAATTGGAAGATCCATATTACCTTCACCAGTAGGTTGTGCCAGCACACATCCAATGGCATAATTGGATGCATCCACATGAACATGGAAAGGCTTATTCCAATCCGGTGTGGTTAAGATTGGTGGTGAACATAATCGCCGCTTAAGCTCCTGGAAGGAGTTCTCACATTCGTCAGTCCACTCAAAGTTGGTCAAAAGTCCATACAGAGGCTTTGCTATGATGGCATACATGTGTATAAACCGACGGTAGTAACCACAATGTCCCATGAAAGCTTGTACTTCCTTGACATTCCTTGGCCTAGGTAGCTCTGCTATAGCTCTCACTTTCTCTTCGTCAGTAGATATGCCATTCTTTGACACTATGTGTCCTAGAATCTTGCCTTGCCTGACCATAAAAACACACTTTTCTGGGTTCAGGCAGACTTGATATTCTCTACATTTGTCAAAGATTTGTCTGAGTTCAGGAATATGGGTTTGTCTAATGTTGGAATGAGCACAAAGATCATCAACATAGACTTCTAAGTTCTTCCTCAAGAACTCCTTAAAGACATGGCACATCAGCCTCTGGAAGGTTGCTGGTGCATTGGTAAGCCCAAATGGCATTACTCTAAAGGCAAATATGCCCCATTCTCTGGCAAAAGTTGTTTTATGCTGATCTTCTGGAGCTATGGCTACTTGATTGTAGCCCGAAAATCCATCGAGGAAGCTGTACACTTCCTTACCTGCTACTCTTTCTAAGAGATGTTCTGTGATGGGAAGCGGATAGTTATCTCGAATTGTGGCTGCATTGACCTTCTTCAAGTTAATGCATACACGCAGCTTGCCATTCTTCTTGGGCACCACTACGATGGGGGATACCCACTCAGTGTGCTCAATTTCATAGATAAATCCAGCTTCAACCAGTCTATCTATCTCCTCTTTGATCTTAGCCGCATAGTTATCGTTATATGTATATGGCTTTTGCTTAGAGGGTTTGGCATCTGTGGTCATGGGGATAGTGTGTGAGCATATGTCTGGATCAACACCCTTCAAATCCTTGTAACTCCAAGCGAACACATCTCTGTATTCTCTTAGCAAGGCTATTAATGCATGCTCTTCTTCCTCTGTTAGGTCATGGCCTATGTACGTGCATCTCTCCTCTCCTTCTTCTAGGGCCACTACTATTTTCTTGGTGGTTTCTTTGTTATCATAGGCCTCTCCTGATTATGCCTCTCGTTTAGGCATTCTTATCATGACTCTCCTGTCGTCTATCTCATACTTCTTAAAATTTTCTGGGACCTCAAACAAAGATTCTTCCTCTTCTGGTGAGACTTCTCTCTTCTTTCGTTTCTTTCCTTCTTTCTTCGGGGTCACATGTGTGGCTAATCTTACATCATTTGTAAGCTCTCCATGCCTCTGGAGTTGAAATTCTACTTCATGGAAGTATTCTTCATCTGATGCAAAAGGTGGGTCCATAATGATTGACTCTAGATCGGAGTCACTTGCATCCTCAAATGCATCAGGGATAGGTTCGCATTCTTCTAGAACTGCCTCTCCCATGATTGGCTCTATGGAGAAGACTGAAATGTCATAGCCATCCTCATCACAGTGAGGTGTCCATTGTTCCTCATTGATGGCTACATCCATTGTTGCTAGGATTTCTGCCCAACCATGGGGTTCAAATTCCTCATCAGGAAAGACTACAGGTGCATAGGCTGGGTCTTGAATGGGTCTATGTGTTTCGTTTGCACCTATATCTCTGGCCTTTTCTCTTTTCTCCTCTTCTACTGCTACTTTGCACATCCATAAGTGGGTGTCTTCATGCATCCATGAGGATCCTGATCCTATGGAATGCACAGATTCCGTATCATCTTAGGCTCTATGGATGGGATTCCATTGGATAGGGGGAACATCTCTATGAGAGTAATCTTTGAGATTCACTTTGGTCGTAACACCCAAGTGTTGCGGGTACAAAGAATTGGTTCCCCAATCCTGTACCACTTGCAACTGTCGCATAAAAGGTCGTCCCAAGATCATCTCATAGGCATGATTTTTGCTGAAGTCACATATGGCAAATGTGTGCTCAAACTCGACACGACAGGTGGTGAGAGTTATTCCTTCTAGCAATCCTAAGGGTCTCTCAATATGACCATCGGCCATCTGCAATTTCATTCTCGTTGGCCTGAGTGCTGGCTTGCCCCAACGCTTCCATAGGGAAGTGGTGGCAATTGCAACTCCTGCACCTGAGTCCAAAATTGCCTTGGTGGTGTACTCCTGGTAGGTAATGGGAAGATAGGTGTTCCCTTCTTCACCTTCACACATATCTCCTATCTTATCCAAGGGTATTTCTGGCACTGTCCTATGTGATCCTACCTGGGAACGAGGTTTTGCTATCTCGGGCACTTGATTGGCTACATGTTTCCACACTTCTGGTCTAACCCTAAGCAACTCTTCCAAAGTGAGATTGCACTGCACTTTGGTGTTTTTCACTACCTCTGTGTTCCTAGGTATGACTGAATCTTCGTTTCTTACCATGCCTGTGGGTGCTCTCATACAAGTAGACTTAGCTTCCCATGGGCCTGTGAAATGGGGTAGTTCTTGTAAAGAATTAGACTCGAAGTCTAATCTTTCTTGAGATTGGGTACTCTCCTGCTCCCCATATATGGATGGGATGTCTTGTGGGAATTGGTCATGTGCATCATCCACAAGTTCAATGGGAGGAGGGACTTCACTTTCCTTAGCCCATTTGTCTTCTTGAATCTCGCGTAGGAATTCTGGTGTGAACCGATTCATAGAAGATGATGTGTCTGGCTCCGTAGAGTTAGGCACATAAGCTTCAGGCACATAAGCTTTTGGCACATAGGCTTTCTGGGTAGGAAGACCTGCTCTTTCACTGGCCTTGTCATGGTGTTGAGGGGCGAGTTCCTTTTGTGATTGTGCCATTATATTCTCCATTCTTTCTAGTGAAGGGGGGTTGTCTGGTTCAGTGGAATTGGGCACATAAGCTTTTGATGGGGGATGGGTCATGTTTTTGCTTGCTTTATCTCTCTCTTGGTTTTTTTCTTCCTTGGCAGATCTTTCAATTATGCCCTCTAACTTCTCTAGAAGTCCATCCAAGTGTAATTGCGTCCTGGCTGAGCCCAAGTAATTGAAAAGGCGACTGGCTTCGAACATAGTCTGAGCCAATGCGACCATTTTCGCGCAAAGCTTGGTTCTTTCTATCTCTAGGTTAGCTCTAGAGTAGCACTTGTCATGATCCGTTACATTTGGCCCTTCTTGGATTCTGGCCTGATATGCTTTAATCATCATGTCTATGTCTTCAGGAGTGGGGTCAGCTAATACTGATCTTGCTCTAGGGGGTGGTGGAATTGTATGAGGTGGGTTGGAAGGTGGCGGGTCGGATGGCGATGGGAATGGTGGTGGTGGGGTAGTGTGAGAGGGAGTTTGAGATGTGAGTTCAGTTATCTTGGCTTTGGTTTCTCTTATGCTTTCCTCAAGTTCACTCATCTTTTTAGCCCATTGTCTTTTCATTCTTTCCCGACTATCTCTCCAGGCTCTAGTTCTCTTCTTGGTTATGCTCTCCGTTTCACTAACTTCTAGGCTCTTTCCCTGATCTACAGCTTGGTTTTGCTGCAATGCTTGAGCTCTTGTGACCACTTGCACTGGCGTAGTGGAAGTCACACTCCCTGTGGAGTCTACAACTAACCCAATAACGTTTATAGGAGTGATTTTTGGCATATTGTTGGGATTCTTAGGACAATCTCGTAAGAGATGCTCCTTTCCACACTCCTGACAATAGCCCTGGATCGTTACTGACTGGGGTTGGGTAGGTGGAGGCAAGGGACAGTCACGAATGAGATGATCTCCTTGACATCTGTAACATGGTCCTCTAGGGAATGGGGGTCTTACTTGCCTAGGTTGGGGTCTAGGGTTGGGGTTTGCATACATGACATTTGTGTAATCTGATTCTCAACTAGGTTCATTTGGCTCTTCACTATAGTAAGACTCACCATGTTCAGGAGACTGCATGTAGTAAGCCTGGGGACTATCAACATGCGTAGAATCGAAGCTATGGTCACTGGGATCACTTTCTGAAAGCAATGGTGTTGCGGGAACTATAGCTCTATTCAGGTTTTCTTCTGTAGCTGCATACTTTACAGGGATTAAGTTGGATGGAGCTGGAGGTTGTTGGGCTAACACAGGCTGAGGCCTTTGCTGGGCTTGGTATTGTGATTGGTAGGTTTGTTGAGGTCTAGCATACAGTTGTGGTTGGTATTGGTTCTGGTATCTGCCTTGTTGAGGGTATGTCTGAGGGTAGGTTTGCCTAACTGCTTGCTTGTTGTATGGGCAGTCTTGTGCTGTGTGATTTGTGTATCTTCGCTCGATAGTGCAGTACTGGCTACTAGGATTTACTTGGGGTTGAGCCATAATGGGACATACATTAGCCATGTGGTCGCCACCACAAGTGTAGCATCTCTTCACAGGGGCAAATCTCGGAATTTGTTTGCTAGAAACACCTAATTTCTGAGCCACTTTCTCTGCAAGTTCCTCAATTGATGTGGATTGCATGTAAGAGAGGCTAGAGGCACCATCAGAATCTTTGTAGATTTTGGAGAGCTCTAACTCCTCCCCTAGGTTATCCTCAATGTCAATGCACATGCGTACACACTCTTCTATGGTCCTAGGGTCTTTCACGTACACATATGATCTTAATTTGGTACTTAGCAATCCATCCAAGAATAAAGCCACTTGCTTAGCTGGTGTGGGTAGCTCAGGGACAGGGCATCTTTCAAGATATTGCCTAAATCTCCTTCCTGCAAGTCTCACGGTCTCTTGAGGGGTTTGCTTGAAACTGTGAATCAGTGAGGAGGTATTATGTCTTATGCCACTCTTAGAGAATTCAATAATGAAAGCCTCTAGGAGTTGGTCTTTGCTCCTAAACTGTCTCTCATTCAATGGTTGGAACCACGTAAGGGCTGTGTTCCTAAGGGTTAGACCAAAGGCATTATATTGTGTGAATAGGTCCTCCACTTGTTCTGCTCTCAAGACTTGCCTAAACTCAGCCACATGATCGTATGGATCTCCAGTGCCATCGAAGTAGTTCTTCATGGACTTGACTAGCTGAGTTGGTCTCAAAGTCCTTGTGTGTTCTCTAGGTCATGGTAGAGGGAACTCATCCGCATTTCTTTGATTCCTGTGAGCTCTAAGTACCTCAGGCTCTACTCTATTTGTTTCCATCCTCGTTCTCTCTCTGCCCCCTGGGTTAGCAAAGCTTACTTCTGGCCTATCTCTACTTCTGTCCCTTTGAGTTCCATGAGCTTGGGATGTTCCCGCTCCAGGGTGACCGTAGGACACATTTGATCTTGGTTGGGGGAAAATAATTTCACCTTTCCAAGTGTAAGCATGCCTATCATTTTCTGTCACCACAAAGATCCTCTCCGAAGCGTGATCTAAGTAGGTCACTCTGCCTGGGCTATCAGGATCCTTAAACTCATAGATCATGATTGTTCCTATATCAAATGGCCGATCAGATTTATATCTCCAAAAGGCTTCTTCAGTTTCTCGATTCAGAAGAAGATCTATGCACTTATTATCTTGGGGAATCCACTCTGGTGTGATAATCCTCGTAAGAACAGATTTCCCTCGAGGGGTCCTCGGTTCTACTCCCATGTTTCCTTGCTCTAGGTCATCTAAGTCCGATTCTGGGACTACGTTCCCAAATTCGTCCGTCCTATCTGGGTGACTGGTGACTACGTATATGGTTCCTTCTTTGTCCAAGTATGCTTCATTTTCAAACTTGACAGCTGGGTGCTCTAGTCCAATGGATTGGTCAGGGTTTTTAATCTGGACCACCGCTCTTCCTAGGCCGTCCTCATAGATGCTAGCACCTAATCGGTTGGTCCTAAGGTATTCCAACTGTGTTTTGTAAGGGCCTTCTACCCTGTGCAAGTATGGCACTCCTGAACTTCCCGTAGGTCTCTCCATACCTTGAGACATCTCTGATTCAGTCGTCTCAGAGCTAGGGTAGTATGAGTGGTGGCTCAACTGCTGGGCCCAAGACCTAACAGTGTGATTAACACTAGCCTCTGAAGACCTAAGGCTTTGTCTCTCCCTCACTAGATGTCGCCCTGATCTAAGGTTCATATGCCTAACTGATTATCCCAATTTGTCCCAGGGTACAACCTCGTTGCCGATCAATTGGTCTCAGTCACTTGATTCGTTTTTAGTGAGTTATTATGTTTATGATCTTGTCTGATATTGCATCGTCAGGAATACTTGAGTATTTTCCATACTTTCAGTTGATCGTTCCACGTTAAACTCTTTTCCTTTAGGATTCTCAATCGTACAAAGATGGTGTAGTTATCTTGGACTTGAGTATTTAAGTAGTCTTCATCTTGATAGATGCCTATCGCCGCCCTGACTTACTCCTATCACTAGTTGTTCTTAGCCTAAGCTAGGAATTGACCAAGGGAGTTGAGAATTCCCAACCTTTTGCTTTCCTTCTTGGTTGCCCTTGAGTGCCCAGGAAGCGTGTTCCCAAGCTTGCACTTACTCTTGCTTAGAATGCCCTTCGATGCTCTCACTAGGTCTGTAAGAGTTCCAAAGTTAGCTCAAGACCAATTTGCACAGTGAATTTTTGAAAAACAATTCTAGAGATCCCTAAATTTTGCTTCCCCTGGGTATGGTCAATTTCAAAATACCCAATCTAATAATCCTGGTCTTAATTTAACTATAACCAGTCGATGTTTTGGTTGTGCTCCCCCCGAGCTTTCCAACAAAACAAGATTCACAGCAAACAGATTTCGTATGAGAGAGTTATGTCAGTTCAGGGTTCTGGTGCTAGGACAGGGTTCAAACAGGCTAACAAATTCCAGGATTTTTCTCAAAAGCGCATGTGTATGGACCTCACGACTCACAAATTGCTAGACCAATATGCCCAAAAACTATCCCCAAAGCTTAGAATAAAAACCCTAATTTTTTGGCCGAAAAGCCTGTCAATCGCGATCGACAGGTCTGTCAATCGCGATTGACAGAGGTGTCCGTCGGGGCCTGTCGGTCGCGATCGACACGTCAGTCGCGATTGACAGTGTCAATCGCGATCGACAGAGTCGGTCGTGAGTTCTGTCAATCGCGATTGATGGTGTCAATCGCGATCGACACTTTTTCCGGGTTTTTCGCCGTGATTTCAGTCAATCGGAGATGTGTCCGTCGCGATGGACACGTGGCTACGCGTAAAAGTCAATCAATCGTTGAATCTCAGTCGGTCGCGATCGACGGTGTCAATCGCGACTGACAGAGGTGTCGGTCATGGCTGTCGATCGCGATCGACGGTGTCAATCGCGATTGACAGGGTCCTATGTGGCAGTCTGTCGGTCGTGAAGTCTGTCGATCGCGATTGACAGGGTCTGTCGGTCGCGATTGACAGGGTCAGTCGGTCGCGATTGACAGAGGTTGTCGGTCGCGATTGACAGAAAAACGCGGAATTTTTCTACTGTTTTAGGTGATTTGGGATGTGCTCATCATGCTTGTGCTAGTGGTGAACTTTGTTTTACCAAATGATCGAATTTTCTGTCGATCGCGATCGACAGAGGCTGGCGACTGCGAGACAGATTTGACGAATTTCGTACCTGCGCAGAGAGTTGGGGATGATGATTCAGCAAGAACCTGCAAAATGCTCAAGAAACATGCCAAAAACCACACACGCAATATCGCTCTCTCGCTCTCTCTCACAAGTGAAATGAGGGAAACGAGGTGGAGAAGGTGATATAATCAAAAAACTGAAAATTTTCGTGATGATGGAGATGGAGGTGGGAGATGGTGATGATGATGATGGTGATGAAGATGGTGAAGGAAAAACAAGAAAATAGATGAAAGTGAAGAAAATACCTACAACTCCAACGCGTCAACTCTACGTCTTACCATCACACGCTCGTCCTCAAAGTTTGATCCCCGGCAACGGCGCCAAAATTTGGTGTAGCTCAGTGATGAGTAGCACCTCCTTTAATGTCAATCCGGGAAGACGTGAGGATGGTATGATGACCTCGAGCAAGTGGAGGCACAAGTGCGTGAGTGAGAAGCACACAAACATGCACACACATACACACACGCGCACACACGGCAAGACAAAGAGTGAGTAGCAATAGAGTTCTTAGATTACTTCCAACAAGCTATTACAAGTTCGTTTCAATTACAATCTAACCTCAAAAATGAGCTCTCTAGCTCCTTTTATAGTTTTTGACTAGCTTTGGCCCTGTCCAGACCTAGTGTCCGGCCTAGTTAAAATTTAGGTTCCAGGGCTTATTAGAGGGCTCAAACAAGATCTAAAAAATATGAAAAATGGAAGGTAGATACTTCTAAAACTCCTCAAGCTCAAGGACTCCTTGGCTTGCACAAAATGGAGCTACAAAAATACGAAATGATATTTACAAGGATTTCAGTGATGAAAATCACTATTTGTGTAGGGGTTTTCTCTATTGATTTGTCATACACACCTTCGAGCTCCCTACTTGCTCTTTCTTCTTTTGTGTCAACTCCTTGATGTCTGAAAAATTTAGGTGGCCTACTTGCCAGGTCTTCTTTGACTACCATGTCTGCTTGTGCTGTCCCTTCGCTCTGACTCTCTTCGTCTTGTGGCTCCTTCGGTTCCCTGACTGCTTCCAACAGTCTTCATCTGCTTTAACCATGTATGCATAATCCTTAGTAGTCAAAAATGAAGTATCATAGCTATACCTTGTGGGTTGCCATTTGTTTCTTGTAGATCTCCTAAGTTCTCCACTTCTTGAGGTTTCTGGTTCTTCACATTCACGATCAAATATTGGTGTCTCTTCCATTTCAACCTGCACTTCATTATTCTCTTGCTCATCAAATATCTGAACTTTTGATTTACCTTTCCTTTGGCTCACAATTTCTTCATCATCTGTATTAATATTGATAGTACCTGCATACCAAGTACCTTGCTCATCAAATGTAACATCTTTTGATACAAGAAAATGTTTTGTGGATGGATTCCACAACCTGTATCCCATCTGCTTATCATCATAACCAATAAACACATATTTTTCAGCTTTAGGTTCTAATTTGTGCCTTAATTATGATGGCACATATGCATAGGCCAAACATCCAAATACTTTGCAATGGTCTAGTGTAGGTCTCTTACCCCACCATCCCTCATAAGGTGTCATACCCTGCAAGGATTTACAAGGTAACCTATTGACCAAATAAGTAGCTGTATTTACAGCCTCAGCCCACAAATAATTTGGGCAATTTTTCTCCTTCATCATGGACCTTGCAAACTCAACAAGAGTCCTATTTCTCCTTTCTGCTACACCATTTTGTTGAGGAGAGTACCTGCAAGTAACCTCTCTTTTTATACCTGCATTCCACAAGTAATCACTGAACTCATTAGAGAAATACTCTCCCCCTCCATCTGAACTTAGTCTCTTCAACTTATGTCGTGTAATTCTCTCTGCATACATATGATAATGTTTGAAAGCATTGAACACTTCTGACTTATCTTTGATCACATAAATAGTGATCCATCTGGTAGCATCATCAACATAAATCACATAATACCTTGAGCCATTGATACTGAATTCCTTTGATGGTCCCCACACATCTGTGTGTACCAACTCAAGTTTCTCTGAATACATAAACCCATGCTTGGAATAGGGTTGCTTATGAGCCTTACCTATTTGACATGCCTCACATCTGTATGTCATATGTTGACCTGCAACATTAGGCAATCCAAGCACTGAACCATTATTAATCATGTCTTTAATACCTCTTTCATTGAAATGTCCAAGCCTCTTGTGCCAAAGATCTAACTCAGAGATCTTATGTCCTCCATAAGTGAACAAGGCATGACCAACATTACCTTGAATCTTTAATGTGAACAATCTTCCTTCTTTCTTCCCTGAAACAATTTGTTTATACCCATTGCTAGGGTCTTCCACAAACACTCCTTCATTAGTGAACCTTACTTCATAACCTTTTTCCACAATTTGTCCTACACTTATCAAATTCTTAGGAATTGTAGGAACATACAATACCTTACTCAATAAGGTGCTACCATCCTTGGCCTTCACTGATCCAATTGATTTCACATTGTGCTTTGTGTTGTCACCTGTTTGAACAACATGATTAGATACCTTATTCTCCAAATCAGTCATTAAGGCTATATTACCACTCAGGTGATTGCTACATCCTGAGTCAATGTAGAAAACTCTTTGATCTTCATTGTGCCTTTCACAAGTTGCATTCATTATCAATGTTGAATCTTCCTTCTGATCTGAAGCATAATTGTAGTAGGTATTGTTATATTGTTGACTTTGGAAACCTCTACTTCCATTTCTTCCAAAGTAACCCCTACTACCTCTACCTCTGAAATTACCTCTTTGATTTCTGCCTCCTCTTCCTCTTGAATTATAGGTTTGATTGTATCCTCCATTACTTTGATTATTATGCCAACAATCATTAGCTAAATGGTTTGTCTTACCACAAATCCAACATGCTTTGGCTCCATCTTTGTTATTCCTGCCTCTTCCTCTACCTTTGCCACCTCCTCTACCTCTTAGGAAGTTGGCTTGACTAGTTGTGCCTTCATCTTCACCTGATTGTTGCTTTCCTTTGTTAGCTTTCTTCTTATCCTTTGAGTACATTGCATGACCTGTACTTTTGTCACCATCTCCTTTAACATCCTGCTCAAATGTTAGCATATGACCTAGCAACTGATTTAAATCAGGAGTGAAATGATCAAGTGATAACTCTATAGACAAAATGAATGGCTTCCATTTTTCATCACCTCTCAAACCTGTAAGAATTTGCCATACCAATTTATCCTCCTCAATATCTTCATCAACAGCTCCTAATGCATCTGCAATGTCTTTCATCCTTGTTACATAATCTGAAATGGATTGAGAGGCCTTCTTCTTGAAAGTTGTAAATTCTGCCCATAAAGATGCCTTCCTTGACTTTGTGGTGTTTTGGAAATGCTCTTCCAAACAATTCCATATATCACTTGCACTTTCAAGACCTCTAATGTGAGGTAGCAAGTAATCATTGACTGCCATATAAATGATACTCCTAGCTTGAGCATCTTTCTTCATCCAATTCTTCAAATCTGTACATTCTTCCCTAGTTGGAACACTAGGATCTCTGAATTGTGGCTTTTCTTCTTCACCTGTAATGTAGGCTATCAAATCTTTGCTCATTAGATGAGCTTCCATCCTCATTGACCATGCAGTATAGTTTTCTCTATCCAACTTCTCTATTTGAAGAGAATCTCCCATCTTCCTTCACCTGTATATTGAATTCTTCAACCTTTATGAAGGATAAAGTTACCTTTACTTCGAATGATACTCCTTTTGACTTCCTTGATGTCGTATGATCTCCTTCTCAAGCTTTTCCTTGCAAGCTTTCACCTTTTGAATCTTCAGATGTCAAATTCTCTGTAGCTGCAGCAGTCTGGATCCTCCTTTCTTCAATTCTGATGCTTCCTGCTCTGAGCCCACTGATGGAGAGTGTTAATCTCCAAAAGAACAAGTTGACCTTGAATTTAGACCACCTCTATATCAAGAACAACTTCAGACTTCACCAAATTTAGAGAACATTCATCAACTTATCAGAAAATTGATTATTCTGAAAAATTCAGCTTCTCAGAAAAGTCTGCTGCCGATTAATCCTTGATTGACTAATCATTTGTGTAAAGTTTTTTGATAAAACTTTGTAGGTTGCTTCGCCTTAAGGTTGCGCACCTTCTCCAACTTAAATCTCTGCAAATGCTTCAGTATACTCTGAGAAATCACACAAACAATTTACCTATGTGTAAATCACCTTCTCTGCAGTAGCGACTTTGACACCTGCAACTTCTTAGCTATAGTTCTCCTAATGTCGAACCTGTTTGATCAAATGCTTTTAGATGTAGATAGCTTATCTCTCAACTTAGATTTTGAGCTATTATATGTGTAAAACTTTACACTGTGCACTGAGCAATGTCCATTTCATTGAACTCAAAATTTGCGCCTGTTTCAGGAGACTGTGAACATTCTTTACATATGAATGTTCCTACACACAATTCTCTTAGCCTGATCACAATTAGATTCTCAAACTCTAGCCATAGATTGATTAACTATGGACTTAGATATCTCCAAAAGGAATTCACAAAAGATCTACTACACGAGGAGAAAACACAGAAACATCGGGTGCAATTTTTCTTCTATTTCTCAGAAATCTACAACTGAGTGAGGATAGACAATTCAACTCACTTCTAAGAGACTTAATGGCTCTTACAATTCCTCAATACACTATTCTCATGATCTTCTATTGTCTCCTCTATTGCCCCGACATTTTTCCAAAATATTTATAGGCAAATATGTACAAGTTTGTAACTGGACAAAAGTATAAGTGATCTATGTCTTCACTAATGTACATATGTGTACAAATCATTCATCCTGTGAATGTATCCACCTTCTTTTCTTCAAAACTTGATCTTATCTCCATCTTTTGTCTTCCAAACTTCAATTGGTGATTGGTCTGCACCAACAGTGATTGGTCTGCACCAACAGCTCCCCCTCAATCATCAATTGTGGTTTCTCTTATCTTCTTTATGCTTGCCATGTCTTTAAACTTCTGTAACTTTGGTCCATCCAAGCTCTTTGTAAGCATATCAGCTATCTGATCTTTTGTTGAAGTATGTATGACTTCAATCTCCTTATCCATCACCTTCTCTCTTAGAAAGTGATACTGTAACTCAATGTGTTTAGTCCTGGCATGAAAAACAGGATTAGCAGCTAAATATAATGAACTCATGTTATCACCATAAATGATAGGTATGCTCTGTATAGTGTCAAAACTCTTCATGAGAGTCTTAAGCCAAATCACTTCTTTTGCAGCTTCAACCATGCCTTTGTACTTTGCTTCTGTAGATGACAAAGCAACTGTATGTTGCTTCTTTGAGCACCAGGAGATTAACTTATCTCCCACATAACACATGTATCCATAGGTTGACCTTCTATCATCTGGATTAGCTGCCCAATCTGCATCATTATAGATCTTGATATTTGTATCTGATGTAAAACCATAATACAAACCTTCTTTGAGTGTACCCTTAATGTACCTCAACACTCTTTGACCTACAATCCAATGCTCTTTACTAGGACAATGCATGAATTGAGACAAAACCCCAACTGCATATGATAAATCAGGTCTAGTTAATGTAGCATAGATAAGACTACCAACCAAACTCTGATATTGCTTCATGTCTTTGAACTCTTCACCTCCAAATCTGCTTAATTTATGATTCACCTCCATTGGAGTAGGTGCTACCCTGCAATCATTCATTTTAAACTTGATTAACAAGTTTCTCAAATACCTTTCTTGAGCCACATACACTCCATGTTGAGTGTATGATATCTCCATGCCCAAGAAGTATGACAAGTCTCCCAAATCACTGATTTTGAACTCTTTCTCCATTTGCTTCTTTAAGCTTTGAATGCGTTTCTCATCTGTACCTGTAAGAATGATATCATCAACATATATGCACATGTAAATAAACCCATCATCACTTGCTTTGACAAGCAAGCTACTATCTGCTTTTGATACTTGAAATCCAAGTTCTTTTAGGAACTTTACAAGTCTATAGTTCCATGCCCTTGGGGCCTGCTTCAAGCCATATAAAGCTCTCTTGAGCTTACACACATGATCTGGATATCTTCCATCTCTGAATCCTTGAGGTTGCTCCATGAAAACTTCATCTGAAATATAACCATTCAAAAAAGCAATCTTCACATCTAATTGACACAATTTCCAACCTTTGCATGCAGCAATTGCTATAAGTGTCCTGATGGTTGTCATCTTTGCCACAGGACTATAAGTCTCATCATAATCAACACCATATGTCTGAGCAAACCCTTTGACAACAAGTCTAGCTTTGTACCTAGACACACTTCCATCTGCAAATCTTTTTGTCTTATAGACCCACTTGCATCCAATGATGTTTTGACTATTTGGCTTTGGAACCAAATCCCATGTTTGATTCTCCATCAATGCATCATATTCTTCCTGCATAGCTTTCTCCCAATTTTCTTTACCTTTTGCCTCTTCATATGTAGAAGGGTCTTCATCTGCTTTAACCATGTATGCATAATCCTTAGTAGTCAAAAATGAAGTATCATAGCTATACCTTGTGGGTTGTCATTTGTTTCTTGTAGATCTCCTAAGTTCTCCACTTCTTGAGGTTTCTGGTTCTTCACATTCAGGATCAAATCTTGGTGTCTCTTCCATTTCAACCTGCACTTCATTATTCTCTTGCTCATCAAATATCTGAACTTTTGATTTACCTTTCCTTTGGCTCACAATTTCTTCATCATCTATATTAATATTGATAGTACTTGCATACCAAGTACCTTGCTCATCAAATGTAACATCTTTTGATACAAGAAAATGTTTTGTGGATGGATTCCACAACCTGTATCCCATCTGCTTATCATCATAACCAATAAACACATATTTTTCAGCTTTAGGTTCTAATTTGTGCCTTAATTGTGATGGCACATATGCATAGGCCAAACATCCAAATACTTTGCAATGGTCTAGTGTAGGTCTCTTACCCCACCATGCCTCATAAGGTGTCATACCCTGCAAGGCTTTACAAGGTAACCTATTGACCAAATAAGTAGCTGTATTTACAGCCTCAGCCCACAAATAATTTGGGCAAATTTTCTCCTTCATCATGGACCTTGCAAACTCAACAAGAGTCCTATTTCTCCTTTCTGCTACACCATTTTGTTGAGGAGAGTACCTGCAAGTAACCTCTCTTTTTATACCAGCATTCCACAAGTAATCACTGAACTCATTAGAGAAATACTCTCCCCCTCCATCTAACCTTAGTCTCTTCAACTTATGTCCTATAATTCTCTCTGCATACATATGATAATGTTTGAAAGGATTGAAGACTTCTGACTTATCTTTGATCACATAAATAGTGATCCATCTGGTAGCATCATCAACATAAATCACATAATACCTTGAGCCATTGATACTGAAGTCCTTTGATGGTCCCCACACATCTATGTGTACCAACTCAAGTTTCTCTGAATACATAAACCCATGCTTGGAATAGGGTTGCTTATGAGCCTTACCTAATTGACATGCCTCACATCTGTATGTCATATGTTGACCTGTAATATTAGGCAATCCAAGCACTGAACCATTATTAATCATGTCTTTAATACCTCTTTCATTGAAATGTCCAAGCCTCTTGTGCCAAAGATCTAACTCAGAGATCTTATGTCCTCCATAAGTGAACAAGGCATGACCAACATTACCTTGAATCTTTAATGTGAACAATCTTCCTTCTTTCTTCCCTGAAACAATTTGTTTATACCCATTCCTAGGGTCTTCCACAAACACTCCTTCATTAGTGAACCTTACTTCATAACCTTTTTCCACAATTTGTCCTACACTTATCAAATTCTTAGGAATTGTAGGAACATACAATACCTTACTCAATAAGGTGCTACCATCATTGGCCTTCACTGATCCAATTCACTTCACATTGTGCTTTGTGTTGTCACCTGTTTGAACAACATGATTAGATACCTTATTCTCCAAATCAATCATTAAGGCTATATTACCACTCAGGTGATTGCTACATCCTGAGTCAATGTAGAAAACTCTTTGATCTTCATTCTGCCTTTCACAAGTTGCATTCATTATCAATGTTGAATCTTCCTTCTGATCTGAAGCATAATTGTAGTAGGTATTGTTATATTGTTGACTTTGGAAACCTCTACCTGCATTTCTTCCAAAGTAACCCCTACTACCTCTACCTCTGAAATTACCTCTTTGATTTCTGCCTCCTCTTCCTCTTGAATTATAGTTTTGATTGTATCCTCCATTACTTTGATTATTATGCCAACAATCATTAGCTAAATCGTTTGTCTTACCACAAATCCAACATGCTTTGGCTCCATCTTTGTTATTACTGCCTCTTTCTCTACCTTTGCCACCTCCTCTACCTCTTAGGAAGTTGGCTTGACTAGTTGTGCCTTCATCTTCACCTGATTGTTGCTTTCCTTTGTTCGCTTTCTTCTTATCCTTTGAGTACATTGCATGACCTGTACTTTTGTCACCATCTCCTTTAACATCCTGCTCAAATGTTAGCATATGACCTAGCAACTGATTTAAATCAGGAGTGAAATGATCAAGTGATAACTCTGTAGACAAAATGAATGGCTTCCATTTGTCATCACCTCTCAAACCTGTAAGAATTTGCCTTACCAATTTATCCTCCTCAATATCTTCATCAACAGCTCCTAATGCATCTGCAATGTCTTTCATCCTTGTTACATAATCTGAAATGGATTGAGAGGCCTTCTTCTTGAAAGTTGTAAATTCTGCCCATAAAGATGCCTTCCTTGACTTTGTGGTGTTTTGGAAATGCTCTTCCAAAGCATTCCATATATCACTTGCACTTTCAAGACCTCTAATGTGAGGTAGCAAGTAATCATTGACTGCAATATAAATGATACTCCTAGCTTGAGCATCTTTCTTCATCCAATTCTTCAAATCTGTTAATTCTTCCCTAGTTGGAACACTAGGATCTCTGAATTGTGGCTTTTCTTCTTCACCTGTAATGTAGGCTATCAAATCTTTGCTCATTAGATGAGCTTCCATCCTCATTGACCATGCAGGATAGTTTTCTCTATCCAACTTCTCTATTTGAAGAGAATCTCCCATCTTCCTTCACCTGTATATTGAATTCTTCAACCTTTATGAAGGATAAAGTTGCCTTTACTTCGAATGATACTCCTTTTGACTTCCTTGATGTCGTATGATCTCCTTCTCAAGCTTTTCCTTGCAAGCTTTCACCTTTTGAATCTTCAGATGTCAAATTCTTTGTAGCTACAGCAGTCTGGATCCTCCTTTCTTCAATTCTGATGCTTCCTGCTCTGATACCACTGATGGAGAGTGTTAATCTCCAAAAGAACAAGTTGACCTTGAATTTAGACCACCTCTATATCAAGAACAACTTCAGACTTCACCAAATTTAGAGAACACTCATCAACTTATCAGAAAATTGATTATTCTGAAAAATTCAACTTCTCAGAAAAGTCTCCTGCCGATTAATCCTTGATTGACTAATCATTTGTGTAAAGTTTTTGATAAACCTTTGTAGGTTGCTTCGCCTTAAGGTTGTGCACCCTCTCCAACTTAAATCTCTACAAATGATTCAGTATACTCTGAGAAATCACACAAACAATTTACCTATGTGTAAATCACCTTCTCTGCAGTAGCGACTTTGACACCTGCAACTTCTTAGCTATAGTTCTCCTAATGTCGAACCCGTTTGATCAAATGCTTTTAGATGTAGATAGCTTATCTCCCAACTTAGATTTTGAGCTATCATATGTGTAAAACTTTACATTGTGAACTGAGCAATGTCCATTTCATTGAACTCGAAATTTGCGCCTGTTTCAGGAGACTGTGAACATTCTTTACATATGAATGTTCCTACACACAATTCTCTTAGCCTGATCACAATTAGATTCTCAACCTCTAGCCATAGATTGATTAACTATGGACTTAGATATCTCCAAAAGGAATTCACAAAAGATCTACTACACGAGGAGAAAACACAGAAACATCGGGTGCAATTTTTCTTCTATTTCTCAGAAATCTACAACTGAGTGAGGATAGACAATTCAACTCACTTCTAAGAGACTTAATGGCTCTTGCAATTCCTCAATACACTATTCTCATGATCTTCTATTGTCTCCTCTATTGCCCCGACATTTTTTCAAAATATTTATAGGCAAATATGTACAAGTTTGTAACTGGACAAAAGTATAAGTGATCTATGTCTTCACTAATGTACATATGTGTACAAATCATTCATCCTGTGAATGTATCCACCTTCTTTGCAACAAAACTTGATCTTATCTCCATCTTTTGTCTTCCAAACTTCAATTGGTGATTGGTCTACACCACCGATATCATTCTTACAGGTACAGATGAGAAAGGCATTCAAAGCTTAAAGAAGCAAATGGAGAAAGAGTTCAAAATCAGTGATTTGGGAGACTTGTCATACTTCTTGGGCATGGAGATATCATACACTCAACATGGAGTGTATGTGGCTCAAGAAGTGTATTTGAGAAACTTGTTAATCAAGTTTAAAATGAATGATTGCAGGGTAGCACCTACTCCAATGGAGGTGAATCATAAATTAAGCAGATTTGGAGGTGAAGAGTTCAAAGACATGAAGCAATATCAGAGTTTGGTTGGTAGACTTATCTATGCTACATTAACTAGACCTAATTTATCATATGCAGTTGGGGTTTTGTCTCAATTCATGCATTGTCCTAGGAAAGAGCATTGGATTGCAGGTCAAAGAGTGTTGAGGTACATTAAGGGTACACTCAAAGAAGGTTTGTATTATGGTTTTACATCAGATACAAATATCAAGATCTATAGTGATGCAGATTGGGCAGGTAATCCAGATGATAGAAGGTCAACCTATGGATACATGTGTTATGTGGGAGATAAGTTAATCTCCTGGTGCTCAAAGAAGCAACATACAGTTGCTTTGTCATCTACAGAAGCAGAGTACAAAGGCATGGTTGAAGCTGCAAAAGAAGTGATTTGGCTTGAGACTCTCATGAAGAGTTTTGACACTATACAGAGCATACCTATCATTTATGGTGATAACATGAGTTCATTATATTAAGCTGCTAATCCTGTTTTTCATGCCAGGACTAAACACATTGAGATAGAGTATCATTTTCTAAGAGAGAAGGTGATGGATAAGGAGATTGAAGTCATACATACTTCAACAAAAGATCAGATAGCTGATATGCTTACAAAGAGCTTGGATGGACCAAAGTTACAGAAGTTTAAAGACATGGCAGGCATAAAGAAGATAAGAGAAACCTCAATTGATGATTGAGGGGGAGCTGTTGGTGCAGACCAATCACCAATTGAAGTTTGGAAGACAAAAGATGGAGATAAGATCAAGTTTTGAAGCAAAGAAGGTGGATACATTCACAGGATGAATGATTTGTACACATATGTACATTAGTGAAGACATATATCACTTATACTTTTGTCAAGTTACAAACTTGTACATATTTGCCTATAAATATTTTGGAAAAAATGTTGGGGCAATAGAGGAGACAATAGAAGATCATGAGAATAGTGTATTGAGGAATTGTAAGAGCCATTAAGTCTCTTAGAAGTAAGTTGAATTGTCTATCCTCACTCAGTTGTAGATTTCTGAGAAATAGAAGAAAAATTGCACCCGATGTTTCTGTGTTTTCTCCTCGTGTAGTAGATCTTTTGTGAATTCCTTTTGGAGATATCTAAGTCCATAGTTAATCAATCTATGGCTAGAGTTTGAGAATCTAATTGTGATGAGGCTAAGAGAATTGTGTGTAGGAACATTCATATGTAAAGAATGTTCATAGTCTCCTGAAACAGGCCCAAATTTCGAGTTCAATGAAATGGACATTGCTCAGTGCACAGTGTAAAGTTTTACACATATGATAGCTCAAAATCTAAGTTGAGAGATAAGCTATCTACATCTAAAAGCATTTGATCAAACGGGTTCGACGTTAGGAGAACTATAGCTAAGAAGTTGCAGGTGTCAAAGTCGCTACTGCAGAGAAGGTGATTTACACATAGGTAAATTGTTTGTGTGATTTCTCAGAGTATACTGAATCATTTGCAGAGATTTAAGTTGGAGAAGGTGCGCAACCTTAAGATGAAGCAACATACAAAGTTTTATCAAAAACTTTACACAAATGATTAGTCAATCAAGGATTAATCGGCAGCAGACTTTTCTGAGAAGTTGAATTTTTTAGAATAATCAATTTTCTGATAAGTTGATGAATGTTCTCTAAATTTGGTGAAGTCTGAAGTTGTTCTTGATATAGAGGTGGTCTAAATTCAAGGTCAACTTGTTCTTTTGGAGATTAACACTCTCCATCAGAATTGTGTGTAGGAACATTCATATGTAAAGAATGTTCACAGTCTCCTGAAACAGGCGCAAATTTCGAGTTCAATGAAATGGACATTGCTCAGTGCACAATGTAAAGTTTTACACATATGATAGCTCAAAATCTAAGTTGAGAGATAAGCTATCTACATCTAAAAGCATTTGATCAAACGGGTTCGACATTAGGAGAACTATAGCTAAGAAGTTGCAGGTGTCAAAGTCGCTACTGCAGAGAAGGTGATTTACACATAGGTAAATTGTTTGTGTGATTTCTCAGAGTATACTGAATCATTTGCAGAGATTTAAGTTGGAGAAGGTGCAAAACCTTAAGGCAAAGCAACCTACAAAGTTTTATCAAAAAACTTTACACAAATGATTAGTCAATCAAGGATTAATCGGCAGTAGAACTTTCTGAAAAGTTGAATTTTTCAGAAGTTGAATTTGGTGAAGTCTGAAGTTGTTCTTGATATAGAGGTGGTCTAAATTCAAGGTCAACTTGTTCTTTTGGAGATTAACACTCTCCATCAGTGGGCTCAGAGCAGGAAGCATCAGAATTGAAGAAAGGAGGATCCAGACTGCTGCAGCTACAAAGAATTTGACATCTGAAGATTCAAAAGGTGAAAGCTTGAAAGGAATAGCTTGAGAAGGAGATCATACGACATCAAGGAAGTCAAAAGGAGTTTCATTCGAATTAAAGGTAACTTTATCCTTCATAAAGGATGAAGAATTCAATATACAGGTGAAGGAAGATGGGAGATTCTCTTCAAATAGAGAAGTTGGATAGAGAAAACTATCGTGCATGGTCAATGAGGATGGAAGCTCATCTAATGAGCAAAGATTTGATAACCTACATTACAGGTGAAGAAGAAAAGCCACAATTCAGAGATCCTAGTGTTCCAACTAGGGAAGAATTAACAGATTTGAAGAATTGGATGAAGAAAGATGCTCAAGCTAGGAGTATCATTTATATGGCAGTCAATGATTACTTGCTACCTCACATTAGAGGTCTTGAAAGTGCAAGTGATATATGGAATGCTTTGGAAGAGCATTTCCAAAACACCACAAAGTCAAGGAAGGCATCTTTATGGGCAGAATTTACAACTTTCAAGAAGAAGGCCTCTCAATCCATTTTAGATTATGTAACAAGGATGAAAGACATTGCAGATGCATTAGGAGCTGTTGATGAAGGTATTGAGGAGGATAAATTGGTAAGGCAAATTCTTACAGGTTTGAGAGGTGATGACAAATGGAAGCCATTCATTTTGTCTACAGAGTTATCACTTGATCATTTCACTCCTGATTTAAATCAGTTGCTAGGTCATATGCTAACATTTAAGCAGGATGTTAAAGGAGATGGTGACAAAAGTACAGGTCATGCAATGTACTCAAAGGATAAGAAGAAAGCTAACAAAGGAAAGCAACAATCAGGTGAAGATGAAGGCACAACTAGTCAAGCCAACTTCCTAAGAGGTAGAGGAGGTGGAAAAGGTAGAGGAAGAGGCAGGAATAACAAAGATGGAGCCAAAGCATGCTGGATTTGTGGTAAGACAAACCATTTAGCTAATGATTGTTGGCATAATAATCAAAGTAATGGAGGATACAATCAAAACTATAATTCAAGAGGAAGAGGAGGCAGAAATCAAAGAGGTAATTTCAGAGGTAGAGGTAGTAGGGGTTACTTTGGAAGAAATGCAGGTAGAGGTTTCCAAAGTCAACAATATAACAATACCTACTACAATTATGCTTCAGATCAGAAGGAAGATTCAACATTGATAATGAATGCAACTTGTGAAAGGCAGAATGAAGATCAAAGAGTTCTCTACATTGACTCAGGATGTAGCAATCACCTGAGTGGTAATATAGCCTTAATGACTGATTTGGAAAATAAGGTATCTAATCATGTTGTTCAAACAGGTGACAACACAAAGCACAATGTGAAGTCAATTGGATCAGTGAAGGCCAAGGATGGTAGCACCTTATTGATTAAGGTATTGTATGTTCCTACAATTCCTAAGAATTTGATAAGTGTAGGACAAATTGTGGAAGAAGGTTATGAAGTAAGGTTCACTAATGAAGGGTTTATGTATTCAGAGAAACTTGAGTTGGTACACACAGATGTGTGGGGACCATCAAAGGACTTCAGTATCAATGGCTCAAGGTATTATGTGATTTATGTTGATGATGCTACCAGATGGATCACTATTTATGTGATCAAAGATAAGTCAGAAGTGTTCAATACTTTCAAACATTATCATATGTATGCAGAGAGAATTACAGGACATAAGTTGAAGAGACTAAGGTCAGATGGAGGGGGAGAGTATTTCTCTAATGAGTTCAGTGATTACTTGTGGAATGCAGGTATAAAAAGAGAGGTTACTTGCAGGTACTCTCCTCAACAAAATGGTGTAGCAGAAAGGAGAAATAGGACTCTTGTTGAGTTTGCAAGGTCCATGATGAAGGAGAAAAATTGACCAAATTATTTGTGGGCCGAGGCTATAAATACAGCTACTTATTTGGTCAATAGGTTACCTTGTAAAGCCTTGCAGGGTATGAAACCTTATGAGGCATGGTGGGGTAAGAGACCTACACTAGACCATTGCAAAGTATTTGGATGTTTGGCCTATGCATATGTGCCATCACAATTAAGGCACAAATTAGAACCTAAAGCTGAAAAATATGTGTTTATTGGTTATAATGATGAGCACATGGGATACAGGTTGTGGAATCCATCCACAAAACATTTTCTTGTATCAAAAGATGTTACATTTGATGAGCAAGGTACTTGGTATGCAGGTACTATCAATATTAATATAGATGATGAAGAAATTGTGAGCCAAAGGAAAGGTAAATCAAAAGTTCAGATATTTGATGAGCAAGAGAATAATAAAGTGCAGGTTGAAATGGAAGAGACACCAAGATTTGATCCTGAATGTGAAGAACCAGAAACCTCAAGAAGTGGAGAACTTAGGAGATCTACAAGAAACAAATGGCAACCCACAAGGTATAGCTATGATACTTCATTTTTTACTACTAAGGATTATGCATACATGGTTAAAGCAGATGAAGACCCTTCTACATATGAAGAGGCAAAAGGTAAAGAAAATTGGGAGAAAGCTATGCAGGAAGAATATGATGCATTGATGGAGAATCAAACATGGGATTTGGTTCCAAAGCCAAATAGTCAGAAGATCATTGGATGCAAGTGGGTCTATAAGACAAAAAGATTTGCAGATGGAAGTGTGTCTAGGTACAAAGCTAGACTTGTTGTCAAAGGGTTTGCTCAGACATATGGTGTTGATTATGATGAGACTTATAGTCCTGTGGCAAAGATGACAACCATCAGGACACTTATAGCAATTGCTGCATGCAAAGGTTGGAAATTGTGTCAATTAGATGTGAAGAATGCTTTTTTGAATGGTTATATTTCAGATAAAGTTTTCATGGAGCAACCTCAAGGATTCAGAGATGGAAGATATCCAGATCATGTGTGTAAGCTCAAGAGAGCTTTATATGGCTTGAAGCAGGCCCCAAGGGCATGGAACTATAGACTTGTAAAGTTCCTAAAAGAACTTGGATTTCAAGTACCAAAAGCATATAGTAGCTTGCTTGTCAAAGCAAGTGATGATGGGTTTATTTACATGTGCATATATGCTGATGGTATCATTCTTACAGGTACAGATGAGAAAGGCATTCAAAGCTTAAAGAAGCAAATGGAGAAAGAGTTCAAAATCAGTGATTTGGGAGACTTGTCATACTTCTTGGGCATGGAGATATCATACACTCAACATGGAGTGTATGTGGCTCAAGAAAGGTATTTGAGAAACTTGTTAATCAAGTTTAAAATGAATGATTGCAGGGTAGCACCTACTCCAATGGAGGTGAATCATAAATTAAGCAGATTTGGAGGTGAAGAGTTCAAAGACATGAAGCAATATCAGAGTTTGGTTGGTAGTCTTATCTATGCTACATTAACTAGACCTGATTTATCATATGCAGTTGGGGTTTTGTCTCAATTCATGCATTGTCCTAGGAAAGAGCATTGGATTGCAGGTCAAAGAGTGTTGAGGTACATTAAGGGTACACTCAAAGAAGGTTTGTATTATGGTTTTACATCAGATACAAATATCAAGATCTATAGTGATGCAGATTGGGCAGGTAATCCAGATGATAGAAGGTCAACCTATGGATACATGTGTTATGTGGGAGATAAGTTAATCTCCTGGTGCTCAAAGAAGCAACATACAGTTGCTTTGTCATCTACAGAAGCAGAGTACAAAGGCATGGTTGAAGCTGCAAAAGAAGTGATTTGGCTTAAGACTCTCATGAAGAGTTTTGACACTATACAAAGCATACCTATCATTTATGGTGATAACATGAGTTCATTATATTTAGCTACTAATCCTGTTTTTCATGCCAGGACTAAACACATTGAGATATAGTATCACTTTCTAAGAGAGAAGGTGATGGATAAGGAGATTGAAGTCATACATACTTCAACAAAAGATCAGATAGCTGATATGCTTACAAAGAGCTTGGATGGACCGAAGTTACAGAAGTTTAAAGACATGGCAGGCATAAAGAAGATAAGAGAAACCTCAATTGATGATTGAGGGGGAGCTGTTGGTGCAGACCAATCACCAATTGAAGTTTGGAAGACAAAAGATGGAGATAAGATCAAGTTTTGAAGCAAAATTGTGGATACATTCACAGGATGAATGATTTGTACACATATGTACATTAGTGAAGACATAGATCACTTATACTTTTGTCCAATTACAAACTTGTACATATTTGCCTATAAATATTTTGGAAAAAATGTCGGGGCAATAGAGGAGACAATAGAAGATCATGAGAATAGTGTATTGAGGAATTGTAAGAGCCATTAAGTATCTTAAAAGTGAGTTGACTTGTCTATCCTCACTCAATTGTAGATTTCTGAGAAATAGAAGAAAAATTATGCCCGATGTTTCTGTGTTTTCTCCTCGTGTAGTAGATCTTTTGTGAATTCCTTTTGGAGATATCTAAGTCCATAGTTAATCAATCTATGGCTAGAGTTTGAGAATCTAATTGTGATCAGGCTAAGAGAATTGTGTGTAGGAACATTCATATGTAAAGAATGTTCACAGTCTCCTGAAACAGGCGCAAATTTCGAGTTCAATGAAATGGACATTGCTCAGTGCACAGTGTAAAGTTTTACACATATGATAGCTCAAAATCTAAGTTGAGAGATAAGCTATCTACATCTAAAAGCATTTGATCAAACGGGTTCGACATTAGGAGAACTATAGCTAAGAAGTTGCAGGTGTCAAAGTCGCTATTGCAGAGAAGTTGATTTACACATAGGTAAATTGTTTGTGTGATTTCTCAGAGTATACTGAATCATTTGCAGAGATTTAAGTTGGAGAAGGTGCGCAACCTTAAGCCGAAGCAAGCTACAAAGTTTTATCAAAAAACTTTACACAAATGATTAGTCAATCAAGGATTAATCCGCAGCAAACATTTCTGAGAAGCTGAATTTTTCAGAATAATCAATTTTCTGATAAGTTGATGAATGTTCTCTAAATTTGGTGAAGTCTGAAGTTGTTCTTGATATAGAGGTGGTCTAAATTCAAGGTCAACTTGTTCTTTTGGAGATTAACACTCTCCATCAGTGGGCTCAGAGCAGGAAGCATCAGAATTGAAGAAAGGAGGATCCAGACTGCTGCAGCTACAAAGAATTTGACATCTGAAGATTCAAAAGGTGAAAGCTTGCAAGGAAAAGCTTGAGAAGGAGATCATACGACATCAAGGAAGTCAAAAGGAGTATCATTCGAAGTAAAGGTAACTTTATCCTTCATAAAGGTTGAAGAATTCAATATACAGGTGAAGGAAGATGGGAGATTCTCTTCAAATAGAGAAGTTGGATAGAGAAAACTATCCTGCATGGTCAATGAGGATGGAAGCTCATCTAATGAGCAAAGATTTGATAGCCTACATTACAGGTGAAGAAGAAAAGCCACAATTCAGAGATCCTAGTGTTCCAACTAGGGAAGAATTAACAGATTTGAAGAATTGGATGAAGAAAGATGCTCAAGCTAGGAGTATCATTTATATGGCAGTCAATGATTACTTGCTACCTCACATTAGAGGTCTTGAAAGTGCAAGTGATATATGGAATGCTTTGGAAGAGCATTTCCAAAACACCACAAAGTCAAGGAAGGCATCTTTATGGGTAGAATTTACAACTTTCAAGAAGAAGGCCTCTCAATCCATTTCAGATTATGTAACAAGGATGAAAGACATTGCAGATGCATTAGGAGCTGTTGATGAAGATATTGAGGAGGATAAATTGGTAAGGCAAATTCTTACAGGTTTGAGAGGTGATGACAAATGGAAGCCATTCATTTTGTCTACAGAGTTATCACCTGATCATTTCACTCCTGATTTAAATGAGTTGCTAGGTCATATACTAACCTTTGAGCAGGATGTTAAAGGAGATGGTGACAAAAGTACAGGTCATGCAATGTACTCAAAGGATAAGAAGAAAGCTAACAAAGGAAAGCAACAATCAGGTGAAGATGAAGGCCCAACTAGTCAAGCCAACTTCCTAAGAGGTAGAGGAGGTGGCAAAGGTAGAGGAAGAGGCAGGAATAACAAAGATGGAGCCAAAGCATGCTGGATTTGTGGTAAGACAAACCATTTAGCTAATGATTGTTGGCATAATAATCAAAGTAATGGAGGATAGAATCAAAACTATAATTCAAGAGGAAGAGGAGGCAGAAATCAAAGAGGTAATTTCAAAGGTAGAGGTAGTAGGGGTTACTTTGGAAGAACTGCAGGTAGAGGTTTCCAAAGTCAACAATATAACAATACCTACTACAATTATGCTTCAGATCAGAAGGAAGATTCAACATTGATAATGAATGCAACTTGTGAAAGGCAGAATGAAGATCAAAGAGTTTTCTACATTGACTCAGGATGTAGCAATCACCTGAGTGGTAATATAGCCTTAATGACTGATTTGGAGAATAAGGTATCTAATCATGTTGTTCAAACAGGTGACAACACAAAGCACAATGTGAAGTCAATTGGATCAGTGAAGGCCAAGGATGGTAGCACCTTATTGAGTAAGGTATTGTATGTTCCTACAATTCCTAAGAATTTGATAAGTGTAGGACAAATTGTGGAAAAGGGTTATGAAGTAAGGTTCACTAATGAAGGAGTGTTTGTGGAAGACCCTAGCAATGGGTATAAACAAATTGTTTCAGGGAAGAAAGAAGGAAGATTGTTCACATTAAAGATTCAAGGTAATGTTGGTCATGCCTTGTTCACTTATGGAGGACATAAGATCTCTGAGTTAGATATTTGGCACAAGAGGCTTGGACATTTCAATGAAAGAGGTATTAAAGACATGATTAATAATGGTTCAGTGCTTGGATTGCCTAATGTTGCAGGTCAACATATGACATATAGATGTGAGGCATGTCAATTAGGTAAGGCTCATAAGCAACCCTATTCCAAGCATGGGTTTATGTATTCAGAGAAACTTGAGTTGGTACACACAGATGTGTGGGGACCATCAAAGGACTTCAGTATCAATGGCTCAAGGTATTATGTGATTTATGTTGATGATGCTACCAGATGGATCACTATTTATGTGATCAAAGATAAGTCAGAAGTGTTCAATACTTTCAAACATTATCATATGTATGCAGAGAGAATTACAGGACATAAGTTGAAGAGACTAAGGTCAGATGGAGGGGGAGAGTATTTCTCTAATGAGTTCAGTGATTACTTGTGGAATGCAGGTATAAAAAGAGAGGTTACTTGCAGGTACTCTCCTCAACAAAATGGTGTAGCAGAAAGGAGAAATAGGACTCTTGTTGAGTTTGCAAGGTCCATGATGAAGGAGAAAAATTGCCCAAATTATTTGTGGGCTGAGGCTATAAATACAGCTACTTATTTGGTCAATAGGTTACCTTGTAAAACCTTGCAGGGTATGACACCTTATGAGGCATGGTGGGGTAAGAGACCTACACTAGACCATTGCAAAGTATTTGGATGTTTGGCCTATGCATATGTGCCATCACAATTAAGGCACAAATTAGAACCTAAAGCTGAAAAATATGTGTTTATTGGTTATGATGATAAGCAGATGGGATACAGGTTGTGGAATCCATCCACAAAACATTTTCTTGTATCAAAAGATGTTACATTTGATGAGCAAGGTACTTGGTATGCAGGTACTATCAATATTAATATAGATGATGAAGAAATTGTGAGCCAAAGGAAAGGTAAATCAAAAGTTCAGATATTTGATGAGCAAGAGAATAATGAAGTGCAGGTTGAAATGGAAGAGACACCAAGATTTGATCCTGAATGTGAAGAACCAGAAACCTCAAGAAGTGGAGAACTTAGGAGATCTACAAGAAACAAATGGCAACCCACAAGGTATAGCTATGATACTTCATTTTTGACTACTAAGGATTATGCATACATGGTTAAAGCAGATGAAGACCCTTCTACATATGAAGAGGCAAAAGGTAAAGAAAATTGGGAGAAAGCTATGCAGGAAGAATATGATGCATTGATGGAGAATCAAACATGGCATTTGGTTCCAAAGCCAAATAGTCAGAAGATCATTGGATGCAAGTGGGTCTATAAGACAAAAAGATTTGCAGATGGAAGTGTGTCTAGGTACAAAGCTAGACTTGTTGTCAAAGGGTTTGCTCAGACATATGGTGTTGATTATGATGAGACTTATAGTCCTGTGGCAAAGATGACAACCATCAGGACACTTATAGCAATTGCTGCATGCAAAGGTTGGAAATTGTGTCAATTAGATGTGAAGAATGCTTTTTTGAATGGTTATATTTCAGATGAAGTTTTCATGGAGCAACCTCAAGGATTCAGAGATGGAAGATATCCAGATCATGTGTGTAAGCTCAAGAGAGCTTTATATGGCTTGAAGCAGGCCCCAAGGGCATGGAACTATAGACTTGTAAAGTTCCTAAAAGAACTTGGATTTCAAGTATCAAAAGCAGATAGTAGCTTGCTTGTCAAAGCAAGTGATGATGGGTTTATTTACATGTGCATATATGTTGATGATATCATTCTTACAGGTACAGATGAGAAAGGCATTCAAAGCTTAAAGAAGCAAATGGAGAAAGAGTTCAAAAACAATGATTTGGGAGACTTGTCATACTTCTTGGGCATGGAGATATCATACACTCAACATGGAGTGTATGTGGCTCAAGAAAGCTATTTGAGAAACTTGTTAATCAAGTTTAAAATGAATGATTGCAGGGTAGCACCTACTCCAATGGAGGTGAATCATAAATTAAGCAGATTTGGAGATGAAGAGTTCAATGACATGAAGCAATATCAGAGTTTGGTTGGTAGTCTTATCTATGCTACATTAACTAGACCTGATTTATCATATGCAGTTGGGGTTTTGTCTCAATTCATGCATTGTCCTAGGAAAGAGCATTGGATTGCAGGTCAAAGAGTGTTGAGGTACATTAAGGGTACACTCAAAGAAGGTTTGTATTATGGTTTTACATCAGATACAAATATCAAGATCTATAGTGATGCAGATTGGGCAGGTAATCGAGATGATAGAAGATCAACCTATGGATACATGTGTTATGTGGGAGATAAGTTAATCTCCTGGTGCTCAAAGAAGCAACATACAGTTGCTTTGTCATCTACAGAAGCAGAGTACAAAGGCATGGTTGAAGCTGCAAAAGAAGTGATTTGGCTTAAGACTCTCATGAAGAGTTTTGACACTATACAGAGCATACCTATCATTTATGGTGATAACATGAGTTCATTATATTTAGCTGCTAATCCTGTTTTTCATGCCAGGACTAAACACATTGAGATACAGTATCACTTTCTAAGAGAGAAGGTGATGAATAAGGAGATTGAAGTCATACATACTTCAACAAAAGATCAGATAGCTGATATGCTTACAAAGAGCTTGGATGGACCAAAGTTACAGAAGTTTAAAGACATGGCAGGCATAAAGAAGATAAGAGAAACCTCAATTGATGATTGAGGGGGAGCTGTTGGTGCAGACCAATCACAAATTGAAGTTTGGAAGACAAAAGATGGAGATAAGATCAAGTTTTGAAGCAAAGAAGGTGGATACATTCAGAGGATGAATGATTTGTACACATATGTACATTAGTGAAGACATAGATCACTTATACTTTTGTCCAATTACAAACTTGTACATATTTGCCTATAAATATTTTGGAAAAAATGTCAGGGCAATAGAGGAGACAATAGAAGATCATGAGAATAGTGTATTGAGGAATTGTAAGAGCCATTAAGTCTCTTAGAAGTGAGTTGAATTGTCTTTCCTCACTCAGTTGTAGATTTCTGAGAAATAGAAGAAAAATTATGCCCGATGTTTCTGTGTTTTCTCCTCGTGTAGTAGATCTTTTGTGAATTCCTTTTGGAGATATCTAAGTCCATAGTTAATCAATCTATGGCTAGAGTTTGAGAATCTAATTGTGATCAGGCTAAGAGAATTGTGTGTAGGAACATTCATATGTAAAGAATGTTCACAGTCTCCTGAAACAGTCGCAACTTTCGAGTTCAATGAAATGGACATTGCTCAGTGCACAGTGTAAAGTTTTACACATATGATAGCTCAAAATCTAAGTTGAGAGATAAGCTATCTACATCTAAAAGCATTTGATCAAACGGGTTTGACATTAGGAGAACTATAGCTAAGAAGTTGCAGGTGTCAAAGTCACTACTGCAGAGAAGGTGATTTACACATAGGTAAATTGTTTGTGTGATTTCTCAGAGTATACTGAATCATTTGCAGAGATTTAAGTTGGAGAAGGTGCGCAACCTTAAGGCGAAGCAACCTACAAAGTTTTATCAAAAAACTTTACACAAATGATTAGTCAATCAAGGATTAATCGGCAACAGACTTTTCTGAGAAGCTGAATTTTTCAGAATAATCAATTTTTTGATAAGTTGATGAATGTTCTCTAAATTTGGTGAAGTCTGAAGTTGTTCTTGATATAGAGGTGGTCTAAACTCAAGGTCAACTTGTTCTTTTGGAGATTAACACTCTCCATCAGTGGGCTCAGAGCAGGAAGCATCAGAATTGAAGAAAGGAGGATCCAGACTGCTGCAGCTACAAAGAATTTGACATCTGAAGATTCAAAAGGTGAAAGCTTGCAAGGAAAAGCTTGAGAAGGAGATCATACGACATCAAGGAAGTCAAAAGGAGTATCATTCGAAGTAAAGGTAACTTTATCCTTCATAAAGGTTGAAGAATTCAATATACAGGTGAAGGAAGATGGGAGATTCTCTTCAAATAGAGAAGTTGGATAGAGAAAACTATCCTGCATGGTCAATGAGGATGGAAGCTCATCTAATGAGCAAAGATTTGATAGCCTACATTACAGGTGAAGAAGAAAAGCCACAACTCAGAGATGCTAGTGTTCCAACTAGGGAAGAATTAACAGATTTGAAGAATTGGATGAAGAAAGATGCTCAAGCTAGGAGTATCATTTATATGGCAGTCAATGATTACTTGCTACCTCACATTAGAGGTCTTGAAAGTGCAAGTGATATATGGAATGCTTTGGAAGAGCATTTCCAAAACACCACAAAGTCAAGGAAGACATCTTTATGGGCAGAATTTACAACTTTCAAGAAGAAGGCCTCTCAATCCATTTCAAATTATGTAACAAGGATGAAAAGCATTGCAGATGCATTAGGAGCTGTTGATGAAGATATTGAGGAGGATAAATTGGTAAGGCAAATTCTTACAGGTTTGAGAGGTGATGACAAATGGAAGCCATTCATTTTGTCTACAGAGTTATCACTTGATCATTTCACTCCTGATTTAAATCAGCTGCTAGGTCATATACTAACATTTGAGCAGGATGTTAAAGGAGATGGTGACAAAAGTACAGGTCATGCAATGTACTCAAAGGATAAGAAGAAAGCTAACAAAGGAAAGCAACAATCAGGTGAAGATGAAGGCACAACTAGTCAAGCCAACTTCCTAAGAGGTAGAGGAGGTGGCAAAGGTAGAGGAAGAGGCAGGAATAACAAAGATGGAGCCAGAGCATGCTGGATTTGTGGTAAGACAAACCATTTAGCTAATGATTGTTGGCATAATAATCAAAGTAATGGAGGATAGAATCAAAACTATAATTCAAGAGGAAGAGGAGGCAGAAATCAAAGAGGTAATTTCAAAGGTAGAGGTAGTAGGGGTTACTTTGGAAGAAATGCAGGTAGAGGTTTCCAAAGTCAACAATATAACAATACCTACTACAATTATGCTTCAGATCAGAAGGAAGATTCAACATTGATAATGAATGCAACTTGTGAAAGGCAGAATGAAGATCAAAGAGTTTTCTACATTGACTCAGGATGTAGCAATCACCTGAGTGGTAATATAGCCTTAATGACTGATTTGGAGAATAAGGTATCTAATCATGTTGTTCAAACATGTGACAACACAAAGCACAATGTGAAGTCAATTGGATCAGTGAAGGCCAAGGATGGTAGCACCCTATTGAGTAAGGTATTGTATGTTCCTAAAATTCCTAAGAATTTGATAAGTGTAGGACAAATTGTGGAAAAAGGTTATGAAGTAAGGTTCACTAATGAAGGAGTGTTTGTGGAAGACCCTAGCAATGAGTATAAACAAATTGTTTCAGGGAAGAAAGAAGGAAGATTGTTCACATTAAAGATTCAAGGTAATGTTGGTCATGCCTTGTTCACTTATGGAGGACATAAGATCTCTGAGTTAGATATTTGGCACAAGAGGCTTGGACATTTCAATGAAAGAGGTATTAAAGACATGATTAATAATGGTTCAGTGCTTGGATTGCCTAATGTTGCAGGTCAACATATGACATACAGATGTGAGGCATGTCAATTAGGTAAGGCTCATAAGCAACCCTATTCCAAGCATGGGTTTATGTATTCAGAGAAACTTGAGTTGGTACACACAGATGTGTGGGGACCATCAAAGGACTTCAGTATCAATGGCTCAAGGTATTATGTGATTTATGTTGATGATGCTACCAGATGGATCACTATTTATGTGATCAAAGATAAGTCAGACGTGTTCAAAACTTTCAAACATTATCATATGTATGCAGAGAGAATTACAGGACATAAGTTGAAGAGACTAAGGTCAGATGGAGGGGGAGAGTATTTCTCTAATGAGTTCAGTGATTACTTGTGGAATGCAGGTATAAAAAGAGAGGTTACTTGCAGGTACTCTCCTCAACAAAATGGTGTAGCAGAAAGGAGAAATAGGACTCTTGTTGAGTTTGCAAGGTCCATGATGAAGGAGAAAAATTGCCCAAATTATTTGTGGGCTGAGGCTATAAATACAGCTACTTATTTGGTCAATAGGTTACCTTGTAAAGCCTTGCAGGGTATGACACCTTATGAGGCATGGTGGGGTAAGAGACCTACACTAGACCATTGCAAAGTATTTGGATGTTTGGCCTATGCATATGTGCCATCACAATTAAGGCACAAATTAGAACCTAAAGCTGAAAAATATGTGTTTATTGGTTATGATGATAAGCAGATGGGATACAGGTTGTGGAATCCATCCACAAAACATTTTCTTGTATCAAAAGATGTTACATTTGATGAGCAAGGTACTTGGTATGCAGGTACTATCAATATTAATACAGATGATGAAGAAATTGTGAGCCAAAGGAAAGGTAAATCAAAAGTTCAGATATTTGATGAGCAAGAGAATAATGAAGTGCAGGTTGAAATGGAAGAGACACCAAGATTTGATCCTGAATGTGAAGAACCAGAAACCTCAAGAAGTGGAGAACTTAGGAGATCTACAAGAAACAAATGGCAACCCACAAGGTATAGCTATGATACTTCATTTTTTACTACTAAGGATTATGCATACATGGTTAAAGCAGATGAAGACCCTTCTACATATGAAGAGGCAAAAGGTAAAGAAAATTGGGAGAAAGCTATGCAGGAAGAATATGATGCATTGATGGAGAATCAAACATGGGATTTGGTTCCAAATCCAAATAGTCAGAAGATCATTGGATGCAAGTGGGTCTATAAGACAAAAAGATTTGCAGATGGAAGTGTGTCTAGGTACAAAGCTAGACTTGTTGTCAAAGGGTTTGCTCAGACATATGGTGTTGATTATGATGAGACTTATAGTCCTGTGGCAAAGATGACAACCATCAGGACACTTATAGCAATTGCTGCATGCAAAGGTTGGAAATTGTGTCAATTAGATGTGAAGAATGCTTTTTTGAATGGTTATATTTCAGATGAAGTTTTCATGGAGCAACCTCAAGGATTCAGAGATGGAAGATATCCAGATCATGTGTGTAAGCTCAAGAGAGCTTTATATGGCTTGAAGCAGGTCCCAAGGGCATGGAACTATAGACTTGTAAAGTTCCTAAAAGAACTTGGATTTCAAGTATCAAAAGCATATAGTAGCTTGCTTGTCAAAGCAAGTGATGATGGGTTTATTTACATGTGCATTTATGTTGATGATATCATTCTTACAGGTACAGATGAGAAAGGCATTCAAAGCTTAAAGAAGCAAATGGAGAAAGAGTTCAAAATCAGTGATTTGGGAGACTTGTCATACTTCTTGGGCATGAAGATATCATACACTCAACATGGAGTGTATGTGGCTCAAGAAAGGTATTTGAGAAACTTGTTAATCAAGTTTAAAATGAATGATTGCAGGGTAGCACCTACTCCAATGGAGGTGAATCATAAATTAAGCAGATTTGGAGGTGAAGAGTTCAAAGACATGAAGCAATATCAGAGTTTGGTTGGTAGTCTTATCTATGCTACATTAACTAGACCTGATTTATCATATGCAGTTGGGGTTTTGTCTCAATTCATGCATTCTCCTAGGAAAGAGCATTGGATTGCAGGTCAAAGAGTGTTGAGGTACATTAAGGGTACACTCAAAGAAGGTTTGTATTATGGTTTTACATCAGATACAAATATCAAGATCTATAGTGATGCAGATTGGGCAGGTAATCCAGATGATAGAAGGTCAACCTATGGATACATGTGTTATGTGGGAGATAAGTTAATCTCCTGGTGCTCAAAGAAGCAACATACAGAAGCAGAGTACAAAGGCATGGTTGAAGTTGCAAAAGAAGTGATTTGGCTTAAGACTCTCATGAAGAGTTTTGACACTATACAGAGCATACCTATCATTTATTGTGATAACATGAGTTCATTATATTTAGCTGCTAATCCTGTTTTTCATGCCAGGACTAAACACATTGAGATACAGTTTCACTTTCTAAGAGAGAAGGTGATGGATAAGGAGATTGAAGTCATACATACTTGAACAAAAGATCAGATAGCTGATATGCTTACAAAGAGCTTGGATGGACCAAAGTTACAGAAGTTTAAAGACATGGCAGGCATAAAGAAGATAAGAGAAACCTCAATTGATGATTGAGGGGGAGCTGTTGGTGCAGACCAATCACCAATTGAAGTTTGGAAGACAAAAGATTGAGATAAGATAAAGTTTTGAAGCAAAGAAGGTGGATACATTCACAGGATGAATGATTTGTACACATATGTACATTAGTGAAGACATAGATCACTTATACTTTTGTCCAGTTACGAAATTGTACATATTTGCCTATAAATATTTTGGAAAACATGTCGGGGCAATAGAGGAGACAATAGAAGATCATGAGAATAGTGTATTGAGGATTTATAAGAGCCATTAAGTCTCTTAGAAGTGAGTTGAATTGTCTATCCTCACTCAGTTGTAGATTTCTGAGAAATAGAAGAAAAATTGCGCCCGATGTTTCTGTGTTTTCTCCTCGTGTAGTAGATCTTTTGTGAATTCCTTTTGGAGATATCTAAGTCCATAGTTAATCAATCTATGGCTAGAGTTTGAGAATCTAATTGTGATCAGGCTAAGAGAATTGTGTGTAGGAACATTCATATGTAAAGAATGTTCACAGTCTCCTGAAATAGGCGCAAATTTTGAGTTCAATGAAATGGACATTGCTCAGTGCACATTGTAAAGTTTTACACATATGATAGCTCAGAATCTAAGTTGAGAGATACGCTATCTACATCTCAAAGCATTTGATCAAACGGGTTCGACATTAGGAGAACTATAGCTAAGAAGTTGCAGGTGTCAAAGTCGCTACTGCAGAGAAGGTGATTTACACATAGGTAAATTGTTTGTGTGATTTCTCAGAGTATAGTGAATCATTTGCAGAGATTTAAGTTGGAGAAGGTGCGCAACCTTAAAGTGAAGCAACCTACAAAGGTTTATCAAAAAACTTTACACAAATGATTAGTCAATCAAGGATTAATCGACAACAGACTTTTTTGAGAAGCTGAATTTTTCAGAATAATCAATTTTCTGATAAGTTGATGAATGTTCTCTAAATTTGGTGAAGTCTGAAGTTGTTCTTGATATAGAGGTGGTCTAAATTCAAGGTCGACTTGTTCTTTTGGAGATTAACACTCTCCATCAGTGGGCTCAGAGCAGGAAGCATCAGAATTGAAGAAAGGAGTATCGAGACTGCTGCAGCTACAAAGAATTTGACATCTGAAGATCCAAAAGGTGAAAGCTTGCAAGGAAAAGCTTGAGAAGGAGATCATACGACATCAAGGAAGTCAAAAGGAGTATCATTCGAAGTAAAGGTAACTTTATCCTTCATAAAGGTTGAAGAATTCAATATACAGGTGAAGGAAGATGGGAGATTCTCTTCAAATAGAGAAGTTGGATAGAGAAAACTATCCTGCATGGTCAATGAGGATGGAAGCTCATCTAATGAGCAAAGATTTGATAGCCTACATTACAGGTGAAGAAGAAAAGCCACAATTCAGAGATCCTAGTGTTCCAACTAGGGAAGAATTAACACATTTGAAGAATTGGATGAAGAAAGATGCTCAAGCTAGGAGTATCATTTATATGGAAGTCAATGATTACTTGCTACCTCACATTAGAGGTCTTGAAAGTGCAAGTGATATATGGAATGCTTTGGAAGAGCATTTCCAAAACACCACAAAGTCAAGGAAGGCATCTTTATGTGCAGAATTTACAACTTTCAAGAAGAAGGCCTCTCTATCCATTTCAGATTATGTATCAAGGATGAAAGACATTGCACATGCATTAGGAGTTGTTGATGAAGATATTGAGGAGGATAAATTGGTAAGGCAAATTCTTACAGGTTTGAGAGGTGATGACAAATGGAAGCCATTCATTTTGTCTACAGAGTTATCACTTGATCATTTCACTCCTGATTTAAATCAGTTGCTAGGTCACATGCTAACATTTGAGTAGGATGTTAAAGGAGATGGTGACAAAAGTACAGGTCATGCAATGTACTCAAAGGATAAGAAGAAAGCTAACAAAGGAAAGCAACAATCAGGTGAAGATGAAGGCACAACTAGTCAAGCCAACTTCTTAAGAGGTAGAGGAGGTGGCAAAGGTAGAGGAAGAGGCAGGAATAACAAAGATGGAGCCAAAGCATGCTGGATTTGTGGTAAGACAAACCATTTAGCTAATGATTGTTGGCATAATAATCAAAGTAATGGAGGATACAATCAAAACTATAATTCAAGAGGAAGAGGAGGCAGAAATCAAAGAGGTAATTTCAGAGGTAGAGGTAGTAGGGGTTACTTTGGAAGAAATGCAGGTAGAGGTTTCCAAAGTCAACAATATAACAATACCTACTACAATTATGCTTCAGATCAGAAGGAAGATTCAACATTGATAATGAATGCAACTTGTGAAAGGCAGAATGAAGATCAAAGAGTTTTCTACATTGACTCAGGATGTAGCAATGACCTGAGTGGTAATATAGCCTTAATGACTAATTTGGAGAATAAGGTATCTAATCATGTTGTTCAAACAGGTGACAACACAAAGCACAATGTGAAGTCAATTGGATCAGTGAAGGCCAAGGATGGTAGCACCTTATTGAGTAAGGTATTGTATGTTCCTACAATTCCTAAGAATTTGATAAGTGTAGGACAAATTGTGGAAAAAGGTTATGAAGTAAGGTTCACTAATGAAGGAGTAATTGTGGAAGACCCTAGCAATGGGTATAAACAAATTGTTTCAGGGAAGAAAGAAGGAAGATTGTTCACATTAAAGATTCAAGGTAATGTTGGTCATGCCTTGTTCACTTATGGAGGACATAAGATCTCTGAGTTAGATCTTTGGCACAAGAGGCTTGGACATTTCAATGAAAGAGGTATTAAAGACATGATTAATAATGGTTCAGTGCTTGGATTGCCTAATGTTGCAGGTCAACATATGACATACAGATGTGAGGCATGTCAATTAGGTAAGGCTCATAAGCAACCCTATTCCAAGCATGGGTTTATGTATGCAGAGAAACTTGAGTTGGTACACACAGATGTGTGGGGACCATCAAAGGACTTCTGTATCAATGGCTCAAGGTATTATGTGATTTATGTTGATGATGCAACCAGATGGATCACTATTTATGTGATCAAAGATAAGTCAGAAGTGTTCAATACTTTCAAACATTATCATATGTATGCAGAGAGAATTACAGGACATAAGTTGAAGAGACTAAGGTGAGATGGAGGGGGAGAGTATTTCTCTAATGAGTTCAGTGATTACTTGTGGAATGCAGGTATAAAAAGAGAGGTTACTTGCAGGTACTCTCCTCAACAAAATGGTATAGCAGAAAGGAGAAATAGGACTCTTGTTGAGTTTGCAAGGTCCATGATGAAGGAGAAAAATTGCCCAAATTATTTGTGGGCTGAGGTTGTAAATATAGCTACTTATTTGGTCAATAGGTTACCTTGTAAAGCCTTGCAGGGTATGACACCTTATGAGGCATGGTGGGGTAAGAGACCTACACTAGACCATTGCAAAGTATTTGGATGTTTGGCCTATGCATATGTGCCATCACAATTAAGGCACAAATTAGAACCTAAAGCTGAAAAATATGTGTTTATTGGTTATGATGATAAGGAGATGGGATACAGGTTGTGGAATCCATCCACAAAACATTTTCTTGTATCAAAAGATGTTACATTTGATGAGCAAGGTACTTGGTATGCAGGTACTATCAATATTAATACAGATGATGAAGAAATTGTGAGCCAAAGGAAAGGTAAATCAAAAGTTCAGATATTTGATGAGCAAGAGAATAATGAAGTGCAGGTTGAAATGGAAGAGACACCAAGATTTGATCCTGAATGTGAAGAACCAGAAACCTCAAGAAGTGGAGAACTTAGGAGATCTACAAGAAACAAATGGCAACCCACAAGGTATAGCTATGATACTTCTTTTTTGACTACTAAGGATTATGCATACATGGTTAAAGCAGATCAAGACCCTTCTACATATGAAGAGGCAAAAGGTAAAGAAAATTGGGAGAAAGCTATGCAGGAAGAATATGATGCATTGATGGAGAATCAAACATGGGATTCGGTTCCAAAGCCAAATAGTCGGAAGATCATTGGATGCAAGTGGGTCTATAAGACAAAAAGGTTTGCAGATGGAAGTGTGTCTAGGTACAAAGCTAGACTTGTTGTCAAAGGGTTTGCTCAGACATATGGTGTTGATTATGATGAGACTTATAGTCCTATGGCAAAGATGACAACCATCAGGACACTTATAGCAATTGTTGCATGCAAAGGTTGGAAATTGTGTCAATTAGATGTGAAGAATGCTTTTTTGAATGGTTATATTTTAGATGAAGTTTTCATGGAGCAACCTCAAGGATTCAGAGATGGAAGATATCCAGATCATGTGTGTAAGCTCAAGAGAGCTTTATATGGCTTGAAGCAGGCCCCAATGGCATGGAACTATAGACTTGTAAAGTTCCTAAAAGAACTTGGATTTCAAGTATCAAAAGCAGATAGTAGCTTGCTTGTCAAAGCAAGTGATGATGGGTTTATTTACATGTGCATATATGTTGATGATATCATTCTTACAGGTACAGATGAGAAAGGCATTCAAAGCTTAAAGAAGCAAATGGAGAAAGAGTTCAAAATCAGTGATTTGGGAGACTTGTCATACTTCTTGGGCATGGAGATATCATACACTCAACATGGAGTGTATGTGGCTCAAGAATGGTATTTGAGAAACTTGTTAATCAAGTTTAGAATGAATGATTGCAGGGTAGCACCTGCTCCAATGGAGGTGAATCATAAATTAAGCAGATTTGGAGGTGAAGAGTTCAAAGACATGAAGCAATATCAGAGTTTGGTTGGTAGTCTTATCTATGCTACATTAACTAGACCTGATTTATCATATGCAGTTGGGGTTTTGTCTCAATTCATGCATTGTCCTAGGAAAGAGCATTGGATTGCAGGTCAAAGAGTGTTGAGGTACATTAAGGGTACACTCAAAGAAGGTTTGTATTATGGTTTTACATCAGATACAAATATCAAGATCTATAGTGATGCAGATTGGGCAGGTAATCGAGATGATAGAAGGTCAACCTATGGATACATGTGTTATGTGGGAGATAAGTTAATCTCCTGGTGCTCAAAGAAGCAACATACAGTTGCTTTGTCATCTACAGAAGCAGAGTACAAAGGCATGGTTGAAGCTGCAAAAGAAGTGATTTGGCTTAAGACTCTCATGAAGAGTTTTGACACTATACAGAGCATACCTATCATTTATGGTGATAACATGAGTTCATTATATTTAGCTGCTAATCCTGTTTTTCATGCCAGGACTAAACACATTGAGATACAGTATCACTTTCTAAGAGAGAAGGTGATGAATAAGGAGATTGAAGTCATACATACTTCAACAAAAGATCAGATAGCTGATATGCTTACAAAGAGCTTGGATGGACCAAAGTTACAGAAGTTTAAAGACATGGCAGGCATAAAGAAGATAAGAGAAACCTCAATTGATGATTGAGGGGGAGCTGTTGGTGCAGACCAATCACCAATTGAAGTTTGGAAGACAAAAGATGGAGATAAGATCAAGTTTTGAAGCAAAGAAGGTGGATACATTCAGAGGATGAATGATTTGTACACATATGTACATTTGTGAAGACATAGATCACTTATACTTTTGTCCAGTTACAAACTTGTACATATTTGCCTATAAATATTTTGGAAAAAATGTCGGGGCAATAGAGGAGACAATAGAAGATCATGAGAATAGTGTATTGAGGAATTGTAAGAGCCATTAAGTCTCTTAGAAGTGAGTTGAATTGTCTATCCTCACTCAGTTGTAGATTTCTGAGAAATAGAAGAAAAATTGCGCCCGATGTTTCTGTGTTTTCTCCTCGTGTAGTAGATCTTTTGTGAATTCCTTTTGGAGATATCTAAGTCCATAGTTAATCAATCTATGGCTAGAGTTTTAGAATCTAATTGTGATCAGGCTAAGAGAATTGTGTGTAGGAACATTGATATGTAAAGAATGTTCACAATCTCCTGAAACAGGCGCAAATTTCGAGTTCAATGAAATGGACATTGCTCAGTGCACAGTGTAAAGTTTTACACATATGATAGCTCAAAATCTAAGTTGAGAGATAAGCTATCTACATCTAAAAGCATTTGATCAAACGGGTTCGACATTAGGAGAACTATAGCTAAGAAGTTGCAGGTGTCAAAGTCGCTACTGCAGAGAAGGTGATTTACACATAGGTAAATTGTTTGTGTGATTTCTCAGAGTATACTGAATCATTTGCAGAGATTTAAGTTGGAGAAGGTGCGAAACCTTAAGGCGAAGCAACCTACAAAGCTTTATCAAAAGACTTTACACAAATGATTAGTCAATCAAGGATTAATCGGCAACAGACTTTTCTGAGAAGCTGAATTTTTCAGAATAATCAATTTTCTGATAAGTTGATGAATGTTCTCTAAATTTGGTGAAGTCTGAAGTTGTTCTTGATATAGAGGTGGTCTAAATTCAAGGTCAACTTGTTCTTTTGGAGATTAACACTCTCCATCAGTGGGCTCAGAGCAAGAAGCATCAGAATTGAAGAAAGGAGGATCCAGACTGCTGAAGCTACAAAGAATTTGACATCTGAAGATTCAAAAGGTGAAAGCTTGCAAGGAAAAGCTTGAGAAGGAGATCATACGACATCAAGGAAGTCAAAAGGAGTATCATTCGAAGTAACGGTAACTTTATCCTTCATAAAGGTTAAAGAATTCAATATACAGGTGAAGGAAGATGGGAGATTCTCTTCAAATAGAGAAGTTGGATAGAGAAAACTATCCTGCATGGTCAATCAGGATGGAAGCTCATATAATGAGCAAAGATTTGATAGCCTATATTACAGGTGAAGAAGAAAAGCCACAATTCAGAGATCCTAGTGTTCCAACTAGGGAAGAATTAACAGATTTGAAGAATTGGATGAAGAAAGATGCTCAAGCTAGGAGTATCATTTATATGGCAGTCAATGATTACTTGCTACCTCACATTAGAGGTCTTGAAAGTGCAAGTGATATATGGAATGCTTTGGAAGAGCATTTCCATAACACCACAAAGTCAAGGAAGACATCTTTATGGGCAGAATTTACAACTTTCAAGAAGAAGGCCTCTCAATCCATTTCAGATTATGTAACAAGGATGAAAGACATTGCAGATGCATTAGGAGCTGTTGATGAAGATATTGAGGAGGATAAATTGGTAAGGCAAATTCTTACAGGTTTGAGAGGTGATGACAAATGGAAGCCATTCAGTTTGTCTACAGAGTTATCACTTGATCATTTCACTCCTGATTTAAATCAGTTGCTAGGTCATATACTAACATTTGAGGAGGATGTTAAAGGAGATGGTGACAAAAGTACAGGTCATGCAATGTACTCAAAGGATGAGTAGAAAGCTAACAAAGGAAAGCAACAATCAGGTGAAGATGAAGGCACAACTAGTCAAGCCAACTTCCTAAGAGGTAGAGGAGGTGGCAAAGGTAGAGGAAGAGGCAGGAATAACAAAGATGGAGCCAAAGCATGCTGGATTTGTGGTAAGACAAACCATTTAGCTAATGATTGTTGGCATAATAATCAAAGTAATGGAGGATACAATCAAAACTATAATTCAAGAGGAAGAGGAGGCAGAAATCAAAGAGGTAATTTCAGAGGTAGAGGTAGTAGGGGTTACTTTGGAAGAAATGCAGGTAGAGGTTTCCAAAGTCAACAATATAACAATACCTACTACAATTATGCTTCAGATCAGAAGGAAGATTCAACATTGATAATGAATGCAACTTGTGAAAGGCAGAATGAAGATCAAAGAGTTTTCTACATTGACTCAGGATGTAGCAATCACCTGAGTGGTAATATAGCCTTAATGACTGATTTGGAGACTAAGGTATCTAATCATGTTGTTCAAACAGGTGACAACACAAAGCACAATGTGAAGTCAATTGGATCAGTGAAGGCCAAGGATGGTAGCACCTTATTGAGTAAGGTATTGTATGTTCCTACAATTCCTAAGAATTTGATAAGTGTAGGACAAATTGTGGAAAAGGGTTATGAAGTAAGGTTCACTAATGAAGGAGTGTTTGTGGAAGACCCTAGCAATGGGTATAAACAAATTGTTTCAGGGAAGAAAGAAGGAAGATTGTTCACATTAAAGATTCAAGGTAATGTTGGTCATGCCTTGTTCACTTATCGAGGACATAAGATCTCTGAGTTAGATCTTTGGCACAAGAGGCTTGGACACTTCAATGAAAGAGGTATTAAAGACATGATTAATAATGGTTCAGTGCCTGGATTGCCTAATGTTGCAAGTCAACATATGACATACAGATGTGAGGCATGTCAATTAGGTAAGGCTCATAAGCAACCCTATTCCAAGCATGGGTTTATGTACTCAGAGAAACTTGAGTTGGTACACACAGATGTGTGGGGACCATCAAAGGACTTCAGTATCAATGGCTCAAGGTATTATGTGATTTATGTTGATGATGCTACCAGATGGATCACTATTTATGTGATCAAAGATAAGTCAGAAGTGTTCAATACTTTCAAACATTATCATATGTATGCAAAGAGAATTACAGGACATAAGTTGAAGAGACTAAGGTCAGATGGAGGGGGAGAGTAGTTCTCTAATGAGTTCAGTGATTACTTGTGGAATGCAGGTATAAAAAGAGAGGTTACTTGCAGGTACTCTCCTCAATGAAATGGTGTAGCAGAAAGGAGCAATAGGACTCTTGTTGAGTTTGCAAGGTCCATGATGAAGGAGAAAAATTGCCCAAATTATTTGTGGGCTGAGGCTATAGATAAAGCTACTTATTTGGTCAATAGGTTACCTTGTAAAGCCTTGCAGGGTATGACACCTTATGAGGCATGGTGGGGTAAGGGACCTACACTAGACCATTGCAAAATATTTGGATGTTTGGCCTATGCATATGTGCCATCATAATTAAGGCACAAATTAGAACCTAAAGCTGAAAAATATGTGTTTATTGGTTATGATGATAAGCAGATGGGATACAGGTTGTGGAATCCATCCACAAAACATTTTCTTGTATCAAAAGATGTTACATTTGATGAGCAAGGTACTTGGTATGCAGGTACTATCAATATTAATACAGATGATGAAGAAATTGTGAGCCAAAGGAAAGGTAAATCAAAAGTTCAGATATTTGATGAGCAAGAGAATAATGAAGTGCAGGTTGAAATGGAAGAGACACCAAGATTTGATCCTGAATGTGAAGAACCAGAAACCTCAAGAAGTGGAGAACTTAGGAGATCTACAAGAAATAAATGGCAACCCACAAGGTATAGCTATGATACTTCATTTTTGACTACTAAGGATTATGCATACATGGTTAAAGCAGATGAAGACCCTTCTACATATGAAGAGGCAAAAGGTAAAGAAAATTGGGAGAAAGCTATGCAGGAAGAATATGATGCATTGATGGAGAATCAAACATGGGATTGGGTTCCAAATCCAAATAGTCAGAAGATCATTGGATGCAAGTGGGTCTATAAGACAAAAAGATTTGCAGATGGAAGTGTGTCTAGGTACAAATCTAGACTTGTTGTCAAAGGGTTTGCTCAGACATATGGTGTTGATTATGATGAGACTTATAGTCCTGTGGCAAAGATGACAACCATCAGGACACTTATAGCAATTGCTGCATGCAAACGTTGGAAATTGTGTCAATTAGATGTGAAGAATGCTTTTTTGAATGGTTATATTTCAGATGAAGTTTTCATGGAGCAACCTCAAGGATTCAGAGATGGAAGATATCCAGATCATGTGTGTAAGCTAAAGAGAGCTTTATATGGCTTGAAACAGGTCCCAAGGGCATGGAACTATAGACTTGTAAAGTTCCTAAAAGAACTTGGATTTCAAGTATCAAAAGCAGATAGTAGCTTGCTTGTCAAAGCAAGTGATGATGGGTTTATTTACATGTGCATATATGTTGATGATATCATTCTTACAGGTACAGATGAGAAAGGCATTCAAAGCTTAAAGAAGCAAATGGAGAAAGAGTTCAAAATCAGTGATTTGGGAGACTTGTCATACTTCTTGGGCATGGAGATATCATACACTCAACATGGAGTGTATGTGGCTCAAGAAAGGTATTTGAGAAACTTGTTAATCAAGTTTAAAATGAATGATTGCAGGGTAGCACCTTCTCCAATGGAGGTGAATCATAAATTAAGCAGATTTGGAGGTGAAGAGTTCAAAGACATGAAGCAATATCAGAGTTTGGTTGGTAGTCTTATCTATGCTACATTAACTAGACCTGATTTATCATATGCAGTTGGGGTTTTGTCTCAATTCATGCATTGTCCTAGGAAAGAGCATTGGATTGCAGGTCAAAGAGTGTTGAGGTACATTAAGGGTACACTCAAAGAAGGTTTGTATTATGGTTTTACATCAAATACAAATATCAAGATCTATAGTGATGCAGATTGGGCAAGCAATCTAGATGATAGAAGGTCAACCTATGGATTCATGTGTTATGTGGGAGATAAGTTAATCTCCTGGTGCTCAAAGAAGCAACATACAGTTGCTTTGTCATCTACAGAAGCAGAGTACAAAGGCATGGTTGAAGTTGCAAAAGAAGTGATTTGGCTTAAGACTCTCATGAAGAGTTTTGACACTATACAGAGCATACCTATCATTTATTGTGATAACATGAGTTCATTATATTTAGCTGCTAATCCTGTTTTTCATGCCAGGACTAAACACATTGAGATACAGTTTCAGTTTCTAAGAGAGAAGGTGATGGATAAGGAGATTGAAGTCATACATACTTCAACAAAAGATCAGATAGCTGATATGCTTACAAAGAGCTTGGATGGACCAAAGTTATAGAAGTTTAAAGACATGGCAGGCATAAAGAAGATAAGAGAAACCTCAATTGATGATTGAGGGGGAGCTGTTGGTGCAGACCAATCACCAATTGAAGTTTGGAAGACAAAAGATGGAGATAAGATAAAGTTTTGAAGCAAAGAAGGTGGATACATTCACAGGATGAATGATTTGTACACATATGTACATTAGTGAAGACATAGATCACTTATACTTTTGTCCAGTTACAAAATTGTACATATTTGCCTATAAATATTTTGGAAAAAATGTCGAGGCAATAGAGGAGACAATAGAAGATCATGAGAATAGTGTATTGAGGAATTGTAAGAGCCATAAAGTCTCTTAGAAGTGAGTTGAATTGTCTATTCTCACTCAGTTGTAGATTTCTGAGAAATAGAAGAAAAATTGCGCCCGATGTTTCTGTGTTTTCTCCTCGTCTAGTAGATCTTTTGTGAATTCCTTTTGGAGATATCTAAGTCCATAGTTAATCAATCTATGGCTAGAGTTTGAGAATCTAATTGTTATCAGGCTAAGAGAATTGTGTGTAGGAACATTTATATGTAAAGAATGTTCACAGTCTCCTAAAACAGGCGCAAATTTCGAGTTCAATGAAATGGACATTGCTCAGTGCACAGTGTAAAGTTTTACACATATGATAGCTCAAAATCTAAGTTGAGAGATAAGATATCTACATCTAAAAGCATTTGATCAAACCGGTTCGATATTAGGAGAACTATAGCTAAGAAGTTGCAGGTGTCAAAGTTGCTACTGCAGAGAAGGTGATTTACACATAGGTAAATTGTTTGTGTGATTTCTCAGAGTATACTGAATCACTTGCAGAGATTTAAGTTGGAGAAGGTGCGCAACCTTAAGAGAAAGCAACCTACAAAGTTTTATCAAAAAACTTTACACAAATGATTAGTCAATCAAGGATTAATCGGCAGCAGACTTTTCTGAGAAGTTGAATTTTTCAGAATAATCAATTTTCTGATAAGTTGATGAATGTTCTCTAAATTTGGTGAAGTCTGAAGTTGTTCTTTATATGGAGGTGGTCTAAATTCAAGGTCAACTTGTTCTTTTGGAGATTAACACTCTCCATCAGTGGGCTCAGAGCAGGAAGCATCAGAATTGAAGAAAGGAGGATCCAGACTGCTGCAGCTACAAAGAATTTGACATCTGAAGATTCAAAAGGTGAAAGCTTGCAAGGAAAAGCTTGAGAAGGAGATCATACGACATCAAGGAAGTCAAAAGGAGTATCATTCGAAGTAAAGGTAACTTTATCCTTCATAAAGGTTGAAGAATTCAATATACAGGTGAAGGAAGATGGGAGATTCTCTTCAAATAGAGAAGTTGGATAGAGAAAACTATCCTGCATGGTCAATGAGGATGGAAGCTCATCTAATGAGCAAAGATTTGATAGCCTACATTACAGGTGAAGAAGAAAAGCCACAATTCAGAGATCCTAGTGTTCCAACTAGGGAAGAATTAACAGATTTGAAGAATTGGATGAAGAAAGATGCTCAAGCTAGGAGTATCATTTATATGGCAGCCAATGATTACTTGCTACCTCACATTAGAGGTCTTGAAAGTGCAAGTGATATATGGAATGCTTTGGAAGAGCATTTCCAAAACACCACAAAGTCAAGGAAGGCATCTTTATGGGCAGAATTTACAACTTTCAAGAAGAAGGCCTCTCAATCCATTTCAGATTATGTATCAAGGATGAAAGACATTGCACATGCATTAGGAGCTGTTGATGAAGATATTGAGGAGGATAAATTGGTAAGGCAAATTCTTACAGGTTTGAGAGGTGAAGACAAATGGAAGCCATTCATTTTGTCTACAGAGTTATCACTTGATCATTTCACTCCTGATTTAAATCAGTTGCTAGGTCACATGCTAACATTTGAGCAGGATGTTAAAGGAGATGGTGACAAAAGTACAGGTCATGCAATGTACTCAAAGGATAAGAAGAAAGCTAACAAAGGAAAGCAACAATCAGGTGAAGATGAAGGCACAACTAGTCAAGCCAACTTCCTAAGAGGTAGAGGAGGTGGCAAAGGTAGAGGAAGAGGCAGGAATAACAAAGATGGAGCCAAAGCATGCTGGATTTGTGGTAGGAAAAACCATTTAGCTAATGATTGTTGGCATAATAATCAAAGTAATGGAGGATACAATCAAAACTATAATTCAAGAGGAAGAGGAGGCAGAAATCAAAGAGGTAATTTCAGAGGTAGAGGTAGTAGGGGTTACTTTGGAAGAAATGCAGGCAGAGGTTTCCAAAGTCAACAATATAACAATACCTACTACAATTATGCTTCAGATCAGAAGGAAGATTCAACATTGATAATGAATGCAACTTGTGAAAGGCAGAATGAAGATCAAAGAGTTTTCTACATTGACTCAGGATGTAGCAATGACCTGAGTGGTAATATAGCCTTAATGACTGATTTGGAGAATAAGGTATCTAATCATGTTGTTCAAACAGGTGACAACACAAAGCACAATGTGAAGTCAATTGAATCAGTGAAGGCCAAGGATGGTAGCACCTTATTGAGTAAGGTATTGTATGTTCCTACAATTCCTAAGAATTTGATAAGTGTAGGACAAATTGTGGAAAAAGGTTATGAAGTAAGGTTCACTAATGGAGTGTTTGTGGAAGACCCTAGCAATGGGTATAAACAAATTGTTTCAGGGAAGAAAGAAGGAAGATTGTTCACATTAAAGATTCAAGGTAATGTTGGTCATGCCTTGTTCACTTATGGAGGACATAAGATCTCTGAGTTAGATCTTTGGCAGAAGAGGCTTGGACATTTCAATGAAAGAGGTATTAAAGACATGATTAATAATGGTTCAGTGCTTGGATTGCCTAATGTTGCAGGTCAACATATGACATACAGATGTGAGGCATGTCAATTAGGTAAGGCTCATAAGCAACCCTATTCCAAGCATGGGTTTATGTATTCAGAGAAACTTGAGTTGGTACACACAGATGTGTGGGGACCATCAAAGGACTTCAGTATCAATGGCTCAAGGTATTATGTGATTTATGTTGATGATGCAACCAGATGGATCACTATTTATGTGATCAAAGATAAGTCAGAAGTGTTCAATACTTTCAAACATTATCATATGTATGCAGAGAGAATTACAGGACATAAGTTGAAGAGACTAAGGTCAGATGGAGGGGGAGAGTATTTCTCTAATGAGTTCAGTGATTACTTGTGGAATGCAGGTATAAAAAGAGAGGTTACTTGCAGGTACTCTCCTCAACAAAATGGTGTAGCAGAAAGGAGAAATAGGACTCTTGTTGAGTTTGCAAGGTCCATGATGAAGGAGAAAAATTGCCCAAATTATTTGTGGGCTGAGGCTGTCAATACAGCTACTTATTTGGTCAATAGGTTACCTTGTAAAGCCTTGCAGGGTATGACACCTTATGAGGCATGGTGGGGTAAGAGACCTACACTAGACCATTGCAAAGTATTTGGATGTTTGGCCTATGCATATGTGCCATCACAATTAAGGCACAAATTAGAACCTAAAGCTGAAAAATATGTGTTTATTGGTTATGATGATAAGCAGATGGGATACAGGTTGTGGAATCCATCCACAAAACTTTTTCTTGTATCAAAAGATGTTCCATTTGATGAGCAAGGTACTTGGTATGCAGGTACTATCAATATTAATACAGATGATGAAGAAATTGTGAGCCAAAGGAAAGGTAAATCAAAAGTTTAGATATTTGATGAGCAAGAGAATAATGAAGTGCAGGTTGAAATGGAAGAGACACCAAGATTTGATCCTGAATGTGAAGAACCAGAAACCTCAAGAAGTGGAGAACTTAGGAGATCTACAAGAAACAAATGGCAACCCACAAGGTATAGCTATGATACTTCATTTTTGACTACTAAGGATTATGCATACATGGTTAAAGCAGATGAAGACCCTTCTACATATGAAGAGGCAAAAGGTAAAGAAAATTGGGAGAAAGCTATGCAGGAAGAATATGATGCATTGATGGAGAATCAAACATGGGATTTGGTTCCAAAGCCAAATAGTCAGAAGATCATTGGATGCAAGTGGGTCTATAAGACAAAAAGATTTGCAGATGGAAGTGTGTCTAGGTACAAAGCTAGACTTGTTGTCAAAGGGTTTGCTCAGACATATGGTGTTGATTATGAAGAGACTTATAGTCCTGTGGCAAAGATGACAACCATCAGGACACTTATAGCAATTGCTGCATGCAAAGGTTGGAAATTGTGTCAATTAGATGTGAAGAATGCTTTTTTGAATGGTTATATTTCAGATGAAGTTTTCATGGAGCAACCTCAAGGATTCAGAGATGGAAGATATCCAGATCATGTGTGTAAGCTCAAGAGAGCTTTATATGGCTTGAAGCAGGCCCCAAGGGCATGGAACTATAGACTTGTAAAGTTCCTAAAAGAACTTGGATTTCAAGTATCAAAAGCAGATAGTAGCTTGCTTGTCAAAGCAAGTGATGATGGGTTTATTTACATGTGCATATATGTTGATGATATCATTCTTACAGGTACAGATGAGAAAGGCATTCAAAGCTTAAAGAAGCAAATGGAGAAAGAGTTCAAAATCAGTGATTTGGGAGACTTGTCATACTTCTTGGGCATGGAGATATCATACACTCAACATGGAGTGTATGTGGCTCAAGAAAGGTATTTGAGAAACTTGTTAATCAAGTTTAAAATGAATGATTGCAGGGTAGCATCTACTCCAATGGAGGTGAATCATAAATTAAGCAGATTTGGAGGTGAAGAGTTCAAAGACATGAAGCAATATCAGAGTTTGGTTGGTAGTCTTATCTATGCTACATTAACTAGACCTGATTTATCATATGCAGTTGGGGTTTTGTCTCAATTCATGCATTGTCCTAGGAAAGAGCATTGGATTGCAGGTCAAAGAGTGTTGAGGTACATTAAGGGTACACTCAAAGAAGGTTTGTATTATGGTTTTACATCAGATACAAATATCAAGATCTATAGTGATGCAGATTGGGCAGGTAGTCCAGATGATAGAAGGTCAACCTATGGATACATGTGTTATGTGGGAGATAAGTTAATCTCCTGGTGCTCAAAGAAGCAACATACAGTTGCTTTGTCATCTACAGAAGCAGAGTACAAAGGCATGGTTGAAGCTGCAAAAGAAGTGATTTGGCTTAAGACTCTCATGAAGAGTTTTGACACTATACAGAGCATACCTATCATTTATGGTGATAACATGAGTTCATTATATTTAGCTGCTAATCCTGTTTTTCATGCTAGGACTAAACACATTGAGATACAGTATCACTTTCTAAGAGAGAAGGTGATGGATAAGGAGATTGAAGTCATACATACTTCAACAAAAGATGAGATAGCTGATATGCTTACAAAGAGCTTGGATGGACCAAAGTTACAGAAGTTTAAAGACATGGCAGACATAAAGAAGATAAGAGAAACCTCAATTGATGATTGAGGGGGAGCTGTTGGTGCAGACCAATCACCAATTGAAGTTTGGAAGACAAAAGATGGAGATAAGATCAAGTTTTGAAGCAAAGAAGGTGGATACATTCACTGTATGAATGATTTGTACACATATGTACATTAGTGAAGACATAGATCACTTATACTTTTGTCCAGTTACAAACTTGTACATATTTGCCTATAAATATTTTGGAAAAAATGTCGGGGCAATAGAGGAGACAATAGAAGATCATGAGAATAGTGTATTGAGGAATTGTAAGAGCCATTAAGTCTCTTAGAAGTGAGTTGAATTGTCTATCCTCATTCAGTTGTAGATTTCTAAGAAATAGAAGAAAAATTGCGCCCGATGTTTCTGTGTTTTCTCCTCGTGTAGTAGATCTTTTGTGAATTCCTTTTGGAGATATCTAAGTCCATAGTTAATCAATCTATGGCTAGAGTTTGAGAATCTAATTGTGATCAGGCTAAGAGAATTGTGTGTAGGAACATTCATATGTAAATAATGTACAAAGTCTCCTGAAACAGGCGCAAATTTCGAGTTCAATGAAATGGACATTGCTTAGTGCACAGTGTAAAGTTTTACACATATGATAGCTCAAAATCTAAGTTGAAAGGCAAGCTATCTACATCTAAAAGCATTTAATTAAACGGGTTCGACATTAGGAGAACTATAGCTAAGAAGTTGCAGGTGTCAAAGTCGCTTGTTCAGAGAAGGTGATTTACACATAGGTAAATTGTTTGTGTGATTTCTCAGAGTATATTGAATCATTTGCAGAGATTTAAGTTGGAGAAGGTGCGCAACCTTAAGGCGAAGCAACCTACAAAGTTCTATCAAAAAACTTTACACAAATGATTAGTCAATCAAGGATTAATCGGCAATAGACTTTTCTGAGAAGTTGAATTTTTCAGAATAATCAATTTTCTGATAAGTTGATGAATGTTCTCTAAATTTGGTGAAGTCTGAAGTTGTTCTTGATATAGAGGTGGTCTAAATTCAAGGTTAACTTGTTCTTTTGGAGATTAACACTCTCCATCAGTATTCAACTTCTCAAAAAAGTCTGCTGTCGATTAATCCTTGATTGACTAATCATTTGTGTAAAGTTTTTGATAAAACTTTCTAGGTTGCTTTGCCTTAAGGTTGCACACCTTCTCCAACTTAAATCTCTGCAAATGATTCAGTATGCTCTGAGAAATCACACAAACAATTTACCTATGTGTAAATCACCTTCTCTGCACCAACAGCTCCCCCTCAATCATCAATTGAGGTTTCTCTTATCTTCTTTATGCCTGCCATGTCTTTAAACTTCTATAACTTTGGTCCATCCAAGCTCTTTGTAAGCATATCAGCTATCTGATCTTTTGTTGAAGTATGTATGACTTCAATCTCCTTATCCATCACCTTCTCTCTTAGAAAGTGATACTGTATCTCAATGTGTTTAGTCCTGGCATGAAAAACAGGATTAGCAGCTAAATATAATGAACTCATGTTATCACCATAAATGATAGGTATGCTCTGTATAGTGTCAAAACTCTTCCATGAGAGTCTTAAGCCAAATCACTTCTTTTGCAGCTTCAACCATGCCTTTGTACTCTGATTCTGTAGATGACAAAGCAACTGTATGTTGCTTCTTTGAGCACCAGGAGATTATCTTATCTCCCACATAACACATGTATCCATAGGTTGACCTTCTATCATCTGGATTACCTGCCCAATCTGCATCACTATAGATCTTGATATTTGTATCTGATGTAAAACCATAATACAAACCTTCTTTGAGTGTACCCTTAATGTACCTCAACACTCTTTGACCTGCAATCCAATGCTCTTTCCTAGGACAATGCATGAATTGAGACAAAACCCCAACTGCATATGATAAATCAGGTCTAGTTAATGTAGCATAGATAAGACTACCAACCAAACTCTGATATTGCTTCATGTCTTTGAACTCTTCACCTCCAAATCTGCTTAATTTATGATTCACCTCCATTGGAGTAGGTGCTACCCTGCAATCATTCATTTTAAACTTGATTAACAAGTTTCTCAAATACCTTTCTTGAGCCACATACACTCCATGTTGAGTGTATGATATCTCCATGCCTAAGAAGTATGACAAGTCTCCCAAATCACTGATTTTGAACTCTTTCTCCATTTGCTTCTTTAAGCTTTGAATGCCTTTCTCATATGTACCTGTAAGAATGATATCATCAACATATATGCACATGTAAATAAACCCATCATCACTTGCTTTGACAAGCAAGCTACTATCTGCTTTTGATACTTGAAATCCAAGTTCTTTTAGGAACTTTACAAGTCTATAGCTCCATGCCCTTGGGGCCTGCTTCAAGCCATATAAAGCTCTCTTGAGCTTACACACATGATTTGCATATCTTCCATCTCTGAATCCTTGAGGTTGCTCCATGAAAACTTCATCAGAAATATAACCATTCAAAAAAGCATTCTTCACATCTAATTGACACAATTTCCAACCTTTGCATGCAGCAATTGCTATAAGTGTCCTGATGGTTGTCATCTTTGCCACAGGACTATAAGTCTCATCATAATCAACACCATATGTCTGAGCAAACCCTTTGACAACAAGTCTAGCTTTGTACCTAGACACACTTCCATCTGCAAATCTTTTTGTCTTATAGACCCACTTGCATCCAATGATCTTCTGACTATTTGGATTTGGAACCAAATCCCATGTTTGATTCTCCATCAATGCATCATATTCTTCCTGCATAGCCATCTCGATTACCTGCCCAATCTGCATCACTATAGATCTTGATATTTGTATCTGATGTAAAACCATAATACAAACCTTCTTTGAGTGTACCCTTAATGTACCTCAACACTCTTTGACCTGCAATCCAATGCTCTTTCCTAGGACAATGCATGAATTGAGACAAAACGCCAACTGCATATGATAAATCAGGTCTAGTTAATGTAGCATAGATAAGACTACCAACCAAACTCTGATATTGCTTCATGTCTTTGAACTCTTCACCTCCAAATCTGCTTAATTTATGATTCACCTCCATTGGAGTAGGTGCTACCCTGCAATCATTCATTTTAAACTTGATTAACAAGTTTCTCAAATACCTTTCTTGAGCCACATACACTCCATGTTGAGTGTATGATATCTCCATGCCTAAGAAGTATGACAAGTCTCCCAAATCATTGATTTTGAACTCTTTCTCCATTTGCTTCTTTAAGCTTTGAATGCCTTTCTCATTTGTACCTGTAAGAATGATATCATCAACATATATGCACATGTAAATAAACCCATCATCACTTGCTTTGACAAGCAAGCTACTATCTGCTTTTGATACTTGAAATCCAAGTTCTTTTAGGAACTTTACAAGTCTATAGCTCCATGCCCTTGGGGCCTGCTTCAAGCCATATAAAGCTCTCTTGAGCTTAAACACATGATCTGGATATCTTCCATCTCTGAATCCTTGAGGTTGCTCCATGAAAACTTCATCAGAAATATAACCATTCAAAAAAGCATTCTTCACATCTAATTGACACAATTTCCAACCTTTGCATGCAGCAATTGCTATAAGTGTCCTGATGGTTGTCATCTTTGCCACAGGACTATAAGTCTCATCATAATCAACACCATATGTCTGAGCAAACCCTTTGACAACAAGTCTAGCTTTGTACCTAGACACACTTCCATCTGCAAATCTTTTTGTCTTATAGACCCACTTGCATCCAATGATCTTCTAACTATTTGGCTTTGGAACCAAATCCCATGTTTGATTCTCCATCAATGCATCATATTCTTCCTGCATAGCTTTCTCCCAATTTTCTTTACCTTTTGCCTCTTCATATGTAGAAGGGTCTTCATCTGCTTTAACCATGTATGCATAATCCTTAGTAGTCAAAAATGAAGTATCATAGCTATACCTTGTGGGTTGCCATTTGTTTCTTGTAGATCTCCTAAGTTCTCCACTTCTTGAGGTTTCTGGTTCTTCACATTCAGGATCAAATCTTGGTGTCTCTTCCATTTCAACCTGCACTTCATTATTCTCTTGCTCATCAAATATCTGAACTTTTGATTTACCTTTCCTTTGGCTCACAATTTCTTCATCATCTGTATTAATATTGATAGTACCTGCATACCAAGTACCTTGCTCATCAAATGTAACATCTTTTGATACAAGAAAATGTTTTGTGGATGGATTCCACAACCTGTATCCCATCTGCTTATCATCATAACCAATAAACACATATTTTTCAGCTTTAGGTTCTACTTTGTCCCTTAATTGTGATGGCACATATGCATAGGCCAAACATCCAAATACTTTGCAATGGTCTAGTTTAGGTCTCTTACCCCACCATGCCTCATAAGGTGTCATACCCTGCAAGTCTTTACAAGGTAACCTATTGACCAAATAATTCTTTGGCTCCATCTTTGTTATTCCTGCCTCTTCCTCCACCTTTGCCACCTCCTCTACCTCTTAGGAAGTTGGCTTGACTAGTTGTGCCTTCATCTTCACCTGATTGTTGCTTTCCTTTGTTAGCTTTCTTCTTATCCTTTGAGTACATTGCATGACCTGTACTTTTGTCACCATATCCTTTAACATCCTGCTCAAATGTTAGCATATGACCTAGCAACTGATTTAAATCAGGAGTGAAATGATCAAGTGATAACTCTGTAGACAAAATGAATGGCTTCCATTTGTCATCACCTCTCAAACCTGTAAGAATTTGCCTTACCAATTTATCCTCCTCAATATCTTCATCAACAGCTCCTAATGCATCTGCAATGTCTTTCATCCTTGTTACATAATCTGAAATGGATTGAGAGGCCTTCTTCTTGAAAGTTGTAAATTCTGCCCATAAAGATGCCTTCCTTGACTTTGTGGTGTTTTGGAAATGCTCTTCCAAAGCATTCCATATATCACTTGCACTTTCAAGACCTCTAATGTGAGGTAGCAAGTAATCATTGACTGCCATATAAATGATACTCCTAGCTTGAGCATCTTTCTTCATCCAATTCTTCAAATTTGTTAATTCTTCCCTAGTTGGAACAGTAGGATCTCTGAATTGTGGCTTTTCTTCTTCACCTGTAATGTAGGCTATCAAATCTTTGCTCATTAGATGAGCTTCCATCCTCATTGACCATGCAGGATAGTTTTCTCTATCCAACTTCTCTATTTGAAGAGAATCTCCCATCTTCCTTCACCTGTATATTGAATTCTTCAACCTTTATGAAGGATAAAGTTACCTTTACTTCGAATGATACTCCTTTTGACTTCCTTGATGTCGTATGGTCTCCTTCTCAAGCTTTTCCTTGCAAGCTTTCACCTTTTGAATCTTCAGATGTCAAATTCTTTGTAGCTGCAGGAGTCTGGATCCTCCTTTCTTCAATTCTGATGCTTCCTGATCTGATACCACTGATGGAGAGTGTTAATCTCCAAAAGAACAAGTTGACCTTGAATTTAGACCACCTCTATATCAAGAACAACTTCAGAATTCACCAAATTTAGAGAACATTCATCAACTTATTAGAAAATTGATTATTCTGAAAAATTCAACTTCTCAAAAAATTCTGCTGCCGATTAATCCTTGATTGACTAATCATTTGTGTAAAGTTTTTTGATAAAACTTTGTAGGTTGCTTCGCCTTAAGGTTGTGCACCTTCTCAAACTTAAATCTCTGCAAATGATTCAGTATACTCTGAGAAATCACACAAACAATTTACCTATGTGTAAATCACCTTCTCTGTAGTAGCGACTTTGACACCTGCAACTTCTTAGCTATAGTTCTCCTAATGTCGAACCCGTTTGATCAAATGCTTTTAGATGTAGATAGCTTATCTCTCAACTTAGATTTTGAGCTATCATATGTGTAAAACTTTACACTCTGCACTGAGCAATGTCCATTTCATTGAACTCAAAATTTGCGCGTGTTTCAGGAGACTGTGAACATTCTTTACATATGAATGTTCCTACACACAATTCTCTTAGCGTGATCATAATTAGATTCTCAAACTCTAGCCATAGATTGATTAACTATGGACTTAGATATCTCACTCACACACTTGTGCCTTCACTTGCTCCAGGTCATCATACCATCCTCACGTCTTCCCGGATTGACATTAAAGGAGGTGCTACTCATCACTGAGCTACACCAAATTTTGGCGCCGTTGCCGAGGATCAAGCTTTGAGGACGAGCGTGTGATGGTAAGACGTAGAGTTGTGACGTTGGTGTTGTAGGTAATTTCTTTACTTTTCCTTATTTTCCTCTTTCTTACTTCATCTTCATCATCACCATCATCATCCTCACCATATCCGATCTCCATCTCCATCATCGTGTAAATTTCAGTTTTTGATCATATCACCTTCTCCCCTCCATTTCCCTCATTCCACTTGTGAGAGAGAGCGAGAGAGCAATTTGTGTGCACTGCCTTTGCATGTTTTTTGAGCTTCCTTGGAGGTTTTTGTTGTATCATCCTGTCCAGCAGGCTACGCAGGTACGAACGAGCTCAGAACTGTCTCTGTGTCCTAGACTTCTGTCGATCGCAATCGACAGAAAATTTGATCTTTTGGTAAAACAAAGTACACCACCTTAATACACAAGATGAGCACATTCCAAATCACTAAAAATAGTAAAAAAATTCCGAGTTTCTCTATCAATCGCGATTAAAATCGTCGATCGCGATCGACAGTCAGGATCGACAGACTCTGTCAATCGCAAACGACACATCTGTCGATCACGACCGACAGACCCCACGATCGACTGACCCTGTCAATCGCAACCGACATCGTCGATCGCGATCGACAGCCATGACCGACACCTCTGTTAGTTGCGATTGACACCGTCAATCGTGACTAACTGAAATTTGACGATTGACAGAAAGATTCGCGCATATACGCGTCCCTCGCGATGGATAGGACCCCGATCGACTGAAATTACAACGAAAATCTTGAAAAAAGTGTCGATCGCGATTGACACCGTCGATCACGATTGATAGGACTCACGACCGACTCTGTCGATCGCGACCGACAGGCCCCGACGGACACCTCTGTCAATTGCGATTGACAGATCTGTCGATCGCGATTGACAGATCTGTCGATCAAAATTGACAGGCTTTTTCGGCCAAAATTCTAGGGTTTTTTAATTCCAATTTTTGAGGTAATTGTGGAAAAAACAAAATCACACATTTAGAGTATTGCGAGGCTTCTACACTAGTAATCTGATAAAAAGTCGGGTTTCCTGTTAACCTGTTTGAACCCTGTTTCAGCCCTAGAACCTTGAAGTGTCATAACTTCCTCATACAAAATCCGTTTGCTGTGATTTTTGTTTTGTTGGGAAGCTCGCGGGGAGTACAACCAAAACTTCCACTAGTTATGGTAAAATTAATATCAGGATTATTAGATATACTATTTTGAAGTGACCATACCCAGGGGGAAGAAAAACTAAGGGATCTCTAGAATTGTGTTCCATAGAGACATGGTGAAAATTGACATGTGAATTACATGAATGAAAGTGATTTTTTGTGTCATTTGAATCTAAGTCTTGAGCTAACTTTACGACTTTTATAGGTCCACTGAGAGCACTAGAAGGCATCCAAAGCAAGGGCATTCCGCAAGCTTGAGAACAGGGTTCTTGAGCACTAAAGATCAAAGGATCAGCAAGTGAGGTTGGAATACTATCAACTCCCTCTGTCAATTCCTAGCTTAGGCTAAGTGCGAATAGTGCTAGAAGCAAGTCAGGGCAACGATAGGCATCTATGAAGTTGAAGACTACCTAAATACTCAAGTTCAAGCTAAAACATAATCTCTGTGTGATCGATAAATTTAAACGAAAGGAATTTAACGTGGAACGATCAACTAAAACAGCGGAAATTAACTTAAGTATTCCTGACGACGTGGTATCAGACAAGATCATAAACACGATAATCAACTAAAAAGAACAAAGTGACTGATACAAAAGAACGCAGCAACGAGGTTCTAGCTTGGGTAAAAATTGGGATTGCTCAGCTAAGCATATGAACCTTAGATCAGGACGACACCTAGGGAGAGACAGACAGAGTCTTAGGTCTTCAAAGGCTAGTGTCAATCATACTGCTAGGTCTTGGGCCCAACAGTTAAGCCATCATTCGTACTACCCTAGCTCTGAGACTAGTGAGTCAGAGATGTCTCAAGGTATGGAGAGACCCACAGGGAGTTCAGGTGTGCCATACTTACATAGGGTAGAAGGACCCTACAAGACGCAGCTTGAATACCTTAGGACCAACCGATTAGGTGCTAGCATCTATGAGGACGGCCTAGGAAGGTTTGTGGTCCAAATTAAAAATCCTGACCAACCCATTGGACTCGAACGTCCAACAATCAAATTTGAAAATGGAGCATACCTGGACAAAGAAGGAGCCATATACGTTGTCACCAGCCACCTAGATAGGACTGACGAATTCGGGAATGTGATCCCAGAGACGGACATAGGTGACCTAGAGTAGGGGAACTTAAGTGGAGAGCCTAAAACACCTCGAGGCAAATTAGTTCTTACTAGAATTATCACGCCAAAGTGGATTCCTGAGGACAATAAAAGCATAGGTCTGCTCTTAAACCGAGAGACCAATGAAGCCTTTTGGAGGTATAAGCCTAATCCTCAGAATGAGGTAGGGACGATTACGATCTATGAACTCAAAGATCCTGATAGCCTAGGAAAAGTGACCTATTTAGACGATACTTTAGAAAGGATCTTTGTGGTTTCAGAACATGGTAGACATGCTTACACTTGGAGGGGTGAATTTACTTTTCCCCAACCAAGATCTAATGTGTCCTATGGCCACCCAGGAGCTGGAACATCCCAAGCTCATGGAGCTCCAAGAGACAGGAATAGAGAAAGACCTGAGGTAAGTTTTGCCAACCAAATAGGAAGAGAACGAATGCGAGCAGAGACGGATAGAGAAGAAACAGAGAGAACTAGAGTCCCAAGGATCCTAAGAAATGCTGATGATTTTCCTTTGCCAAGGCCGAGGAAACACACCAGAACCTTGAGACCTACACAGCTCGTTAAGTCCATGAAGAATTATTTCGATGGCACTGGAGACCCATATGATCATGTGCCCAAGTTTAGACAAGTATTGAGAGCTGAGCAAGTGGAGGACCTGTTCACACAATACAATGCCTTTGGTCTAACCCTAAGGAACACAGCCCTTACGTGGTTTCATCCACTGAATGAGAGACACTTCAGAAACATAGACCAACTTTTGGAGGCATTCATTATTGAATTTTCCAAAAGTGGCATAAGGCATAACACTTCTTCATTGATTCATAGCTTCAAGCAGACCCCTCAAGAGACCATGAGACTTGCAGGAAGAAGATTTAGACAATATCTAGAGAGATGTCCTATTCTTGAGTTACCCACTCCAGCCAAACAAGTGGCTTTATTCTTGGATGGATTGCTAAGTACCAAATTGAGATCATATGTGTATTTGAAGGACCCTAGGACCATAGAAGAATGTGTACGCATGTGCATCGACATCGAGGATAACCTAGGGGATGAATTAGAACTTTCAAAAATCTACAGAGATTCAGATAGTTCTACCAGCCTCTCTTCCTCGCAATCCACCTCTATTGAGGAACTCGCTGAGAAGGTAGCTCAAAAACTACGTGTCTCTAGCAAACAAATCCCAAGATTTGCCCCACTTAAACGGTGTTATACTTGTGGAGGTGACCATATGGCGAACGTATGTCCCATTATGGCTCAACCCCAAGTGAATCCTAATAGCCAATACTGCACCATAGAAAGGAAATACACTAATCACACTGCGCAAGATTGCCCATACAATAAGCGAGCGGTTAGGCAAACCTACCCTCAGCCCTATCCACAACAGGGAAGATACCAGAACCAGTACCCTCCACAACAATATGGTAGGCCACAACAACCTTATCAAAAACCCTACCAAAACCAACAAAGACCTCAACCAGTGCTAGCTCAGCAACCTCCTACCCTAACCAATGTGATTCTCGTAAAGTACGCAGCTGCAGAAGAGAACCTGAATAGAGCCCTAGTGCCAGTGACACCACTGCTTTCAGAAAGTGACCCAAGTGACCATAGTTTCGACTCCACTCATATTGATAGTCCCCAGGCATACTACATGCAGTCACTTGAGCATAATGAGGCCTATTATTATGAAGAATCGAGTGAACCAAGTTGGAAGCCAGAGTTTGTGAATGTTATGTATGCGAATCCCAATTCTAGACCTCAACCTAGGCAGGTAAGATCCCCATTTCCTAGAGGGCCATGCTACCGATGTCAAGGACATCACCTCATTTGTGATTGTCCGATGCCTGCCCCCACACAACCCCAATCTGTAACCATTCAAGGCTTTTGTGAAGATTGCGAAAAGGAGCACCTCTTACGAGACTGCCCAAAGAACCCACAGAATGTAACCAAAATTCCTCCCATCAATGTGATTGGGTTAGTTGTAGACTCTTCAGGGAGTGTGACTTCCACTACACAAGTGCAAGTGGTCACGAGAGCTCAGGCATTGCAGCAGAACCAAGGTTTAGGCCGGGAAAAGAGTGCCGAAGTTAGTGAAACTGAGAGCATGACCAAGAAACGGACGAGAGCTTGGAAAGATAGCCGTGAGAGATTGAAAAGGAAATGGGCAAAGAAGATGAGCGAACTCGAGGAAAGCCTAATAGAAACGAGAGCCAGGATAATTGAACTTATATCTCAACCTCCCTCTCACACCACTCCACCACCACCATTCCCATCTCCATCCGATCCACCACCTTCCAACCCGCCTCATACAATCCCACAAACCCCTAGAGTAGGATCAGTCCTAGCAGATCCCACTCCCGAGGAGGTTAACATGATGCTTAAAGCATATCAGGCCAGGATCCAAGAAGGGCCAAACGTAACAGATCATGAAAAATGTTACCCTAGAGCCGAACTAGAGTTTGAACGAACTAAAATTTGTGCTAAGATGGTGGAATTGGATCAAACCATGTTTGAAGCCAGTCGCCTCTTTAACATCTCTAGTTTAGCTAAGACGAAGTTGCACTTTGATGGACCGCTAGAAAGATTGGAGAGGCTAATTGCACAATCAAAAAAGGAACCCGCCTCTCCAAATAAGGGCAAGACAAGTGAAAGAGTAAGCCTTCCTGCCCAGGAAGCCTATGTACCCAACTCCACAGAGCCAGGCACATCCTCTTCTATGAATAGGTACACACCAGAGTTCTTGCGAGAGATTCAAGAAGAGAAATGGGCTAAAGAGAGTGAGGTCCCTCCTCCCATTGAACTTGTGGATGATGCACATGACCAATTCCCACAAGATATTTCTTCCATTTATGAGGAGCAAGAGAGTAACCAATCTCAGGAGAGATTAGACTTCGAGTCTAACTCCTTACATGAATTACCGCACTTCACAGGCCCATGGGAAGCTAAGTCTACTTGTATGAGAGCACCCATGGTCATGGTACGAAACAAAAACTCAGTCATACCTAGGAATACGGAGGTAGTAAAAAACACTAAAGTGCAGTGCAACCTCACTTTAGAAGAGCTACTCAAAGTTAGGCCAGAGCTATGGAAACATGTAGCCATACAAGTACCAGAGGTAGTTAAACCGCGTTCCCAGGTACGTTCTCATAGAACAGTGCCAGAAATACCCTTGGATAAGATAGGAGACATGAGTGAGGGAGAATAAGGAAACACCTATCTTCCCATCACCCATCAAGGATACACAACCAAGGCAATTCTGGACTCTGGTGCGGGAGTTGCAATTGCTACCACTTCACTATGGAAGCGTTGGGGCAAGCCAGCACTCAGACCCACGAGGATGAAATTGCAGATGGCTGATGGCCACATAGAAAGACCCTTAGGCTTGCTAGAAGGAATAACTCTCAATACATGTGGTGTTGAGTTTGAGCATACATTTGCCATATGTGACTTTAGCAAAAATCATGCCTATGAGATGATTTTGGGAAGAACATTTATATGATTGGGGAACCAACTCATTATACTTGCAACACTTAGGTGTTACGACCAAAGTCAATCTCAAGGATTATTCTCATAGGGATGTACCCCCCATTCAATGGAACCCCATCCATAGAGCCAAAGATGATACCGATTCAGTGCATTCCATAGGATCAGGATCCTCATGGATGCATGAAGACACACACCTATGGATGTCTAAAGTAGTAGTAGAAGAAGAGAAGAGAGAAAAAGCCAGAGAGGTAGGTGCGAAAGAGACACATAGATCAATTCAAGACCCAGCCTATGCACCTCTAGTATTTCCTGACGAAGAATTTGAACCTCACGGCTGGGTAGAAATTTTAGCAACAATGGATGTAGCCATTAATGAAGAACAATGGACACCCCACTGTGATGAGGATGGCTATGACATTTCTGTCTTCTCAATAGAGCCAAGCATGGGCGACTCAATTCTAGAAGAATGCGAACCTAGCCCTGATGCATTTGAGGATGCAAGTGACTCCGATCTAGAGGCAATCATTATGGACCCACCTTTTGCATCAGATGAAGAATATTTCTATGAAGTAGAATTTCAACCCCAGAGACACAAAGAGCTTACAAATGATGTGAGATTAACCACACAAGTGATCGCCAAGAGTGAAGGCAAGAAAAGGAAGAAAAGAGCAGTCACACCAGAAGAGGAAGAATCTTTGTTTGAGGTCCCTGAAAACTTTAAAAAATATGAAATGGATGATAGGAGAGTCATGATGAGAATACCTAAACACGAGGCACAATCAGGAGAGGCCTATGATAACAAAGAAATCCCATCCATAGAGCCAAAGATGATACCGATTCAGTGCATTCCATAGGATCAGGATCCTCATGGATGCATGAAGACACACACCTATGGATGTGTAAAGTAGTAGTAGAAGAAGAGAAGAGAGAAAAGCCAGAGAGGTAGGTGCAAAAGAGACACATAGATCAATTCAAGACCCAGCCTATGCACCTGTAGTATTTCCTGACGAAGAACTTGAACCTCATGGCTGGGCAGAAATTTTAGCAACAATGGATGTAGCCATCAATAAAGAACAATGGACACCCCACTATGACGAGGATGGCTATGAAATTTTAGTCTTCTCAATAGAGCCAATCATGGGCGACTCAATTCTAGAAGAATGCGAACCTAGCCCTAATGCATTTGAGGATGCAAGTGACTCCGATCTAGAGTCAATCATCATGGACCCACCTTTTGCATCAGATGAAGAATATTTCTATGAAGTAGAATTTCAACCCCAGAGACACGAAGAGTTTACAAATGATGTGAGATTAACCACACAAGTGATCGCGAAGAGTGAAGGCAAGAAAAGGAATAAAAGACCAGCCACACCAGAAGAGGAAGAATCTTTGTTTGAGGTCCTTGAAGACTTTAAAAAATATGAAATGGATGATAGGAGAGTCATGATGAGAATGCCTAAACACGAGGCACAATCAGGAGAGGCCTATGATAACAAAGAAACCACCAAGAAAATAGTGGTAGCCATAGAAGAAGAAGAAGAGAGATGCACTTACATAGGGCATGACCTGAAGGAAGAAGAGGAGTATGAGTTGATAGCTTTGCTAAGAGAATACAGAGATGTATTCGCTTGGAGTTACAAGGACTTGAAGGGTGTTGACCCAGACATATGCTCACACACAATTCCCACGACCTCAGATGTGAAACCCTCTAAGCAAAAGCTATACACCTATAACAATAACTACGCTGCTAAGATCAAGGAGGAGATAGATAGACTGGTGGAAGCTGGAATTATTTATGAAATTGAGCACACTGAGTTGGGTATCCCCCATTGTAGTGGTGCCCAAGAAGAATGGAAAGCTACATGTATGCATTAACTTGAAGAAGGTTAATGCGGCCACAATTCGAGATAACTATCCACTTCCAATTATCGAGCATCTATTAGAAAGAGTAGCAGGCAAGGAAGTATATAGCTTCCTTGATGGATTTTCTGGTTACAATCAGGTAGCCATAGCTCCAGAAGATCAGCATAAGACAGCTTTTGCCACTGAGTGGGGCATATTTGCTTTTTGGGTAATGCCATTCGGGCTTACCAATGCTCCTGCAACCTTCCAAAGATTGATGTGCCATGTATTTAAAGAGTTCTTGAGGAAGAATTTAGAAGTCTATGTTGACGATCTTTGTGCTCATTCCAACTTTAGACAGACACATATACCTGAACTCAGGCAAATCTTTGACAAATGTAGAGAATATCAAGTCTACCTGAACCCAGAAAAGTGTGTTTTCATGGTCAGGCAAGGCAAGATTCTAGGACACATAGTGTCAAAGAATGGCATATCCACTAATGAAGAGAAAGTAAGAGCCATAGCAGAGTTACCTAGGCCAAAGAATTTCAAGGAAGTACAAGCTTTCATGGGGCATTGTGGTTATTAGCGACGCTTTATACACATGTACACCATCATTGCCAAGCCTTTGTACAGACTTTTGAATAACTTTGAGTGGACTGATGAATGTGAAAACTCTTTCAACAAGCTCAAAAGAAGATTGTGTTCAACACCAATCTTGACCACACCAGATTGGAATAAGCCCTTTCATGTTCATGTAGATGCATCCAATTATGCTATTGGATGTGTACTCGCACAACCTACTGGTGAAGGTAATATGGATCTTCCAATTGCCTATGCTAGTAGATAGTTAAATGCAGCTGAACGGAATTATACCACTACTGAGAGAGAAGGATTAGGCATGGTATATGTAGTTAAAAAGTTTAGACACTATTTGCTTGCAAACAAGTTTAAATTTTGTACTGATCATCAAACACTGTTATACTTGGTAAACAAGCCATGCAATACAGGCAGATTAGTAAGATGGTTCCTCTTACTGATGGAATATGAGTTTGAGGTTGTGGTGAGGAAAGGGAAGACTCATTTGAGAGCGGACCGCCTCTCAAGTCTCACATCTGGAGAGGCCCCACAAGGAGTATCAGATGACCTTCCTGATGCTTACTTATTTAATTTGGAAGTTGTACCTCAATGGGCTAAGCCATTAGTGCCAGTATTGACATACGGGCCTAAACATCCAGTCATAAACACTCAAGATAGGGAGATAGCCCAAAAATACCAGATCATGGTAGGAAGTATGTACAAGCATACAGATCAAGGGATCCTAGCTTGTTGTGTGGAAGAGGATGAGTATGCAAAATGGTTGCAATTAGCATATGCAGGTGCATTAGAGCAACACTACTCAAAGCAACAAACCTTGCAGACACTAAGGAGACTCGGAGTGCATTGGCCTACTATGGAAGCTGATGTCCATAAATTGTGCAAGGAATGTCCTATATGTTGCACTAAACCCCCCGTGGATCATGCCACTCTTTATCGAGTGTCCATAGTGCCAGATTGGAGTGAACCACTAGTAGCCTTCCTGAGGACGAAAACATTCCCTCAAGATATGACCCTGACAAGGCAAAGAAGTTTAGAACAAGAAGCCCTAGACTACTCACTTATTGGTGATAATTTATACAAGCGTGGTAAAGATGGTTACCTGAAGCTATGTGTCCATGAGAGCGAGTATCTTAAGATCTTGGAAATTGCTCACCAAGGTGTAGCAGGAGGACATTTTGGACCAGATCGAGTGATCAAGGCTATACTATTTGCAAGTCTTTGGTGGCCAACGCTTCACATGGATGCACATGCCTATGTGAAGAGGTGCGATGTTTGTCAGCGAACGTAGTATCCTATCCGTAAGGATGAGATGCCATTGAAACCTATGATGGGTGGATGTGCATTCTCTAAGTGGGGAATAGACTTTGTTGGTCTGATTAATCCCCCAGCTAAGGGTTCACATGCTGAATATATCATTGTGGCCACAGACTATCTAACCAAGTGGGTAGAGGTAAAAGCTACGACAAAGAATGATGCTCACACGACAGCTAAGTTCTTATTTGAGAATGCGTTCACAAGATACGGGCTACCTATTGAGCTAGTAAGTGATAAAGGCACTCACTTCTTGAATGAAGTTATTGAAAATCTTCTCCAAGAATTCTTGGTAGTACATAAGAAGTCTGCCTCTTATCACCCACAAGCTAATGGGCAAGCCGAAAGCACAAATAAGATTCTATGCAATGTATTGATAAAATTAGTGAACAATAAACACTCTAATTGGGACAAACAGCTGCACCATGATGTTTAAGCATACAGAGTTGCCTATAAAATGGTACTCCAAGCCACACCCTTTCAGATGGTTTTTGTCCAAAATGCAGTGCTACCATTGGACTTCTTGATACCTACATTGAAAGTAGCACAAGATCATGATTGGAGAGGCCATGAGCTCTCCTCTAGAATCTTTGACCTTGAGCGATTAAGAGAAACAAGACTGAGGGCTGCCGCAGGGATATATGCAGCTAAGAAACGACAGAAGACGTACTTTGATGCCCATGTTAAGGATAAAGGCTTGAAGGCGGGAGACTTAGTTTTGGTGTATACCCTGAAACAACATGCGAGAAAGCTAGAAAAGCGTGTTTATGGACCTATGATCATTAATAAAATCTCAACTAGTGGAGGAGTTCAATTAGCTACTCTAGAAGGTGATGTTCTCCCTAGTTACATTAGCGGATGCAGAGTCAAGTTATATCAGGAACCCCTTACGGAGGAAATGTTAAATCGACTCAATACTGCAAAGAAGCGTAAAGAAGAGGAAACACGAATTCGAGAAGAGGCACAGGCAGAAGCATTGGAACGCATCCGAAGAATGAAATTGAGAAGACAGGGCAGAGATCAACCTAGGACAGATGCATATGCAGATCTAGTGTATCCTATGGCTATGTGTGAAGTTTCACGTATTAGTTCTCATAGAATAATTGACCGACATCCTTTTGTAACTTTAGAAATAGGACAAGGAAAGAGTGCAAGGACTGTGAGGGCCTTGATTGACTCATGTGCAGCCACTAGTGCTGTTAAATTTTCTTACTGTCAAAAGCTCAAATTAAGTGTCAATCCTATAGAAGCCTATCTCATAGGATTGGGAGGTGTGGAAGCCCCTTGCATGGGCGAGGTGGAACTTCCCCTCTATATTCAAGATGTTTTACTGACAGTTAAAGTACTAGTGTGTCAAGATGAGGATCTCACTGAGCCCCTTGTCTTGGGTCAAGACTGGATCTATGATCATGCAGTCAACCTAAACCTAAGAAGTGGATTTCTTCAGGTATGGGTAAATCAGAGTCAAATTATAGTTGATTTAGACAATGGAGCACTCAAGGAACTAGGAAAGGCACACACTCCTGGTCCTTCCAGGAGTACACATGAAGATGACCATGTTATTCTTGTCCGAAACTTTGTGATGCAGAGGAATGATTATCTCAACAAAGAAGTCAAGGATGCGACAGAACTCCCTTCTTTTCCAAAAACCATAGGGACACAACAACCAAAGGTGGATCAAACGTAGAAGAAGCAGGAAACCTATGCTCGAAGCCAAAAGAAAATACAAAGCACGGTGTCTCAACCATCAAAACAAGTGTGGGTGCAGAAAGGTGAGAATCCTATTGTGATTAAGCCACAACAATTGGCTCAACTTCCTATTAGTGATCAACCGCACGACACTAATAAGAAGTCTACCAAAAATTCCCCGGTGAAAGTGAAGTCTATCTGGGTACCCAAGAAGTCGATGAAGGCTAGCCCACAATCAAGGAAAATTTGGGTGCCTAAGGCTTGCTTGCGGGCTCAAATAGCTACACAGAGACCACACCCTGTACAACATGGTCCACTCACTCGAACATTTGATAACCATTCTTATACATCATGCACGAACACATATTCACCCATGAGCACGAGTAGAATCACCTGTAATTGGGTCCCTAAAAAGCCTCATTTCCAAGCAGACACTCTCACAAAGCCCTCGAGAGTCTCCACCAAACTAAAACTGAAAGCCATCCACTGTGTTTGGCTGCCCAAAGCTTGTAATAAAACCCCTGACCCCCACTTGTAAATTCACCTCCACCTACTATCTGTGTCATTCTCACACTGCATCTTTCCATTTAGCCTTTTAGGACAATCCGTCCACTAACCACACCCACAACCACCGAGCACTCACTGACTAACTAACATATCACTAAAACCTCATGTTAATGTTGTAACGGGGACACATGACCACTTGGTGTCCATTTGCAATGTTAACATTCATTTGTATATTCTCACAGAACCGGTGACCAGTCCCTTCAAGATGGCCGAGGCTGCATGAACGAGTTCCCAAGCAAGAACCAGCCCTCAAATCGTGGACATTGAAAGCCTTTCCATTGAGGAGGAATTGAAGGAACGCCCAGTGGCATTGAGAGCATTACATGCCATACCAATTCAGAATCCTCCACAGGGGCACACAATGCAAGTCAGCAAAAACTCACATTGGTTCAGTGATGTGGCACGCCCTCTGGGAGAAGGCACTTACCTATGGGAGGCAGAGATAGAGTTCAATGGGCACTGGGGCAGGTATCACTTCTTCACCAGGGAATTTGAGAAGCTTCAAAACAATGAAGGCTTGAAACCAATATGGAAGAAGGTAGGCCTATATGATTATTTCAAAGCTCAATTACCAAAGCCCAACTTTCTGAGATGCTCTTACTTGATTAGCACCCTTACTCCGAGTAAGGAGAAAAAGGGATACATCACCTTTGTCTTACCATCTCTTACGAGGGGTAATGAACTGAAGCATTTCAAGTTGACTAACAATTTGGTAAGGGAAACTCTCAAGATGAAGGGCATGCATATCCCCACAGAGAAGGAGTCAATGGTGCTGGACAACATGAGAAACAGGAACCTGACTAAACTAAAGGACATGGTGGCAATGACACCAACTATTGCCATTCATCTTTGAATGTGTATGCAACATTTTGTGTTCCCCACTCAAGAGAGGTTCACAATGCCACCCAAGAAGATATGGTTTAGTTTGTACCTAGCAAATGCCTTTGATTTGACAATAAACATGCCGCATTGGATTATACACCAAATACACTTGGCACATCAACGGTGGTATAAGAAGCAAAAGTCAGTGCTTTATGGATGTTGTGCTCTCACAAGGATTGTTTACCGCTGCTTGGCATATGATGTGCCAATTCAACGGGCACTTGTTTGGACCAGGGTGCAAGAATTTCAACGCAGACTATCAATCGCAGGGCCTCCATCCAAGAAAATGAGAGGAGTAGTTCAGATGCCTTGTGCACAGGCCCGAGGTGCTACATTGACACCAGAAACCACTCCACGACTTCCAAGGCGAGTGCAACCATTCACTATCAGATTACCGAGGCATAGCGGGGAAGGCCCAAACCTCGTGTTTCCACCCATACCCACCGACTTAGAATTCCCTCATGACTTTACCCTAGAAGATCTAACTGATGAGGAAGTAGCTAGAATCATTAATGCTACTAATTTGGAGGTTGAGGCAGAGCAAGCAGGCGGACAACAGACAGTCACAGACCAACCCCATCCAGTCCAACCAGAAGTAGTCAAAGTGGATGATGATGAAGAGGAGACTGCAGAAGATGAGCAAGAGGATGAACAAGAAGGACTATCAGATGAAGAAGAGCATGAATATGAGCAAGAAGTGGTCCAAGAACTTGAAGGTGCCCCTGCTTATAGCAATTAAAAAAGCTGTATGATACCATCAACCGAGTTCAAGAACAACACAAACTGTCCTTGGCAGCAGGAAAAGTCCTCATGAACCAAATCCTTGAAGAGGAAGGTGTGGATGAGCAATACCGAGCAACCCTTGACATGATCGCTGATGCATTAGGGGTACCCGAGACAATACATACCGCCCTCGCACACTTGCAAAGAGCTGAGCGAAGATACGACCGACGTCCCCCTCAATCAGGGAAACAAATGAATGTATTGGTATCAGAATCACAAGGCACCACATCCACGACCACGGGCACAACTCAAACCATTCATCACACTGAGGAAGCCCACACTTCAAGCGCACCCCCATCACCCCCGTTACCACCCTCCCCACCTACTCCACCACCTTCACCTCCCACTACCAGTGTCACCACCACCGTCACCGCCCCAAAGTCCACTTCCCATACCGAAGCACAGACTGTGAGTCAACCCTCACAATCTGCACAACCTATCACCACCCCTATTGAAAGTACTACCATTGACACGGTTATTTTGATTGTAGCCACTGAAATTCCCATACCCCGGATCACACTTCCTGGCGGTTCATATTCACAACTACACATACCACTTTACACCTTCACAACCATCACTACACCAACAATTTCCATGTTCACAATCACTCCCACGACAGCATCCACATATGACGTCATGGCCATATCACCTACTTCCGCACCTCTCCCTCCCCCCATATTTCCACAATCTCCCATTCCCCCACCACCCACTTCACCCTTTTCAAGCACAGCATAGACACTCCCAGTCCCTTTTCCCTACCCCTCTGCATTCAACACCTTTCCCGCATCCACTCGTGTTAATAATGTATTTAATAATATGTACCAATGTATGACTCAACTACAACAACATTACCAGCATCTAGATGCCCAGCATATGAGCTTGTTCAGAAATCATGAAACGCTACAGGAGAGATTCATTAACTTAGAGAAGGAGAAGAGGTAGTTACAACAGCAGTATAGTACATTGCAAGCACAACATGATCAGTTAATCGCCATTCCACCCCAGATAGATATTGAAGAAAGAAAACAACTTGATGATCTGTTACACACTCAGATAATGGACAATCTCAAGCTTCGACGTAACCTCGCCTTACTACGAAAGCACATGTCTGCAGCACTGGAAGAAAATAAAAGATTACAGAAACAGAACGAAGAGAACCTGTAAGCAGCAATGGAGGGGTCACCGCAAGAAATCGACCCAGAGAATTTCAAGGCCATCCCATCGGCAAATATGCAAATCATATTGGAAACACACGCCAATCTCCTGGAAGCACACACTACCTTAGAAAGAGAGCAGGATGACCTACTAAAGCAACTGGCAGCTCAGCAAGATTCACCAAAAGAGTTCACAGCCGCAGCAGACACATCTAAAGAAGTCGCAGAGCTCAGAGCACAACTGGCAGAACTACAAAATTAAGTTCTTCAATATGAGCATCAACCCTCTCCCCTCGTGGAGCCAGAACCTGAAGATCTAGTTCCAACTGAAGTTTGAGGAAATCTTTGAAGACCCATTCGTACCGATGCCTGCACCAGGGGGTAAGCAAACAGAGGAAGGAATGGACACAATTGAGATCGAAGCTCCTGAATGGATGCAGAGGTTAGAGAAGGTGGCTACAACCCACGATGAGAGGGTGGCAGTACAGATATAGTCAATGTCCCGATTGGAAGAAATCGTCATCAAATCCGATTACTTTAGAAACCTCTCCAATCATAGGTGGTTTGGCACGTCCGATGATTTGTATGCTCCATTCTATGTCTTAATGGCAGATTATAATGCTGAAATCAAGCAGCGCACAACAAAAGAACCAACCTCGGCAACACAGTTTGCACCAAAAGACATCCCTGCAAGTGCCACACATGGGAATATATTTCAACCTACCTGGAGGATCCGTCTTCTTGAAACATACCCTGAGATGGTACGCACTTGGAATAACATGCCATTATACATGAAGTATAATCCATGCTACTGCCCTGTCTTTCGAAGAAGGTCTTGGCCAGAGTACACCAAAACAGTTTTGACGGTTAAAGGATGTGAAAAGTGGCTAAAATATGTGTACCTAGCACCCCCTCATGGCCAACCCATAGTCAAATACATGATTTCAACCATCCGACACTAGGCAGTCAGATTCAAGAATATACCAGATATCATGGCACAGATGTGCCTCAAAATCTTTGAGCTAATGCTGGTGACATTCAGGACCTTTAAGAATGTCAAGGAACCTCATCTTTCGGCTCTCGGATAAAATGAAGGAAATCAAGACCTTGTTTATGATATGAGCACCACACCATCCATCAATGTCGTCTATGCATGGCATGCTCGTATCAAGTATCTACCAGCCTGCTTCAAGTAAACGTTTGAGGAAATGTTTATCACTGGGTTTTGGGAATATCATTCAGAGATATTCATTCCCAGACCATCTCATTTATTACAGTTATTTGCTGTGGAACAGGCTCTACATTCAGAAAAGTTACGTATGCCACATGTGGAAGTTCCTGGGCTAGTAGACTGGGATGCAATACTCACCGATTTGGCAAAAGGACTGAGATTATCAGAACATCACTTGGCGATCGATGTCATGAATTACTATATCCAACGATCCACTCAAAAAGGGTCTATCAGAGATGACAGACGCGAGAGAGGGGGGGTGTTGGCAGTAGTCGAGGTACCCAAGGACTCACAAGACAAGGAAGTCAAAGAAGGGATTCAGAGCAAAGAGAAAGTACCAGCAGACAAAGTAGTCAACGAAGATCTGGCAAGTAGGCCGTCCAAATTTTTCCATGAAGTAATACTTCCTAAATAGTGAATTTAGTCACTCTACCTCATTGTAAATACCATTTCATCTTTTTGTAACTCCATTTTGTGCAAGCCGAGGAGTCCTCAAGCTTGAGGAGTATTAGAAGTTGCATCGTACCAATTTTCATAATTTTTAGACCCCGTTTGAGCCTCCAAATAGGCCCTAGAACCTAATTTTTAACTAGGCCAGACACTAGGTCTAGACAGGGCCAAACCTAGTCAAAAACTATAAATAGAGCTAGAGAGCTCATTTTTGAGGTTAGCTTGTAATAGATTTGAACTTTTATGAGCACTTTTGAAGTAATCTAAAAGAATTCCATTGTCTCCCTCTTTGTTCTTGCTATGTGTGTGCGTGTGTGTGTGCATGTTAGTGTGCTTCTCACTCACGCACTTGTGCCTTCATTTGCTCGAGGTCATAATACCATCCTCACCTCTTCCCAGATTGACATTAAAGGAGGTGCTACTCATCACTGAGCTACAGTGACTTTGGGAAAAGTAACATCTATGAGATGATCCTGGGAAGGCCCTTCCTATGACAATTGCAGATAGTGCAAGATTGGGGAACCAACTCTTTGTACTTGCAACACTTAGGGGTCACAAACAAGGCCAATCCAAAGGATTATACCTTTAGAGATGTACCACCCCTGTAGTGGAATCCTATCCACAAGGTGCTAGATGATTCAATCTCTCTGCATTTTGAAAGTTCATCTGATCCATCTTGGATGCATGAAGACACTCATTTGTGGATGTGCAAGGTCAGAGAGGAAGAGGAGAGATGCCTAAAAGCGAGAGAAGAAGGAACTTCTCAAGAAATCAGACCAGTAAGAGACCTAGCCTACACACCAATGATATTTCTAGATGAGGAATTTGAGCCTCACGGTTGGGTAGAAATCTAAGCCACCATGCACATTGTTCTCAATGAAGAACAATGGACACCTCATTGTGATGAGGAGGGGTATGATATCTTTGTGTTCATGTGTTAGTCCTTGCTAGAAGAATATGACACTAGTGATGTCATAGAAGAAGAAGAGGATGACAATGATCTAGAATCCATTGTGATGGATAGTTGCTTTAACTTAGAAGAGCATTATCTAGAGAATCTAGGAGTATTTCCCAAAAAGAAGAAGAACCTCTCACAAGCATCAAGACTGTAAATTCAAAGGTTTAAAGTGAAGGCAGTCGAAAGAAAAAGAAAAGAAAAGTAGTGAAAGAAGAAGAGGAAGAATCCTTCTTTGAAGTACCAAAGAATTGAAGACCAAAAAATTGAAGAATTGAAATATGAAATTGAAGACCAAAAAATTTTGGAACGAATGCCCATAAGAGAGGCCATCACAGGAGAAGCATATGATAATAAATAAAAAACCAAAAAATTTGTAGTAACCATTGAAGAGAATGAAGAGCGATGTACGTACATAGGAGAAGACCTAAGTGTGGAAGAAGAAGTAGAGTTTGTAGCTTTATTAAGGGAATATAGGGATGTGTTTGCATGGACCTATAAAGACTTGAAGGGGGTAGATATGAGAATAAGATCTCATACAATCCCCATGATAGCTGATGCCAAGCCCACCAAATAGAATCCCTACACATATAATGACACTTATGGAGCTAAAATAAAAGAAGAAATTGATAGGTTGATTGAAGTTGTATTTATCTATGAAATTGAGCATATTGAATGGGTGTCCCCCATTGGAGTGGTGCCCAAGAAGAATGGAAAGTTTCATGTCTATATTAACCTTAAAAAAGTTAATGCCGCTGCGATTAGAGATAGTTATCTACTTCCAATCATTGAACATTTATTGGAACGTGTTGCCCGCAAGGAAGTTTATAGCTTCCTTGATGGATTTTTAGGTTACAACCAAGTAGCCATTGCCCCAAAAGATCAACACAAGACTGATTTTGCCACAGAGTGTCTCTTCTACTATTCTTGAGTAATTGGAAGCTTGTGAATGAGGATAGATTGTGAGTAAGGAAACTCTGCAAGTGGTATTAGAGCCAAATCGATCCTTGGGAACAATGGAAGGTTTAACATAAAAGGTTCATGACCAAGAGGAGCTTATTCAGAAGCTTCTTGGAGAATTATGCAAAGAACGAGGTGTAACGCAACCAGAGGGCTTAAGAAATTTGATCATGGAACTATATCATGAATTGGATGAAGATATGGAGCTAGGTGAGTTTGCCCTTAATAAAGTATTCAAGAAGGAAAAAATTGAATGATTTTGATGGTGAGAAGAAGAGTGGCAAAGGTATAGAGGCATGGATTGAAGATCTCGAGGATTTCTTTGATCTTCAACAATTTAGTGAGTGCAAGGCAAAAGTTGGGATCCTACAGTTGTGTGGCATCACAAAGCTATGGTGGAAGTCCTATATGTAGACTTGGATGCATTCTAGTCTAGTTCTATGGAAGGAATTTAGAGAGCATGCAAAAAAATGCTATTGTCCTCCACACTACCATATGGATAAGAAGATGGAGTTCTGTAATTGTCAACATTATGATAGTGAAAAGAGTAGCTTTTCTATTGATGAGTACAAGGTGAAGTTCCTACCTCTTCACAAATATGTATTGGAGGTTAGGGGTGATCCTTTGAAGAGCAAGTTTATTGAAGGGCTTCATGAGGAACTTTGCTATCAAGTTAAGAGATCTTGATGTGTGAATTTTTTGGATGTTATTGTGATGGCAGAGAATTTTGAGAAGATGGAGAAGTTCAATTTGTAGATGGCAAATAGAACTTGATTCATTGTGATGGGACATAGGCCACAAGTACCTATTGCAATGAACATGAACAATTCAAAGAAGACCCCATCTTCTAATAACCAAGCTAAGAATCCTATTCAAGTGGAAAATCAAAGGAGGCATCAACCCATCCATTGGCAAAAAGACCCTGATTTTATAGAGCAAGAAAAAAGATTTGGTCTCTCTTTTTGTTGCAGGGAGCAAGGGCATCACACATATGAGTGCTGGAACAAGGAAATGTTTTAGCCTACACATTTGAAGGTGATAAACATCATCAAGGAAGGCACAACAATTGAGATAGTAGATGATGAAGGTAAGTGCCCTAAGCCTACTTTTTGTTTCATGGCGGTTAGTTTTTTTCCAAAGGCTTCTGAAATACCATTTTGGGTATGATTTCTACACATAAAATTTTATTTCTGATCGATTCAAGTAATATACATTGTTTTCTATCTTTCAAATTAGTATAGAATTTAGGGATAACCCCAAAATATGCAGATAATAATAATCTAGAAATGGCCAATGGATGACTACACTATATGAAAGTATAGATTAAAATATCACATTTACCTTCTTTGATAAGTGTTTTTGTAGAAGTTTTCATGTCATTGAGATGAAACAAAGTGATGGAATGATAGGCATGGATTGGTTAGTTCACAATTCTGCAACAATGATTGTGAACAAAGAACAATCACTTTAAGGCTAGAAGATGAATCTATCCACATTTTAGGTGATGCGTATAATCCTAAACCTATTCTTATTTTTGCTATGTAGCTAGTTCCCAAAACTGTTTTGTTAAGTTTTCTAGGATTGGTGCAATGAAGACAATGTTGGAAAAGTTTAGGACATTACGAGGATTGCTAGAGGAGATGAATGTTTTAAAGAGGATAGTAGAAACCCTAGCTGGTCATGTAGAGAAGAGTTTTCAGGAAGTAAATCAAAGAGTTTGAGTAGAATCAATAGGAAATGAGTTAGAAAACAAGGTAGAGAATTTAGAGAGAAGAATATTAGAAGAGATGGATCTTTTGGTGAAGACGGTTGATAAAAATGAGCTAGAAAACAAAAATGGAATAGGGGACCTCGAAAAGGAATACATGAAGATGAAGCTATATGATTTATTTGGGAGAATAGAGAATGCTCTCCAAGAAATGAAAAGAGGATGCATGATTTGGAACCAAAAAATGAGAAGTTGTAGAAACGGATGACGTGTGTGGATTGTAAAATGACACAACATCAAAATGATATTGGCCTAAATAAACGAGGATTAAGGGAACTAGCTATGGAAGTCTATGTATTGAGGGATGTAGCAAATGAAAGTGCATAACACCTTGCCGATCACCTTGATTTGGTAGAGCACCATGTACAAAAGATGGAGATATCTATTTTAAGGGCTTAAGTTTGAATTGAAAAGAGATCATCACACTCTAAAATATATTTTCCCACAACCATTGCTTAACAACAAGCACAAGCATTGGATTGAATTATTAAGAGAGTATGATTTTGAGATTAAGTACTTTGATTGTAAGGAAAAGAAGGTCATTGAACCATTGAGTGGAAGAACTTTATGTAATCTCCTTTTTAGTATAAATTTTGATTTTCTCAATCAAATTCAAGAAGAATTGAAAGAGGACTCTTTTTATGCACTTATTTTGAATCTTTTTCATGCAAATAGGGGATCGATGTATCAGGAAAAATTTCATTTGTAGAATGTAATTTTGTATTGTAATAATCCATTATGTGTACCTTCTCAATCTTCATTAAAAAATATTGCATGCTTGTTATGATGTACCTTTTTTTTTCACATCCACTTTATTTAAGGACCTATGTTAAAACAAAAGCTTCTTACTTTTGGCCATCTCTGGTGCGGGATATTAGAAAATATGTTAGTGAATGTTTAAAGTGCCAACAAGTGAAGTCAGAGTTAATGCATGGAATGCTTCAACCTTTGGATGTTCCAAATCAAAAGTTGGAGTCTATCTCTATGGAAGTTATCACTAAATTTCCTATGAGCAGAAGTAAACATGATACCATATTTGTGGTAGGTGATCGACTTACCAAGATGGCACATTTCTTTGCTATGAAAAAATGATACTTCCTTGAATGTTGCAAGACTATTTGTAAAAGAAATTTTTTGATTGCATGGAATGCCTAAAATCATGACTTTTGATAGACACTCTAGGTTCACATCAAACTTTTAGAGAGCAATGGTTAAATCGATTGGAACTCAACTTTGTATGAGTACAACTTTCCATCCACAAACTGATAGGGAAATTGAGAGGGTTAATTGGGTACTTAAAGATATGTCGCGTATGTATGTGAATGAAAAGCAAGATAATTGGAGTGAATATTTTCCTTACTTATGTTTGCATACAATAGTGCATGGCACGCATCTACAAAAATGACTCTATTTGAGGCTATGTATGGTTATAATTGTTTGACTCCACCTTCGGTTTTGGGTTTTTTTAAATAAACTAGAAGTATCTAAAGAAATGCTAGAGAAGATGGATGAAGAACTGGGATAAATTAGGCGACACATAGAAGAAGGTGACAAAAGACAAAAGAAATACTACAGTTTGAAGAGAATACCACTTGAATTTCAAACAGATGACATGGTATTTCTTAAATTCAATCCTCACGGATCTAATGTGGTGCTATGAAGATCATTGACTTCCTCCTTGATATACATGTCCTTCTAAAGTTTTGAAAAAGATTGGATCTCTTGTATATTTCTTGGAATTACCTGAAAATTTAAATGTGCATCTTGTATTTCATGTTACTTTAGTTAAAGGATATGTACCTAATGTTGCAGCTATTTTGTAGGACAACTATAAGCTGAGTGATGATGGCTCTTTTGAGATTCGACCTGAAATAGTATTAGAAGAAACTACTATTTACAATTTTGAGCCATCTTCTTATGAGCAGTGTATGTCTTTAGTAGACTTAGATATTTGGTATTTTGATAGTGGGGCAACCAAACATATTACCTCTGAGCGTAGTCTCTTCACTTCACTTGAGCTTGCCCCTATAGGGAATACTATCACATGTGCTAACAACTCCTCTTATCCTGTCATGGGAGTTGGTAAGATCATTTTGACTACTACTAATGGTATTCTTTCACCTTATCAAATGCTTTATTTGTGCCAGGAATCAAGAAAAATCTATTATCAGTTGTACAGTTCATGATTTGTCAAATGGCAACATGATTATTGCTTCTAGCATTTTATGTCATTGGCTGTATAAGCTCATAGATTATGAAAAATCTATGAATGATTCAACATGTGCAGTACATGATTCTCAGGCTATGTCCAGATGCAAAGCTTTGGCATGCACATTTTGGTCATTTGAATTTTGCTAGTTTGCTACGCTTACAAAAATCTGAAATGGTGTCCTCTTTGCCCAAACTTGAGGCACCTGGGAAACATGTCTATGAAGGTTGTATTTTGGGCAAAATGCAGCGTTCCTCCTTTCCAAAAGATGGTTCAGTTTGGACTAATAAAAAATTGAAGCTTGTACATAGTGATGTCTATGGTCCTATGCACACACCTTCTTTTGGAAACCATCTTTAGTTCGTGACTTTCATTGATGATTTTTCCAGGCATGCATGGGTATATCCACTCAAAGCAAAGTCTGAAGTCTTTATGTGCTTCAAACAGTTTTTCGTTTTGGTTGAAAATCTGTCAGCATGTAAAATGGGCACCCTCCATTCTGATCGAGGGGGGAATATATGTCTTCTAACTTTAATGCATTTATGGCTGAACATGGGATAAAACATCGATGTACAGTGCCGTATACACCTCAACAGAATGGAGTTCCTGAACGGAAGAGTAGGTCACTCATGGAGATGGTGAGGTGTATGGTCAAGAGTTAGGTTTTTACCACATAGTTTCTTGCTAGAGGCTGTCATGTGTGCAACATATGTACTTAACAGGTGTCCCATTAAGGCACTGTAGTTTATCACTCCATATGAGGCTTCGCATGGTCGCAAGCCATTTGTTGCTCATCTGCATGTTTTTGGTTGTCTCGCATATGCATTAGTGCCTAAACAACATCACAAGAAATTGGATGATAAAGCAGTAAAATGTATTTTTGTTGGTTATAGTTCTAAAAGCAAAGACCATTGTCTGTATCATCCACAGAAGAAGTGCATTTTGGTTAGCCATGATGTTGTTTTTGTGGAAGATGCTATTCAGCCTTTACCTTCATGTACGAAAGAGACATCTGTTAGCTCGAAAGACATGTATGATACTTTGCTGCCTCTTTTTAGAGGTGGATAGTCTAGTGCTGGTCCTAATGAGGTAGCTTCTCAGCCTTATAGGTTTCATTTGATGATGCAAATCATTCTACTTCTGATGTAGATTTACATGATGCACTTATTAATGAGAGAGTTAATATTGAGGAGGCAAAAACTATGCCCAAATGGTTGGTGCAAACTTTGTGTGACAGCAAATTAGATGCATCTTTGTCATACCATACTCGTTCAGGCTCACATCGTGCCTCTTTTGCATCAAATGGCTATGCTATGGCTGCCTCTAGTCTCTATGATGAGTCTCAGCCTGTTTTGTTTGATGAACCACAAAATTTTGAACATTGGATGTCTGCAATGCAATCTGAATATGATGCTATCATGAAAAATGGTACCTGGTGCCTCCTAGAAAGAAGGTCATTGGGACTAAGTGGTTATACAAGCTAAAGCATAAACTTTATGGAAGAGTTGACAAGTATAAGGCTAGGATTGTTGTAAAGGGTTATGTGCAGGAAAGAGGCATTCATTCTAATGAGACCTTTGCACCTTCTTGCCAAATGACTACTGTTCATAGCATATGTGCACTTGCTGCTCATCATGGTTGGAATGTACATCAGTTGGACATTAAAATAGCATTTTTGAATGGTGACTTGCATGAAGAAGTGTATGTTTTTTAGCCTCATGGCTTTGTGTAGAAAGGGCATGAAAACCAAATGTGCAGATTAAAGAAGGAAATATATGGTTCAAAGCAAGCACCATGTGCTTGGTATGAAAAGATACATGCTTATCTTATTGCACATGGTTTTGGGAACAGTCTAAGTGAAAGCACCTTATATGTTAAGTGTGCAAATGATGTTCTTCTAATCATTGTGGTGTACATTGATGACATGCTTCTCACTAGTCCTCAGGAGAAGCACATTGCTGATTTTAAGGCTCATTTATATGCCTCATGTGAGATGTCTGATTTGGGGCATTTGCATCATTATTTGGGCATTCAATTTATGCATGTTGATGGTAGAATGGCTTTGTGTCAAACGAAATATATTGACACATTATTGCAGCATTGGAATTGAAAACTGCAAACCTATTGTCATTCCTTGGAGATAGGTTTATGATTGAGTCTTCATGATGTTGGAGATGCATTTCATGTTGTTGTCTATCAGCAGACTATTGGATGCTTGATTTACTTATGCATTACTCGACCAAATATTTAGTTTGTTGTCTCATAGATGAGAAGGTTTATGCATTGCCTAGGTGTTAAGCATTGGCACACACTTAAACACATCTTTTGCTACTTGAGTGGTACCCAGATACTTGGGTTGTTTTATCCCAAGATGGGATCGCTACCGTCAGATTTGTATGATTTTTTTGACTCTAACTATGTTGGTTGCTATGACACTCGTGTGTCCACTAGTGGTCTTTGCTGCATGCTTAGTAACTCATGCATATCTTGGCTGAGCAAGAAGCAGCCTACCATGGCCATTTCTAGTTGTAAGAGTGAGTATAGGGTAGCTTTCACAATGACTATTGAGTGTGTGTGGCTCAGACGCCTTATGGCTGATTTGGGTGTTGGTCAGTCTTCCACCACCACCATCTTCAATAACAGTGAGAGCGCATTGGAAGTTGCCAAGAATCCTCTGTTCCATGCTCGCACTAAGCACATTGATGTGCATTATCATTATGACAGGGAGAGGTTCTCTGCTGGAGAGATTAGCTTGGCATATGTGCCCATGGAGGAGAACATTGCAAACCTTTTCACGAAGGCTCTACCTAGGGAGAAGTTTGCAGCTTTTCACAAAGCTTTGGTCTTACTTCCTTTTATGGATTAATTCCACATAGCTTGGCACTTCCTTATACATGAGTGCCAACTCCTTGTTCACTGCATCACTCCTAGGGGGATTTGTTGATATATTTAGGTAGTGGTGTGTGTGAACACACTAGGACCATCGAGGCACTTTTTTCCCTCTTTCGGATGTTTTTTTCCCCCGGCTTGTATATATGCCTATAGCCCTAATGGGTTACTTATCTTTGTACATTCTAGTGGTAATACATTCATTATTGTGTGTTGTGCTCCAAGCTTCTTCTTCTTACTTGTGCTATTCACGTGCTTCTGTAGATGTCTAACTCCAACATCCATGTGGTATGTGGGAACCTCCAAAGCTTTGGCAATATCCACCATTAGATGTGTATTTCCAAGAAGTAGGTCCTCTAAGAATTACATATAAAGCATAAAGCATGAAATGATAATCACATGGTAGTACATCTATACGTTGTAGTCCTCCATGGAGTATACAATGTCTTGATGTGTGTTGGTAGGACCATGAAAGCCCCCTATGAACCAAGAAGCTAGCTCATATTAATGTCCAACTGAGTAATGAATCCAAGTAAATGCAGGAGTATCCTATGGGAAATGAAGAGATGTTGGACTCCATGTATGGAATACTACCTGCTCAAAATGTTGTTATAGACGGGGTAACTAGACTCTCAAAGATGGGAATGGAAAATGACGAGTCACTGATCTTGGAGTAATGCCCAATTGAAGCTGAGGGGAAATGTAAACCTTTGATGGTATGATAGGAGGTGTAGCCATCTGAGGTATAACCTGAGATTGTATCTGTGATTCCTCATGCTCCAAAACTATACCATGATATGGAAAGTCATGTACAAAGAGAGCATGCTCCATATAGTGTGACTATCCAAAACAGGAATGATCGCCCTCTGAAGCGAAAATGGGAGGATCCAAAAGGGATGAATACTTAGAGTATTCATCAAAGGTGTAGTCCTTGGTTATTGTAACTGAGTGATTCTTTGGATCTTAGAGTTTGTATCTATTCTTCAATCATTATACCCAATGAAAATGCATTGCTTAGGCTGATCATCATGGCCTTGCACATAGGCATCACTATGAAAGACATGGAAGTATCTCACACTCGGCTTCTTTTGAAAGTAAGCCTCAAATGGAGTTTGTTTCTTCAATACATATTCACCCCAAAACTTTAGCAGAAGTTCCTTTTCACTAAGCATAATCTTGGCCATTTGGATCACACTTTGAATCTTCTATAAGGAAATACCTTGTTGAGTATCTCACTTGGCTTGATACTTAATTCTGCGTTGCTTCAAATACTTGGAGAAGTTTTAATCGACAAAGCTACTATCTCCATCAAATCATATGCTCTTTAAGAAACTTGGAAAGTCTTCATGAACTATTTGTGTCCACTCCTTGAGCTTAAAAAGGGCATCCTCTTTATGCTTTAACGAATAAACCCAAGTGTATCTAATGAAGTCATCTACTATCAAGAAGAATCAAACTGACCCACTTAGAAAAGATGTATGCATAGGTCCAACAATATCAGCATGGACTAATGCTAAGGGTTTATATGTAGAAATGGATGCTTCCATAGGTAAAGGGGTAGATGTATGCTTAACACATACTGGGCATTTGAGCTCCACTTGTGGGACCTTGGGTAGACCCTTGACAAGATGACTTGAAGAGATCTTAGCTAAGCAAGAGTGTTAGCAGCAGACAAGGGAGTCAAAGAAGATCTGGCAAGTAGGCCATCTAATTTTTCAAGACATCAAGGAGTTGAGCACACGAGAAGAAAGAGCAAGTAGGGAGCTCAAAGAGGTGTATGACAAATCAATAGAGAAAACCCTACACAAATAGTGATTTTCATCACTAAAAACCATTGTAAATATCATTTCGTATTTTTGTAGCTCCATTTTGTGCAAGCCAAGGAGTCCTTGAGCTTGAGGAGCTTTAGAAGTATCTACTTGCCAATTTTCGTATTTTTTAGATCTCGTTTGAGCCCTCAAATAAGCCCTGGAACCTAATTTTTAACTAGGCCGGACACTAGGTCTGGACAGGGCCAAAGCTAGTCAAAAACTATAAAAGGAGCTAGAGAGCTCATTTTTGAGGTTAGATTGTAATTGAAACGAACTTGTAAGAGCTTGTGAAAGTAATATAAGAACTCCATTGCTCCTCACTCTTTGTCTTGCCTTGTGTGCGCGTGTGTGTGTATGTGTGTGCATGTTCGTGTGCTTCTCACTCACGCACTTGTGCTTCCACTTGCTCGAGGTCATCATACCATCCTCACGTCTTCCCGGATTGACATTAAAGGAGGTGCTACTCATCACTGAGCTACACCAAATTTTGGCGCCGTTGCCGGGGATCGAGCTTTGAGGACGAGCGTGTGATGGTAAGACGTAGAGTTGACGCGTTGGAATTGTAGGTATTTTCTTCACTCTCATCGATTTTCTTTTACTTTCTTCACCATCTTCATCACCATCATCATCATCACCATCTCCCACCTCCATCTCCATCATCGCGAAAATTTCTGTTTTTTGATCATATCTCCATCTCCACCTCATTTCCCTCATTCCACTTGTGAGAGAGAGCGAGAGAGCGATATTGCGTGTGTGTTTTCTTGCATGTTTCTTGAGCTTTGTGCAGGTACTTGCTGAATCATCATCCCCAGCTCTCTGCGCAGGTACGAAACTCGTCGAATCTGTCTCGCAGTCGCCAGCCTCTGTCGATCGCGATTGACAGAAAATTCGATCATTTGGTAAAACAAAGTGCACCACTAGCACAAGCATGATGAGCACATCCCAAATCACCTAAAACAGTAGAAAAATTCCGTGTTTTTCTGTCAATCGCGACCGACAGCCTCTGTCAATCGCGATTGATACTGTCAATCGCGATTGACACTGTCAATCGCGACCGACAGACTGCCACGTAGGATCCTGTCAATCGCGATTGACACCGTCAATCGCGATCGACTGAAATTCAACGATTGATTGACTTTTGCGCGTAGCCACGTGTCCATCGCGACTGATAGGCTCCCGATTGACTGAAATTTCGGCGAAAAATCCGGAAAACGTGTCAATCGCGATTGATACTGTCGATCGCGATTGACAGCCACGATCGACTCTGTCGATCGCGATTGACACCGTCGATCGCGATTGACACTGTCCATCGCGATTGACAGGCCCGACGGACACCTCTGTCAATCGCGATTGACAGACCTGTCGATCGCGATTGACAGGCTTTTCGGCCAAAAATTAGGGTTTGTTTTTTGTTCAAAATTGAGATAATTTTGGGGCAAAATAGTCAATCCATTAGCACATTGGAGGTTCCTACACTTGTGATTGGGAGAAATTCCTAGGATCCGTCAGCCAGATTGAATCCTGTTTTAACCCCCTAAACCCTGAACAGTCATAACTTTTTCATACGAAATCCAATTTTTGAGCTTTAGGGCTTGTTGGAAAGCTCGTGGCATATACTACACGCCCTCAACTGTTTTTTATAAAGATAATGCGTTGATTTTCAGATAGGGTATTTTGAAGTTGACCATACCCAGGGGGATCAAAGTCAGGGGTCTTTAGAATTGTTGTCTTAAAAGTCTCTACACCAATTAGTGTTTGTGCTTAAGGAATGAAAATCATTGGTTCTGTCTTTGGATTTCAAATCTTAAAGCTAACTTTGGAACTCTTACAGATCTATTGAGAGCATCGAAAGGCGTTCTAAGCAAGTGTAAGTGCAAGCTTGGGAACACACTTCCTGGGCATTCAAGGGCAACCTAGCAGGAAACAAAAGGTTGGAATTTTCTCAACTCCCTCTGTCATTTTTTAGCTCAGGCTAAGTACGAATAGTGCTAGAGGTAAGTCAGGGCGACGATAGGTAGGTATCAAGTTGAAGACTACCTAAAAACTCAAGTTCAAGCAGAAAACCTAATCTCTGTACTGTCGATAACATAAAGGAAAAGAACCTTAAGTGGGATGATCAAATCCAAGTGCGGAAAAAATACTCAAGTATTCCTGACTACGCAATACCAGATAAGATCATAAACATAATAACTCACTAAAAACGAATCAAGTGACTGAGACCAATTGATCGGCAACGAGGTTGTACTCAGGGCAAAAATTGGGCTACTTAGATAGGCATATGAACCTTAGATCAGGACGACATCTAGTAAGGGAGAGACAAAGTCTTAGATCTTCAGAGGCTAGTGTTAACCACACTGCTAGGTCTTGGGCCCAGCAGTTGAGCCACCACTCGTACTACCCTAGCTCTGAGACCAGTGAGTCAGAGAGGTCTCAAGGCATGGACAGACCTACGGGAAGTTCAGGAGTGCCTTACTTGTACAGGGTAGAAGGCCCTTACAAAACACAGCTGGAATACCTTAGGACCAACCGATTAGGTGCTAGCATCTATGAGGACGGCCTAGGAAGATCTGTGGTGCAGATTAGGAATCCTGATCAATCAGTTGGATTGGAGCACCCAGCTGTCAAGTTTGAAAATGGAGCATACATGGACAAGGAAGGGACAATATATGTAGTCATCAGTCACCCAGATAGGACAGATGAATTTGGAAATGTAATCCCTGAAGCGGACTTAGGTGACTTGGAGCAAGGAAACGTGGGTGCAGAGCCTAGAACCCCTCGAGGTAAATCGGTTCTGACTAGGATTATCACACCGGAGTGGATCCCACAGGACAATAAGAGTATAGATTTGCTGCTAAACCAAGAAACCAATGAAGCCTTTTGGAGGTATAAACCAGACAAGCCGATTGATATAGGAACAATTATGATCTATGAGTTTAAGGATCCTGATAGCCCAGGCAAAGTGACTTACTTAGATCACGCCTCAGAGAGGATCTTTGTGGTGACAGAAAATGATAAACATGCTTACACTTGGAAGGGTGAATTCATTTTCCCCCAACCAAGATCGAATGTATCCTATGGTCACCCTGGAGCTGGAACATCCCAAGCTCATGGAACTCTAAGAGACAAAGGTAGAGATAGACCAGAAGTAAGCTTTGCCAACCTAGTGGGCAGAGAAAGAACGAGGACGGAGACGAATAGAGTAGAACCTGAGATGCTTAGAGCTCACAGGACTCAGAGAAATATGGATGGATTCCCTCTGCCGAGACCTAGAGAGCACACAAGAACTCTGAGACCAACCCAGCTAGTTAAGTCCATGAAGAATTACTTTGATGGCACAGGAGATCCCTATGATCATGTGGCGGAGTTCAAGCAAGTCTTGAGAGCTGAACAAGTGGAGGATCTATTCACGCAGTACAATGCCTTCGGTCTAACTCTTAGGAACACAGCACTTACATGGTTTCAGCCATTGGATGAGCGACAGTTCAAGAGCATAGACCAACTCCTAGAGGCTTTCATCGTAGAGTTCTCTAAGAGTGGCATAAGACACAATACCTCCTCACTGATTCACAGCTTCAAGCAAACCTCTCAAGAGACCGTGAGACTTGCAGGAAGGAGATTTAGGCAATATCTTGAGAGATGTCCTGTTTCGGAGCTACCTACACCAGCTAAACAAGTAGCTTTATTCTTGGATGGATTGCTGAGTACAAAATTGAGATCCTATGTGTATCTGAAGGACCCTAGGACTATAGAAGAATGTGTACGCATGTGCATTGACATTGAAGATAACCTAGGGGAAGAACTAGAGCTTTCCAAAATCTACAAAGATTCAGATAGTGCATCTAGTCACTCTTCCACGCAACCCACATCAATTGAGGAACTGGCAGAGAAAGTAGCTCAGAAATTAGGTGTCTCTAGCAAACAAACTCCGAGATTTGCCCCTGTGAAGAGATGCTACACTTGTGGTGGCGACCACATGGCGAATGTATGTCCCATTATGGCTCAACCCCAAGTAAACCCTAGTAGCCAGTACTGCACTATCGAACGAAGATACACAAATCACACCGCACAAGACTGCCCATACAACAAGCAAGCAGTTAGGCAAGCCTACCCTCAGCCATACCCTCAACAAGGCAGATACCAAAACCAATACCCACCACAACAGTATGCTAGACCTCAACAAACCTACCAACCACAATACCAAGCCCAGCAAAGACCTCAGCCTGTGTTAGCCCAACAACCTCCAGCTCCACCCAACCTAATCCCTGTAAAGTATGCAGCAGCAGAAGAAAACCTAAACCGAGCTATAGTCCCCATAACACCATTGCTTTCAGAAAGTGATCCCAGTGACCATAGCTTCGATTCTACGCATGTTGAGAGTCCCCAGGCTTACTTCATGCAGTCTCCTGAACATGGTGAGTCCTACTATAGTGAAGAGCCAAATGAATCTAGTTGGGAAACGGATTACGCAAATGTCATGTACGCCAACCCCAACCCTAGGCCACAACCTAGGCAGGTAAGACCTCCATTCCCAAGAGGACCGTGCTACAGATGCCAAGGAGATCACTTCATTCGTGATTGTCCCTTACCTCCACCTACACAACCCCAGTCAGTGACGATCCCAGGCTTCTGCCAAGATTGTGGAAAAGAGCATCTCTTACGAGATTGCCCTAAAAATCCCAATAACATGCCAAAAATCACTCCTATCAACGTTGTTGGATTAGTGGTAGACTCCACAGGGAGCGTGACTTCCACCGCACCAGTACAGGTAGTCACTAGAGCTCAAGCATTGCAGCAAAACCAAGGGGTAGACCAGGAAAAGAGCCCAACAGTTAGTGAAACTGAGAGCATAACCAAGAAAAGGACTAGAGCGTGGAAAGATAGTCGAGAAAGAATGAAAAGACAATGGGCTAAAAAGATGAGTGAACTTGAGGAAAGCATAAGAGAAACCAAAGCCAGGATAACGGAACTCACATCTCAAACTCCCTCTCACACTACCCCACCACCACCTCTCCCATCGCCATCCGACCAGCCACCTCCCAACCCGCCTCACCTAAACCCACCACCCCCAAGAGTAGGATCAGTCCTAGCAGATCCCACTCCCGAGGACCTTAATATGATGCTTAAAGCATATCAGGCCAGAATCCAAGAAGGGCCAACCATAACCGATCATGAAAAATGCTACCCTAGAGCCGAGCTAGAGCTTGAACGAACTAAAATTTGTGCCAAAATGGTGGAATTGGCTCAGACCATGTTTGAAGCTAGTCGCCTCTTTAATATCTCTGGCTCAGCTAAGACGCAGTTACATTTTGAAGGACTGCTAGAAAGAATAGAGAGGCTAATTGCACAATCTGAAAAGGAACCGGCCCCTCAAAGAAAGGAAAGGGCAAGAGAACGGATAAGCCAGCCTCTTCAGGAAGCCCATGTGCCTCCTCAAGAAGCTTATCTTTCCCCCCAACAGGCAGATGAGCCTCCCTTGAAAGCTCACGTACCTCCACAGGTTGCCTACATTCCTTCTCAGGGAGCATATGAGCCTGTTCGAAAAAGTAATAGAATAAGTAATCCTCCCCAGGAAGCTTGTGCTCCAAACATCTATGAGAGCGAGGAAAGAGCCAACGATAGAATAAGCCCTCCTTCCCAGGTTGCTTATGTGCCTAATTCTACGGAGCCAGACACTTCTTCTTCTATGAATCGGTTTGCACCAGACTTCCTGCGAGAAATTCAAGAAGATAAATGGGATAACGAAAGTGAAGTCGCCCCTCCCTTTGAACTTGTGGATGATGCACACGACCAATTCCCACAAGACATCCCATCTATTTACGGGGAACATGAGAGCACCCAATCTCAAGAAAGATTAGACTTCGAGTCTAATTCTTTACAGGAATTACCCCACTTCACGGGCCCATGGGAAGCCAAGTCCACGTGTATGAGAGCACCCACAGTCATGGTAAGAAATGAAGATTCAGTCATACCTAGGAACACAGAGGTAGGGAAGAACACTAACGTGCAGTGCAATCTCAAGTTAGAAGAGCTACTCAAGGTTAGACCTGAATCGTGGAAACATGTAACCAAACAAGTACCTGAGATAGCAAAATCTCGTTCCCAGGTAGGATCACATAGGACAGTGCCAGAAATACCCTTGGATAAGATAGGAGATATGTGTGAAGGTGAAGAAGGGAACACCTACCTTCCCATTACCTACCAGGAGTACACCACCAAGGCAATTTTGGACTCAGGTGCAGGAGTGGCAATTGCCACCACCTCCCTATGGAAGCGTTGGGGCAAGCCGGCACTCAGGCCAACGAGAATGAAATTGCAGATGGCCGATGGTCACATAGAGAGACCCCTAGGATTGCTAGAAGGAATAACTCTCACCACCTGTGGTGTTGAGTTTGAACATACCTTTGCTATATGTGACTTTAGCAAAAATCATGCTTATGAGATGATTTTGGGACGACCGTTCATGCGACAGTTGCAGGTGGTACAGGATTGGGGAACTAATTCCTTGTACCTGCAACACTTAGGTGTTACGACCAAGGTCAATCTCAAGGATTACTCTCATAGAGATGTCCCTCCAATCCAATGGAATCCCATCCATAGAGCCAAAGAGGACACGGAATCTGTGCATTCCATAGGGTCTGGATCCTCATGGATGCATGAAGACACTCATTTATGGATGTGCAAGGTCGCAGTAGAAGAAGAGAAGAGAGAGAAAGCCAGAGAGGTAGGTGCAAAAGAAACACATAGATCAATTCAAGACCCAGCCTATGCACCTGTAGTTTTTCCTGATGAGGAATTCGAACCCCATGGCTGGGCAGAAATCCTAGCAACAATGGACGTAGCCATCAATGAAGAACAATGGACACCTCACTGTGATGAGGATGGCTATGATATTTCAGTCTTCTCCATAGAGCCAATCATGGGAGAGGCAGTTCTAGAAGAATGCGAACCTAGCCTTGATGTCTTTGAGGATGCAAGTGACTCCGACCTAGAGTCAATCATCATGGACCCACCTTTTGCATCAGATGAAGAATACTTCCATGAAGTAGAATTTCAACCCCAGAGGCATGGAGAGCTTACAAATGATGTAAGATTAGCCACACATGTGACCCCAAAGGAAGAAGGAAAGAAACGGAAGAAGAGAGAAGTCTCACCAGAAGAGGAAGAATCTTTGTTTGAGGTCCCAGAAAACTTTAAGAAATATGAGGTAGACGACAGGAGAGTCATGATAAGAATGCCTAAACGAGAGGCTCAAGCAGGAGAGGCCTATGATAACAAAGAAACCACCAAGAAAATAGTTGTGGCCCTAGAAGAAGGAGAGGAGAGATGCACGTACATAGGCCATGACCTAACAGAGGAAGAAGAGCACGCGTTAATAGCCTTGCTAAGGGAATACAGAGATGTATTCGCTTGGAGTTACAAGGATTTGAAGGGTGTAGACCCTGACATATGTTCACACACTATCCCCATGACCTTAGATGCAAAACCCTCTAAGCAGAAGCCATATATGTATAACGATAATTATGCGGCTAAGATCAAAGAGGAGATAGATAGACTGGTTGAAGCTGGATTTATCTATGAAATTGAGCACACTGAGTGGGTATCCCCCATCGTAGTGGTGCCCAAGAAGAATGGCAAGCTGCGTGTGTGCATTAAATTGAAGAAGGTCAATGCAGCCACAATTCGAGATAACTATCCGCTTCCCATCACAGAACATCTCCTAGAACGTGTGGCAGGCAAGGAAGTGTACAGTTTCCTTGATGGGTTTTCGGGCTACAATCAAGTAGCCATAGCTCCAGAGGATCAGCATAAGACAGCCTTTGCCACAGAGTGGGGCATATTTGCCTTTAGAGTAATGCCATTTGGGCTTACCAATGCCCCAGCAACCTTCCAAAGGCTGATGTGCCATGTATTTAAGGAGTTCTTGAGAAAGAATTTAGAAGTCTATGTTGATGATCTTTGTGCTCATTCCAACATGAGACAAACCCATATTCCTGAACTCAGACAAATCTTTGACAAATGTAGAGAATATCAAGTCTGCCTGAACCCAGAAAAATGTGTTTTCATGGTCAGACAAGGCAAGATTCTAGGACACATAGTGTCAAAGAATGGCATATCCACTGATGAAGAAAAAGTGAGAGCTATAGCAGAGCTACCTAGGCCAAAAAATGTCAAGGAAGTACAAGCTTTCATGGGGCATTGTGGCTACTACCGCCGGTTCATTCACATGTATGCCGTCATTGGAAAGCCCATGTACGGACTGCTGACTAACTTTGAATGGACTGATGAATGTGAGAATTCCTTCCAGGAGCTTAAACGACGATTATGTTCAGCACCAATCTTGACCACACCAGATTGGAATAAGCCATTCCATGTTCATGTGGATGCATCCAATTATGCCATTGGATGTGTGCTTGCACAACCTACTGGTGAAGGTAATATGGATCTTCCAATTGCCTATGCCAGTAGACAGTTGAATGCAGCTGAACGAAATTACACCACTACGGAAAGAGAAGGTTTAGGCATGGTATATGCAGTTAAGAAATTTAGACACTATTTGCTTGCAAATAAGTTTAAATTTTTTACTGATCATCAGGCTTTGCTATACCTCGTAAACAAACCCTGCAATACAGGAAGATTAGTGAGGTGGTTTCTCTTGCTCATGGAATATGACTTTGAGGTTGTGGTAAGGAAAGGTAGGACTCATTTAAGAGCAGATCATCTCTCTAGGCTCACCTCCGGAGAAGCCCCACAGGGAGTATCAGATGATCTTCCTGATGCTTACTTGTTTAATTTGGAGGTGGTGCCGCAGTGGGCTAAGCCATTGGTACCAATATTGACATACGGGCCTAACCATCCAGTGGTAAACACACGGAATAAAGAGGTTGTAAAAGCCCAAAAGTACCACATCATGGCAGGAAGCATGTACAAGCACACAGATCAAGGGATCTTGGCTTGTTGCGTAGAAGAGGATGAGTACGCTAAATGGTTGCAATTAGCACATGTAGGTGCATTAGAGCAACACTACTCAAAGCAACGAACTTTACAGACTCTAAAGAGACTCGGAGTGCATTGGCCAACTATGGAAGCTGATGTCCAAAGGTTGTGCAAGGAATGCCCAATCTGTTGCACTAAACCACCTGTGGAACACGCTACTCTTTATCAAGTATCCATTGTGCCGGATTGGAGCGAGCCTCTAGTATCCTTCCTGAGGACGAAAACATTCCCTCCAGACATGACTCTGGCTAGGAAAAGGAGTTTAGAACAAGAAGCCCTGGATTACTCACTCATTGGTGATAATCTATACAAACGCGGTAAAGATGGTTACCTGAGACTGTGTGTCCATGAGAGTGAATATCTTAAGATCTTGGAAACTGCTCACCAAGGTGTAGCAGGAGGACATTTTGGACCAGATCGGGTGATCAAGGCAGTATTATTTGCGGGCTTCTGGTGGCCTACCCTCCACATGGATGCACATACCTATGTGAAACGGTGTGATGTCTGTCAGAGAACTCAGTGTTCTATACGAAAAGATGAGATGCCATTAAAACCTATGATGGGTGGACGTGCGTTCTCTAAGTGGGGAATAGACTTCGTAGGTCCTATTAATCCCCCCGCTAAGGGTTCTCATGCAGAATACATCATAGTTGCGACAGACTATCTAACCAAGTGGGTAGAGGTAAAGGCTACGACAAAGAACGATGCTCAAACAACTGCTAAATTCTTGTTTGAGAATGTGTTCACAAGATATGGGCTACCTATAGAGCTTGTAAGTGATAGAGGCACTCACTTCTTAAATGAAGTTATTGAAAATCTGCTCCAAGAATTCTTGGTAATACATAAGAAGTCTGCCCCCTATCACCCTCAAGCTAATGGACAAGCGGAGAGCACTAATAAGATCCTATGCAATGTACTGACAAAATTAGTAAACACTAAACGCTCTGATTGGGACAAACAGCTACACCATGCTATTTGGGCATACCGAGTCGCCTATAAAACGGTACTCCAAGCCACCCCCTTTCAGATGGTATTTGGCCAAAACGCGGTGCTACCTTTGGATTTTTTGATACCTATATTGAAAATAGCACAAGAGCACGAATGGACAGGTCATGAGCTCTCCTCTAGGATCTTTGACCTTGAACGATTGGGAGAAACAAGGCTGAGAGCAGCTGCAGGGATATATGCGGCAAAGAAACGACAGAAGGCATACTTTGATGCCCATGTGAAGGATAAGGGCTTGAAAGCAGGAGATCTAGTTTTAGTCTACACACTGAAACAACACGCAAGGAAACTAGAAAAGAGAGGCTATGGACCCATGATCATCAATAGGATCTCGACAAGTGGTGCTGTGCAACTAGCCACATTAGAAGGCGATGTTCTCCCAAACTATATTAGCGGATGCAGGGTTAAGTTGTATCAGGAACCTCTCACAGAGGAAATGCTAAGTCGACTCAACACTGCTAAGAAGCGCAAAGAGGAAGAAAAGCGAATTCGAGAAGAAGCTCAAGCAGAAGCCCTAGAGCGCATACGAAGAATGAAACTAAGAAGACAAGGTAAAGAGCATCCTAGGCAAGACGCATATGCAGATCAAGGATATGACGTGGCTATGTGTGAAGTTTCATGTGTTAGCTCACATAGAATAACTGACCGACGTCCTTTCATAACCTTAGATATAGGGCAAGGAAAGAGTGCAAGGACTATAAGGGCCTTGATTGACTCAGGCGCAGCCACCACTGCTGTTAAATCGTCTTACTGTCAAGAGTTGCAGTTAACTGTCAATCCTGTGGAAGCATATCTCATAGGATTAGGAGGCGTGGAAACCCCTTGCATGGGCGAGGTGGAACTTCCCCTCTACATTCATGATGAGGCAATGACAGTTAAAGCGCTAGTATGCCAAGATGAGGACCTCACGGAACCCCTTGTCCTGGGACAAGACTGGATTTATGACCAAGCAGTCAACTTAGACCTAAGAAGTGGACTTCTTCAGGTATGGGTGAATCAGACTAGAATTACAATGGAGCTAAATAATGGAGCACTCAAGGAACTAGGAAAAGCACAGACTCCTGGTCCCTCCAGGGGTGCACACGAAGCTGACCATGTTGTTCTTGTCCAAGGATCTGTGATGCAGAAGAATGAAGATCTCAAAAAAGGAGTCAGAACCACAACGGAACTTCCTTCTTTTCCAAAGGCTAGAGGGAGGCAGCAACCAAAGGTGGATCAACGGCAGAAGAAGCAGAGTACTCTCTATGTCGGAAATCAAAAGTACCTGCATAGCAAAACGTCTCAGCTAGTGAAACAAGTGTGGGTGCGGAAAGGAGAACACCCGGTTGCACTCAAGCCAACCACACGGGCAAAGCCTCTTATTAGTAACCAACGACACGACACTAATAAGAAGCCTTTCAGAAGTTCTTCTGCTAATATGAGGTCTATTTGGGTGCCCAAAAGGTCGATGAAGGCTAGACCACAATCAGGACAAATTTGGGTGCCTAAGGCTTGTTTGCGGGCTCAAATAGCTACAACGAGACCAGATCCCATACAGTATGGTCCATTCACTCGCACAGCTGGCGTCCACTCTATTTCAACAATCAGTAACACACCAAGGCCCATGAGCTCGAATAGAATCACTTGTAAATGGGTCCCTAAAAAGCCTCATTTTCAAGCCGACACGCCTATAAAGCTCTCGAGAGTCTCTATGAAACCCAGAGCAAAACCTATCCGCTGCATTTGGCAGCCCAAGACTTGTAACAAACCCCCGGACCCCATTTGTAAATCCATGTCAACCTACTAACCACATCACTATAACACTACATCACTCCACTTAACTCTTAGGTCTACCGAACGACTAATCACACACACACTTGCATCGAGCACGTACTAACCCATTATTCGCTCCCGACCCTCATGTTAATATTGTAAGGGGAACAACAACGGTTCTCTCTTGTCCCGTACAATGTTAACACATGTTTGTATATTCTCACAGAGACAGGCAACAAGAGGTAACATGGCCGATACGGTAGGAACCAGCTCCCAGGCAGGCACCAGCCCCCAAGTGGTGGACATCAAAAGCCTTCCGATCGAGGAGGAATTAAAGGAAAGACCAGCGGCATTACGGGCATTGCACGCCATACCAATTCAGAATCCTCCACAGGGTCATACAATGCCGGTGGGCAAGGCTTCACACTGGTTCAGTGACGTTGCTGGACCTCTGGGTGAAGGCACATATATGTGGGAGTCCGAAGTAGAATTCAATGGACGGTGGGGCAGATACCACTTCTTTACCAGAGAGTTTGAAAAGCTACAGAATAATGAGGGACTGAAGCCAATATGGAAGAAGGCTGGGCTTTATGATTACTTCAAGTTCCAACTACCAAAGCCAGATTTTCTAAGATGCTCATACCTGATTAGCACTCTCACTCCCAGCAAAGACAAAAAAGGATACAGTTCCTTTGTGCTTCCCTCACTCACAAGGGGCAATGAGCTGAAGCGTTTCCGCTTGACGATCAACTTAGTGAGAGAAGCTCTTGATATGCACGGAATGCACATTCCTACGGAGAAAGAGACTATGGTTCCAGATAATATGAAGAACAGGAATTTGACGAAACTAAAGGACATGGTTGCGATGACGCCGACAATTGCCATTCATCTACGTATGGTCATGCAACACTTCGCATTTCCCGCGCAAGACAGGTTCACAATGCCTCCCAAAAAAATCTGGTTTAGCCTTTACCTGGCGGATGCTTTTGAATTGTCCATCAATATGCCCCACTGGATTATCGACCAGATTCATATGGCTCATCAAAGATGGTATAAGAAGCAAAAGTCTGTGTTGTATGGTTGCTGCGCACTTACAAGAATTGTATACAGGTGTCTCGCATATGATGTACCGGTACAGAGGGCTCTCGTTTGGTCCAGAGCACAGGAGTTTCAACGTAGATTGTCAGCTGTGGGGCCTCCCTCAAAGAAGATGAGAGGCACTGTCCAGATGCCTTGTGCACAAGCTCGCGGTGCAACCCTAACGCCGGAAACAACCCCAAGACTTCCCCGACGAGTGCAACCATTTACCATCAGGTTACCCAGGCACAGCACAGATGGCCCGAATCTTGTGTTTCCCCCAGTACCGACTGATCTGGAATTCCCGCATGGATTCACTCTGGAGGATCTTACGGACGAAGAAGTGGCTAGAATCATCGAAGCTGTAAACGCAGAAGTTGAAGCAGAGCAAGCTGGTGGACAGCAAACTGTCCCAGACCAACCCCAGCCTAGCCAACCGGACGTAGTCAATGTGGACGATGAAGAAGAAGAACATGAGGAGACACGGGGTGGACAATCAGAAGAAGAAGAACAAGAGTATGATCAGGAAGCCATACAAGTACTGGAAGGTGCCCCCGCCTATACTAACGCATTAAAGAAGCTCTATGATACGATGAGCCGAGTCCAACAGCAGCACAGGCTGTCATTAGCAGCAGGTAAAGCCCTCATGAACCAGATTCTGGAGGAGGAAGGCGTGGACGAGCAATACCGTGCCACTTTGGAAATGATATCAGACGCTTTGGGAGTACCTGAAACGGTGCATACTGCACTAGCGCAATCACGAAGGACAGAGAAAAGATATGGAAGACGTCCCCCATGAACGGGAAAACAAATGAATGTATTAGGATCAGGACCACAAGGCACCCCCACAACCACGGGCACTGCACACACCGTTCACGACACCGAGGAAGCCCATACATCAAGCGCACCTCCATCACCTCCCTTACCACCTTCTCCTCCCCCTCCACCACATTCACCTCCCATCACCAATGTAACTACCACCGTTACCACCTCCGAACCCATCGCCATGACTGAAGCGCAAACGGCCTATCAACCCACACACCCTCTCAACACCTCCCGTGTATACACCTCCACTACCACTGTAGTCCTAACGGCATCTACTGACATCCCCATTCCCCCACCCACACTTTCGGGCAGTTCACATTCACAACTGCACACACCACTGTACACATTCACCACAATCACTACACCCACTGTTCCACTATTCACAATCACTACCACTACTGCTTCCAACACAGATTTTATGGACATATCACCTTCCACCGCACCTCTCCCTCCCCCCATGCCACCACAATCTCCCATTCCCCCACCACCCACGTCACCATTTTCCAGCACTGCATTCACACTTCCCTTCCCCTCTCCCTTTCCCTCTGCACATAACACCCTCCCTGCATCCATCCCCATTAATAATGTATTTAATAGTATGTATCAATGCATGTCCCAACTTCAGCAACATTACCAACATCTGGACAACCAACATACAAGGCTTTTCCAAAGCCACGAAGATCTCCAAGCACGGTTTAAGGATCTTGAAGAGCAGAAGCAGCTACTACAACAGCAGCACATGACCTTACAGGAACAACATGCACAATTAGTAGCCAACCCACCCCAAGCAGATGATGAAGAGCGACGACACATGGACGAGCTGTTACATTCTCAAATCACAGAGAACCTCAAACTCCGCCGAAACATGGCTCTATTACGGAAGCATATGTCGGCAGCCCTAGAAGAAAATAGACGGCTGCAGACACAAAATGAAGAGAACTTGGAGTTAGCCATGGAAGGTTCCCCACAGGACATTGACCCAGAGAGATTTAAGGCTATTCCCTCGGATAATATGCAGATCATTTTGGAAACCCATGCGGATCTCCTCGCAGCCCATGCAGACTTAGAAAAGGAAAGAGATGAACTACGAAGGCAATTGGCAGCTCAACCAGCACCACCTAGAGAAGTACCGACCACAGTTGACACAGCTGACGAAGTAGCAGCGCTCAAAGCAAAAATTGAAGAATTGGAAAAGAAAGTGCTTGTATATGAACGCCAACCCTCCCCCTTGGCAGAACCAGAGCCGGAAGATCTTGTGCCAATAGAAGTAGAAGAAACATTTGAAGATCCCTATGTTCCGATGCCAACACCCGGGGGTAAGCGAACAGAACAGGGCATGGACACAATTGAAATTGAGGCACCTGAATGGATGCAGAAATTAGAGAAAGTCGCCACGACGCATGATGACAGGGTGGCAGTCCAAATTGCATTGATGTCAAAATTAGAAGAGGTGGTAATAAAGTCCGATTATTTTCAGAATCTCTCACACCATAGGTGGATCAGCCCATCGGACGACCTGTATGTTCCCTTCTGCGTGCTAATGGCAGATTACAACGCAGAGATCAAGCACCACACCTCAAGGGAACCCACCTCTGCCACCCAATTTGCACCTGACGACATCCCAGAAAGTGCCAAGCAGGGACATATTCGCCAACCAATGTGGAGAATTAGGCTGCTCGAAACATACCCAGAAATGGTCCGAACATGGAACAACATGCCCTTGTACATCAAATATAACCCATGTTATTGCCCTGTATTTCGAAGGAGATCATGGCCGGAGTACACACAAACAGTGCTGACAATTAAAGGATGTGAGAAGTGGCTCAATTATGTGTACTTCGCACCCCCGAAGGGCCCACCTACGATTGGATATATGATTTCGACGATTCGCCATTGGGGGGTCCGGTTCAAGAATGTACCTGATGTCATGACTCAAATGTGCCTGAAAATTTTCGAACTTATGTTGGTCACCTTCAGGACCTTCAAAAATGTCAAGGAACCGCATCTCTCAGCATTGGGATTTAATGAAGGTAATCAGGACCTTGTATACGACATGAGCACAACCCCATCGATTAATGTTGTGTATGCATGGCACGCTCGCATCAAATATCTACCGGCCTGCTTCAAACAAATGTTTGAAGAGATGTTCGTCACGGGATTCTGGGAATATCACTCCGAGATATTCATTCCCAGACCATCCCATCTCTTGCAGTTGTTTGCAGTGGAACAAGCTCTACATTCCGAAAAGCTACGTATACCACATCCAGAGGTTCCCGGGCCAGTAGATTGGGATGCGCTACTCACAGATTTGGCCAAAGGATTGAGGATTGCCGAACATCACCTAGCGTAGGATGTCGTCGAGTACTACATTCAAAAACCCTCACAACAAGGGTCTGTCAGGGACGACAGACGCGAGAGAGGGGGGGGTGTTAGCAGCAGACAAGGGAGTCAAAGAAGATCTGGCAAGTAGGCCATCTAATTTTTCAAGACATCAAGGAGTTGAGCACACGAGAAGAAAGAGCAAGTAGGGAGCTCAAAGAGGTGTATGACAAATCAATAGAGAAAACCCTACACAAATAGTGATTTTCATCACTAAAAACCATTGTAAATATCATTTCGTATTTTTGTAGCTCCATTTTGTGCAAGCCAAGGAGTCCTTGAGCTTGAGGAGCTTTAGAAGTATCTACCTGCCAATTTTCGTATTTTTTAGATCTCGTTTGAGCCCTCAAATAAGCCCTGGAACCTAATTTTTAACTAGGCCGGACACTAGGTCTGGACAGGGCCAAAGCTAGTCAAAAACTATAAAAGGAGCTAGAGAGCTCATTTTTGAGGTTAGATTGTAATTGAAACGAACTTGTAAGAGCTTGTGAAAGTAATATAAGAACTCCATTGCTCCTCACTCTTTGTCTTGCCTTGTGTGCGCGTGTGTGTGTATGTGTGTGCATGTTCGTGTGCTTCTCACTCACGCACTTGTGCTTCCACTTGCTCGAGGTCATCATACCATCCTCACGTCTTCCCGGATTGACATTAAAGGAGGTGCTACTCATCACTGAGCTACAAAGAGGTATGTCCAAATCTGCAATGCCACAAGCTAAGACTTGAATCTTTGGCCATAAAACTTGAAAGATTGTAGACCCTTGTCTGCAAATCCTTGAGCTATGACTTCCTTGGATTTGTGATTGATGACTTGAACTTTGTTGTAACCGAATTGCACTGTCATGTTGCACTTTGTAATGGCCTTCACCGAGAGAATGTTCTGACAAAGGTTTCATACATGTAGAACATTGTTGAGTGACTTTGTCTCACCTTCTGAGTTTGTGACACTTTGCTTCTTCCTTGGATCTCAATGCACTTGTTATCTCCAACAAATACTTGACCTTTGTGCTCTTGAAACTCATGAAAATCATCTTTGTCATTGCACATGTGTCATGAAGCCCCACTCTCAGAAATCCATTCTTTGCTAGCAGTGGATGAGACAAATGCCTTATGACTTATCCTTGTGTTCACTTGTGAGAAAGAGATCTTCACTTGTGCAATGAGAGTGATGTTTGACCTTTGAAGTAGTCTTAGACTTATCCTTGTTCTTCTTCTTGAAGTAATACTTTTGATGTGTCCAGGCTTGCCACAAAAATTACAAGTAAACTCCGTCTTGCCCTTGTCCTTACACTCTTGAGTGCCTTAGAAGCAACAAGCTTCTAATTTCTTCCTAAGTGAGTTTTTCACCTCGGTTATAAACAGTGGTTACAAATGTCTCATAAGACCTAGGAAGCTTGTTGAATAATCTTATGGCCATGTCTTCACTTGAAATCTTTCTTCCATAGAGTGCTATCTTGCATTGATAATCTTGAAATTAGGCTATCACCTTTGTGATAGTATCTTGAGGATAAATAGCAGAATTGTGAATTCGGACTCTAAAGCATAAATCTTGGAAGCTGTTTTATCTTCATATAGATTTGCTAGAGTATCCCAAGCTTCTTTTGAATTCTTACATGCAGTGATGTGACCCTTTGTCAATTCATCACATGGAAGGAGAAGTTGGACTAATGCCCTTTTGACTATGATGCTCCATATATTCCAAGACTCTACATCTTTTACCCTATCTGGTTTGGGTTCTAACCCATCTATAACTTCATGAAGAAGATTTGTGTACAAATATGCATGGATAATATCTTTCCAAAGATTATAATTTTGGCCATCTAAGCGCTCTTCCTTAGGAATAATCATGGGCATAAAAGAAGGTAAATAATTTTCCATGGATGATGAACTTGCTTTTTTCTTCAACATTGTAGACTTGGGGATGATCTTTGAGCACTTTAACTTGTGATTCAAATGAGGAAAGAATGAGTGCCAATTGTTGGAAACACTTCCTAAAAAGACAAGACACAAAGAAGCGCTGAAAAACATGGTCACCTATGCCTTCAAGTGAGAAAATGGTGTCTTTGAAAGTGTTAAATAACAAACTACAAAGAAACATTTTGTGAAGAAAATATCACTTGAAAAAATAGCCGCAAACTTTGGAAATTATTGGAAGGCTTAGAGTAGCCTTGGCACTAAAATGGAAAACCTCTAGTGGGGGGCTTAGAATAGCCCTTAACTTATACAAGAATTGAGGTAAGTTGACCTCGAAGGAGGACTTAGAGCAGCTTTTTGCACACCAAATAGCCTTAGAATAGGCTAGGGCCTCGAGAAACTTTGTGGCTGAGCTTAGACTAGCCTCCACCCACAAATGCACACACTAACGATCCTTCTTTTTGTTGGAGCAAGAGAATCAACAATTGGTGATTATATGAAGCTTAGAAATGAAGATATGAAGAAAACATTGAAGTCTAACTTCATGAAGTAAAGTGAAGGCTCAGGAAGGAAAGTTCTATAAACATATGTACATTACTTTTGTAAATACTTCAAAATACTTGAAGTAATGATGAGTTAATACTCATATATATATATATATATATATATATATATATATATATATATATATATATATATATATATATATATATATATATATATATATATATATATATATATATATATATACGTGTATATGGTTGTATTAGAAGAGAAGATGAAGTATAGATGAGAAAAGAGAATGAGTACTATGTGTATGATCCATAAGATGTATGATGAGTTGAATAGAAAGAATGTTCAGAGAATTGCACGTCGATCTTTTCTCCAGTTCTCCTTCTGTGTTTGATTATATGAGAAATCCTTTTGTAGACAGACACAATCTCGATGATCAAAGAATTGATCAGATATCAGTGCACAGTGTAAAGTTTTACACAAATGAGGAGTCAAAATCTAAGTTGGAAGGTAAGCCATCTATGGCTAAAAGCATTCACTTAAACGGGTTCTAGTTTGGGAGAACTATGTGTTAGAAGTTGCAAGTGTCAAAGTCGACTCTACAAGAAGGTAGTTTCAGACATAGGTAGATTGTTTGGATCATTTCTCATAATCTACTTAAGCTTTTGAAGCGTTTTAACTTGGAGGTGGTGCACAAATTTTAGATGACACATCCTACAAATTTTCATCAGAATATTTACACAACTGGCTAGTTAATGAGTGATTAATGTGCAGTATACTTTCCTGTGGATTGATTTTCTTCACAGCTAGCTAAAGTCTTTACAGTTTGGTAGTTGTCTTTCAAAATTGGTTGGAGTTTAAAGTTATTCTTGATATAGAGGTGGTCTAACATCAAGGATAGCTTGTTCTTTTGGAGATTAACACTCTCCCTCACTTTTGATATTGTACAGTTACAAGAGGTACACTTAATGCCAAAATGTGCTTTGAGAATTTTGGAGAAGCACAAAAAGGAAGGATTGGAACCTTGGAAAATAAAAAGTGTGTACTTAGTGTTACAATGTAGGGGTTGCAAAAATACGAGAGTGCTAATAGAGGTGCCAAAATAAAGGTGGGTACCCATGGGAAATTGTAGAAGTAACCCTTTGAGGAGAATAAAAAGTGACTTCTTAGCAATTACAAGGAGAAGTGCCAATAGTAAATAAATGGATACTTGATGTTACAAGAGTTATCATAGAAGAGGCAATTCTACAAGTACGATGTCCATAACTGATACAAAAATTTAAGTGACCAGATGGTTGACTATATGCTCAAAAAAAGGTATGTTACTTCTTTGAGAACTCTTGTAAGGAGTATTTTGTGTGAGAGAGAAATATATGCCACTAGTTGAAGAAAATTTACCCATACATTAACAATGGCATAAATGATGATGGAACATTAATTTGCTTGGAAAGGTGTGCCGTTAACTTAAGATAAGAGCCAATTGGCGGTTTGACAGGATTCTAGATATGATCACATGACAAGAATCAGAAAAATACAATTTAACCAATGTTATCTCACCATATCATATTTTTTATCAAAGAATAGTTCAAGAGTGATGACATCAGTCATGATGTCAAAACCAAATGCATGAATCCAAGCCAAGTGCTACTCAACTATCTTTGTTTAGAGCAAAATTTCTCTCTCTCTCTCTCTCTAAGAGAGATTGGCATTGTATGTTGCATGGTGTGCAAGTCGAGTTGTGGCTCAAAGATTGAAAATTCCAAAATTGGGGTCTCAGATCTCTCTTTCTCTCTACTGTACAGAGAAAATGGTGTTGAAGCAGAGGTAGGAGTTTGTCCTCTATCAAAGAGGAAAAAAATTGAATGCTTTCATCACTCAAATATATGGATGTCAAAATGATTAGCTTGTGGCTGAGAGGAATGATCTCTCTCTTAGAGATGGTGTCGTGCCCCATGCCCTCATAAAGTGTAGATGCTTACTCAAGCTGAAGACCAATAGAGAATGATTTGGACCACCAAACTTAGGAGTCTGCAGAGAGCCAAGGAGTGATGGCTATGTCAGGGCAAGAGTAGGAAGATGTTTGGGCAAAGATTCCTCTCCCTATTTCTCTCTCTTCATCTCTCTCTCTCTCTATCCATTTCTCTCTATTCTGAGTAGGGCACTATGTGCGCAGAGCTTTGTTCTACCAAAAACGAAGTGGCATAGAGAGATACAGTTGTTCATTGCTAAGAGTCATCCAAGATGAAGTCCAACACATAGAATGATGCCTTCAACCATTACACAGCATGCAATTCTGCTGATTAATGGTTGTGCTCAACACATAGCTCATTGCATGTTGGTTCAATCTCCACATTTTGTAGAAGTGATACCTTCAATAGCAACACAATTTCTTGTTCTTGCTTTGGTCTCATCAAGGGAAATGTTATGCAATTCATCAATGTCTACAATCTAGATGTGTTGGTTTTTTTATCTATTGTGTCATAGCTTTAAAGTTCTCCTCTTATCTATTTCTACTCAACACTGGAAACAACATAGAAATTCACCAACAATGCTGATCTTCACTAGAACTGAATGCTAGAGCTGCTTGCGTGTGGCATTGCCAGTAGTTTAGATACAAACAATATCAAAGAAAATGTGCACATGTTGTTTGATTATGGATTAGAAAACCACCTAACACAAATAAGCATATGTATGCTATAGGGATGGTTGACTGCAGAGATTGTTGGCTGCTACCTATAGTTATGTGTTGTTCCGTTCGATGTTGCAACAAAAAAGGTATATCAATCCCTTCAGGTTCTACACAATAGTAGAGACTCTGGTGATTGCAAAGAGGTTATCTAGATGCCACAGACGAGTGGGCTGACACATGCACTTCTAGGAGAGAATCTATGCGTGCTCATTCTCTTCTTTAGGATGAGGACTTGCAAAGGTCTTGCAAATGATGAAATGCAAACATAGTGTTTATGAACACTTTAATAACTCGAGATTCGCAACTAAATTCAAACAAAAGTGTTTATAAACACTATCAACAAAGAGAACCATTATCAAATCTACATAAATGTGTTTCACAATGAGAACAAAATATCACACTTAATCCACAAAGAGGCTAGGAGGGAGAGAAAATGGAGCAAAAGGTGTACAAAATGATGATGGATAAGGGTGTGTTTGTTATTGACTTTGGAGTTGTCCTCTCCAATCATGAAGTACAAAAGAATCAACAAATCATCTTTATTTTGTCAATCCTGGGAATATCCATAAGACCACAGCCCCTTCTAGATGATAGATTCATAGAAATAAGAGATTGATGGCTGGAATTTTGAGAAAATGAAAATGAAGAGGAAATATCTAGGGTTTACCTTATCTAGAGCAAATCTTCATCATTTTCTATGATCTTTGTGTCTAATTCATGTTATTTTCTCATCAGAATACAAATATGAAATCAGAATTGGAAAATATCACCTGTATCACAGAGACGAGACAATCGCGATTCTGTACGAGTAGACGATTTTCACATTTCTGCAACATTCTTCAATCCTTCTTCACTCAATACATCAGTAATCATCTCTCTTCATACATCTTACTCAGTATTACACAAATGAACTCACAAATCTCCATGATAAAGCAAGAAACAAGCTCTCACATCAAAGGAAACACACACAATAAGAGAAAACACGATTTCAGCAGAAACTCTCTCTTCTCTATTGATAGCATGTACAAATGACTAACCAACCTCTCAAAAATAGAGAAAATTGACTTATATACATTTTCAAGTGTCCTCTTTCACACTTGAATTTTGGTCCTTTCCTCTATTATTCTAAAAATATGCTATCTAAGAGTTTCCAAAAATTCTAGAAAAAATACATAAGATTCTATCCTTCATAAGGAAGGCTCTTCCTTATTTTTACAACAATTGCATAAATATTTTTATAAATTTTTATCATTTTACAATATTTTTCCTTCAAAAAAGGTTTCCAAAAATGCATCTTCCATCCTTCCCCTCCTAAGCCTTTCGGCTCCTGACGAAAGATTTTCCTGCTTCTCTGCACTGATCACTTCTCTTCATTTCTTCTTTCTTTGATATACTTGTGACAGCAAATCATGACTTTTTCTTTCTGTTACATTTAGATTGTTGATCATCTCGAATAAAGCCTTTCTCCACTATACTGCAGCTTCAGGTTTATCTATGACATCCTTTTTCAAATACTCTGTGTAAGCAGCTTCATATGCTGTAAGTCTGGACTTGGTAACGATTGATAGGTTTCCAAAAATCTCTGACTCCCTCTCAAAAAATCCATAATCGAAGGCATCCTCAAAAATCTGTAAATAATGGCTACCCAAAAATATAATTCTGCTGTAGTAGGCCATCAGACAGATTCTATCAGGTGTCTCACTTAGGTCAAATAATAAGGCATCTGTAGGAGAATTGAAACCAATGTAATTCAAAACTCTAACATCTGTATCTGTATATGTTTCTATACAAGCTAGAAGTAATCTCATTATTCGTACAAGTAGTATACAAGCAGGGTCATTGACATCTTTGTATGTAGTTATTACAGACTCAGCAGTATTCACCATATAACTCTTGGTAGGCCATGTGCCTGCCTTCGGACCTGCTACTTTCGGGAAATTCATCCACTTTGGTGGAATTTGACCTTCTCTTCTTCTATCCCAAAAAGTTGTCCATTCTCTTCGTCGTGCTACTGGACAATAGGCTGGATTGATCTTTAAATGAAGAGGTGCCTCTTTCCAGATTTTCCTACATTCTTTGTTGGCATCCAACCATTTATTTCTCCACTTAGGGTTGGCTCTCTCAAATAGCTCTTTGGTGACATTGATGTCCTCTTCATACTCAAAGTATTTGTTTGGAGGTAGCCCAACTCTGGCCATCTGGTAGTTCTTTATACTCTCCAAAATCATACAAAATGGTATCCCCAATCCATCTGCTGCCCAGTGATGCTGATCTGGATTGATTCCCTTATTCAATGCAAATGTGACAATTTGTTCTTCGTACTCATCATGCATCTTTCTGATGAACTCCATTCTAGAATCTCTACTTGTCAGCAGTTTCTTTACAAAATCCTCTGAATATTCTTCTTCTGATTTTCTGTCTGCTGGTTCATTGTCATGTTGTACTCCCTCAATATTGTCTACCCCATGTTCTTCTGCATGTGTAGTTTCCACATGTGTCTCTTCCTGGATTTGTGGCTTATTCAACTTCTTTTGCAATTCTTCTATAGTCAACATCAGAATCCCATTCTGTTGTGCCCATAATTCTCTTTCTTTTTTCCACTCATTCCATTCCTTTTCCCTCTTTGTCTGCCACTCATTTCTTTCCTTTTCCATATCCAGGTGTAGCTTATTATAGCCTCTCATAGAAGTAGCAGCATGTGTACTAGCCTGCCTTTCTAATTCTTTGGCTTCTTTCAATTCTCTTCGTAATTCCTGAATCTCTTTGAGTAATCCTTCCTTTTCTCCCTCTGTCATCTGGACTGTCTGACTTTCCTTCTTCAATTGCCCTTCCTCCAATAGTAGCTTATTGATTTCTTCATTAGCTTTAGTCAAAATCTGATAGGAAGTTTGTAGAGTTCTATATCTCCCCTTAATCGTTCTTAATTCTTTTTCCAATTTATCGTTCTGCTCTGTTAGTTGCATACTCTTCTCTTCCAAGTATTGAATCTTGTTTTGCTTCTGTACTTCTAGCTCTTCCAAAGCAATTATTTTACTGGAAAACTCCTCATTCTTCTCTTGCACCTTCCTTAGTTGTTCTGCCATATGCTCCTTTTCCCTTTTATGCTCTTTAATAACCATACTGCCTTTTTCAAATTCTGACTCTGCTACCATCCCTGAAATTATCATATTTCGGCTTGAGGGTCTGAACTGTTCAATATTATTCATAATGAGTTGACATGCTGATCTAATACTCTTTGGGATTCTTTCCAGTCCTCCTTCTATTGCTATTTGTTTGGTTTCTAGCTGTTTGTCCTCTTTGCATTCACTCTCCTCTTTCTCTTCTCCTTCATATTCTATAATTTCAGCCTTCTTTTCTTCATGGCTTGGCTGAGTGTCCAATATTTTTAATTCTGCCATGTCTTCTTGAACACCTGAACTCTTTTGCTCCAAAACATCTGAGATTAGTTTTATTTCTTGTACCTTTTCTTTCTCCAACGCCTGTTGAGTCTCTTTAGAAAGATGTCCTTCCTTTGTTTGCATCTCCTTCCCCTGGCTTAGAGTTTCCTGGACCAAATTGTATTCAGTTTCTTCACCAAAATTTCCCTGACATTCACCTGCTTGTTCCTCCTGTCTCTCCTTTTCCTGTGCTAAAACTATTTCAGCTATTTCTAAATTTTTGACCTGATCATTGCCTCTATCTTCTTTGTATCCTTCCTCCTGTTCATCAATGTCCATGATGTCTGCTCCTTCCTCTTGTTCTTGATCATCCTTAGTTGTAAATTCCTCACTACTTTTTTTATCATGTAATACATCCTTTATACTTTGAATGATCTCTTCTTCCACAACTCTCCCTGTGACCTTTGGAGCACTCTTTCCCATTTCTATCTTCTTTATTTCTTGATCCTTATTCACATCCTTCTGTTCTTTAAATGAACTACTCTTCTGTATCTCCTTTGTCAACTCTTCTAGCTTTTCATCCAATTTGAAGTGTGATGGTTTTGTCCATATGGGTTTTATTCCTGTATGCACCCACCCATAACTGACTTCTTCTCTTATTTCACTTGCTTGTTCTATCATTACTGCCTTTCCCTTCATTATCCTTCTTTCATCTTCCAGACTGAGTTGTTTTTCTGCCTGTTCCTGAATTGGTTCCTCTTGAGACTTCTTCTTCAATTTCTCAGGTGTCTTTTGTTTCTCAGAGGTCTGTATGATGATATTAGGAGTATTTGGTATTGATAAATTTAAACTCTTTAACAGGAAACTCTCAATATCACTCTCAGAATCAGATGAGAAGTGTGAAGGTCCTCCTTTTTCTGGTTCTGTGGGTTTTGATACTTCTTCCACAATGGATGGCTTCTATGTTTCTTCCATGACTACTTCCTCCCTCTCTTTGATAATAGTTTCAGCTATGGATTTACCCTTTCCCTTCTTGGTCAATTTCTTCTTTTGTACTGGTTTCCTTGGAACCTTCTTTTTTACCACAACAGTGGTTCTGGTTTGTGGAGGTCCTTGTAATTCCTTAAAATAAGCTAACAAATCCACTTCTTTCCTGAAAAACACCTCCTCAGTTTCCGCTGTCATCATTTGATCATGGAGTGCTTCATAGTGCTCCACCTCCTCCTGAACCCAGTCTGTAGCTTTGCATGAATAGTCTTCCAGCATTTTCTGGTATTGTGCTTCATACATAGCTCTCTTGTTATTCCCTTGGGTTAGATAGGTGTATAATTGCTCTTTGCTTGTTTGGGGTGGATGTGGTTCACTAGAGGCTTGAACCTGCTTCTGTGCCTCCTCATGTTCCTCTTTTGTGGCTTCCTCCATTTCTAGTTCCACCTTCCTTGGGTCCAACCTTCTTTTCTTTACAGGAATTACTTCCTCAGATACCATCTTCCTTTTCATACCTGTTCCCCTCATGCGGGTTTGTCCTTCTGTTCCTCTTTCGGTCATTTTCCTTGGAGAACTCTTGACTCCAGCCATAAGATTCCTGAAATACTGTGCTTCTGGAGCCAATTTCAGTTGATCTTCCATCCCTAGAACATGATAAATGATTCTTGTTAAGAACTGAGCCCCATTCATGAACTTCTTCTGTTCCCAGTGTTTTGCTGCTTCGTTTAGCTGTTCATGGATGTATGGTGAGACATCCATTACTCCAAAAGGTTTGGTTCTGTCCTTGTTGTTGAACATTAATAATGTCACTAACTTATGTGGTATTGTGTATCTCGGTAGTTTTGGAAAACAAAAATACTGTAAAAACATCCTTACAGCATATTCCTCATTCTCCCTTCCTTTGAAATCAGTGAATTTTACATATCCTGTGTAAGTTTCCTTATTCTTTTTGACAAAACTCGGGTCAAGTTTGGTTCCCATTGTGTAGAATTGCAGTGCTGCTCTGATATGTTCTCCCTTGATAGTGATACCTACTTCCTGGTTATCCTTGTTCTTGACTTTGTATCTGAAATAGGCATCATTTCCTCTTCCTATTTCTGTCAAACTGTTCATTACCTGTGATACCCTCTCAAAGTCAATGAAAAAGATAGGCTCTTCCAATATTCTGTGCAGCCCTACTGCCTTCCATCTTTTCATATTAACTACCACTCTTTGGAACCTATAGAACTCCTGGCACAACATTGTATACTTGTATCCTCCTACTCCCACTGTAAATATGTGTTGGCCAATGATGTTTAGGTTCTCCTTAAGTTCCTTCACCACCTTCTCAGCCTCTGGAATTTCTGGCTCATCATCTGACTCCAGGTCCACTTGTTCCTCCACAGTTTCACTGTCCAGAAACCAATGTCCTCTTGATACCATAATTGATTCTGCCTTGAAGTCATGAATTGGCAACTCCTTTGTATTCACCATTTTCTGAGGAAAATAAAATACACAAAAAAAAAACTCTACCCACATAAGTCACAAAAATCCAGAAAAATTAATGTTTTCTTTTGGAATATTTTTGCCATGAGAATAAAGAAAGAAAGTCTTCCAAATAAATTTTGCTTCTTCAAAAGACTCAATTAAAGTGATCATTACAGGTGTAGCAAGATGTCTAATGTGCTTGAAGAAAGAAATGATGGAAACAATGATTAATGAAAAAACAACTTCAGAAAAAATAGAAATCAAAAGATGATCATAGAAAATTGAAACAAAATAATACAAATTTTCCATAATAATTTACTTTCCTCCTCCCTATATCTTGCTTTGTGCTTTATAAATTTAAAAACAAAATAAAATACACACTGTGTCCAGTTTTTCTTAACCCTTTTTTTTTTTTCTGCTCTGTCCTCCTTTTCTTCCCCTCCTAATTCTCTTTTAAGGGGAAAAAAGAAAAATACTTTTGTCATCCTTCCATTTTTTTTTTTTTAATATTTTGTTCTGAAATTCTGAAGATAGGTCAAATGTGGATGATCTTTCTGCCATTGACATAATTCTGATTTTTTTACCCAATAATGTTTAACTGCACTTGTCCTTATGTCATCCAAACATCCATGCTTCCCAGACCAACATTTTGAAGCATTTTTTGGTCTCCATACCCATTTTGCTCTAACTTCCTGTTTTAATGAGTAATATCGGTGTATGCCTTCTTTCCATGTCCCTCTTGTTCTGATTTGTTGATGTTTCAAATTAGGCAATAAGTGTCTTCCTCGTTTTGTCTCACCATTCTTCTTTACTCCTGAATTTTCTTGCTGGTTTTGATTGTAAGAAGCTTGATCATTTTGTAGTGGCAATATGTTCCTGTCCTTCATTGAGAAAGTAAATCCTTCCATATCTGGGTCATGAATATCTAGATGAACTTCCTGTTTTTCATTACTCAGAAAGAACATTAAAAATTTTTTGTCATTTATGGTCAAACTGAGCTTCATTTTTTCAAAGTTCAAAATAACTTTACCTTGTTTGAGCCAGGGTTGTCCCAAAATCAATTTTTCAGTCATCAAATGATCTGACCACTCTTCACAATCTATCTTCATATATTCATTATTAAATTTAACTTTAATAACAAGTGAAGACAAACTCTGAATCATTTTTCCTTCTAATGTTTTAATCAACATTCTGCTTTTATTCTTCTTTATGCTAAATTTCTTTACCAAGGCTGAACTGATCAAGTTCACTTGAGCTCCTGAATCTATCAAAACCCTTATGTTTTCATTTTGATGATCCATTTCTATCACAGGCAAATGTTCTCTTTGTTTTAGAGTCCTTTCACATAAACACACCTCCTTAAGTTCTTTCATTTTTCTTATTCTCTCCTTTGCTTCTTGTTGAGCCTCCTTTCTGATGTTTTCTTCTTCTTTTTTCCTATTTTGAGCCTTTTGCAGTCTTCTCCATTCCTCAGTAGTTAATGGACACTCATACCTCTTAACTCTACATCCACTTATAAAATTTTGCATGATTTCTCCATCAATGTTAGCTAATTGAATGGCTCCACTCTTGCTTATCTTATGTATGATGTATGGCCCATGACCTTTCTTCTGAATTTTTTTCTGATGCTCCTTGACTGTGTATGCCAGAACCAAGTCTCCTTCTTGGAGATCTTTTTCTTTTATATGCACATCATGGTAGGCTTTTTGTCTTCTCTTGTCTGTATATATACTCATTACTGCTTCAAGTCGAGAAGCTCCCAGTTTTTCTAAATCTATAATCCTCTCAGATAGTTCATGTCCTGTCCAATTGTATTGACTACCCACTTTTAATGTTGGAATAAGAAATTCCATGGGTAAAACTGCATTTTGTCCATATACCAAATTGAATGGAGTAGTCCCTAAAGCAGTTTTGTATGCCACTCTATAAGCCCAGAGAACATGATTAAGTTGAGAATCCCAATCATTTCTGTTTGTGTTGACTAATTTGGACAATACAGTGCAAAGTACTTTATTAGTACTTTCTGCTAACCCATTAGCTTGTGGGTGATATGGGGCTGACTTACTATGACGAATCATGAAATATTTGGTCATGTTTTCTATGATCTGGTTCAAAAAATGAGTTCCCCTATCACTTACTAATTCAATTGGAAGTCCAAATCTAGTAACAATATTTTCATACAAAAATTTTGCAGTTGTATGAGCATCATTTCTTTTAGTGGCTTTGGCCTCAGCCCATTTTTTCAAATAATCAGTAGCCACTAATATGTATTCTGCATGAGATTGTCTAGCTAGAGGATGTATAGGTCCAATAAAGTCCAATCCCCATTTGCTAAAAGCTCTGGCTGAAATTAATGGGATTAATGGCATGTTATCTCTTTTATTTGGTTGACTCACTCTTTGACAGATGTCACATCTTTTTACATAAGTTCTTGCATCAAGAAATAGAGTTGGCCACCAAAAGCCAGAATACAAAATGAGTTTGGCTGTTCTATCACTAGAAAAGTGTCCTCCTGCCACTCCACAGTGTGCCATTTCCAACATCTCCAAATACTTCTCTTTAGGAACACATATTCTTAAATAACCATCCATTCCTTTTTTGTATAATTGTTCTCCTATGAGTTGATATTCTTCAGAGATTTCTTGTAAATTTGTTGAATCTGTGCCAGCTATAAGTTGCTTCCCTCCCTCCTTTTTCTTTAATTCTTCAACAATGTTCTCACTCCATTCAGGGTTTTTTTTAAACCAATATAGGGTTATTAATTCTGAATTCTGCAAATCTTGACATTCTTGACATTTAGCAACATATCTTTCCACATCTTGAATTTTATTTGGCCAGTGTACTCCCATCCTAGCAAGATTGCTTAAAGTGACTATTTTGGAAGCATGAGTACATGGGTTCCAGCAATGAGCTCTTCTTACATATTCATGTTGCTCCTCTTCTGGAGTACAGTATTCCAATATACCTGACTGATTGAGGTGATACAAATGCCCAGCTAGCAACATAAAATTCTTGCTTTGTAACACCAAATGTGTGTTATTTGCTAATGACTTACAAGGTCCCATGGTTAACAAAGGAACTAATGGTATGGACCATTCAGGAACAATTTCTACTTTGAATAGGTATGTATCTGGCAGGTCATCGTCTAAGGGTGAACTAGGTTCTTTGGACTGAATTCTAGACAAATGATCTGCTCTTAAGTGTGTTTTGTCTTGTCTAACCACCACCTCAAATTCAAATTCCATTAGTAAAAGAAACCATCTAACTATTCTTCCTGTATGACATGGTTTATTTACTAAATAAAGTAGAGCTTGGTGATCCACAAAGAATTTAAACTTGTTGGCCAATAGGTAATGTCTGTATTTTTTAACAGCAAATATCATTCCCAACCCTTCTCTCTCAGTGGTTGTATAGTTCTTTTCTGCAATGTTCAATTGTCTACTAGCATATGCTACTGGGAAATCTAATTTACTTCCTTCTATAGGTTGTGCCAACACACATCCCAAAGCATTATTTGAAGCATCTACATGCACATGAAATATTTTATCCCACTGAGGCGTTTTTAGAATTGGTGCTGTCACCAAACAAGTTTTCAATGTTTCAAAGGCTTGGTCACATTCTTTATTCCACTCAAACTTTGTGATGAGGGCATATAAGGGTTTAGCTATATCTGCAAATTTGTGAACAAATCTCCTATAGTACCCACAATGTCCCATAAAAGTTTGGAGTTCCTTCACATTTGTAGGTCTTGGAAGCTCTATTATAGCTTTTTTCTTCTCATCAGTAGAAATTCCATTTTTTGAAACTATATGACCCAACATTCTTCCTTGTCTTACATAGAATACACACTTTTCAGGATTTAAGCATACTCTGTATGTCCTGCATTTCCTGAATATTTTTTCTAAATCTTGTAAATGATCCTGTCTTTTTAAAGAGAAAGTGCACAGATCATCTACATAGATTTCCATCACATTTCTCAGGAATTCTTTGAAGATATGACACATCAATCTTTGAAAAGTTGCTGGGGCATTGGTCAATCCAAAGGGCATAACCCTAAAAGCATAAATCCCCCATTCTGTAGAAAAGGCAGTCTTATGTTGGTCTTCCAAGGCTATAGGTACTTGATTGTATCCTGAGAAACCATCTAGAAAGCTATAAACTTCCTTTCTTGCAACTCTCTCAAGAAGATGATCTGTTATTGGCAATGGATAATTATCCCTTATAGTTGCTGCATTCACTTTTTTCACGTTAATGCATACCCTAAGTTTTCCATTCTTTTTTGGTACCACAACTATGGGTGATATCCATTCAGTATACTCAATTTCATAAATGAAGTTAGCAGCCAATAACTTGTCAATTTCTTCCTTTATCTTGGCAGAGTATTTATCATTGAATGTATAATGTCTCTGTTTACTAGGTTTTGCATCTGGAGTCATAGGAATTTTGTGCTCACAGATTCTTGGATCAATTCCTTTTAAATCTTTATAACTGTAAGCAAATATATCCCTATAATTCTTTGCTAGGTTCTTTAGTGCTTCTTCTTCCTCTATGGTCATATCATCAGCTATTACAATATGTCTTTCCTCTCCTTCTTCCTGAGTAATCATGATCTTTTTAGTTTGTTCTTCATTATCATAAGCTTCTCCTTTCTTTTTTTCTCTCTTTGGTTTCATTTTTAGAAGTAGTCTGTCTTCCACTTCATAGGTTTTAAAATTTGCTGGTACATCAAAGTATTGATCCTTGTTTATTCCCTTCTCTTTCTTCTCAATTTCTTGTTCCTTTTCCATTTCTATGTGTTTATGCTCCTTGTATTTGCCTGAGATTTTATCTTTGATTGCATCTCCAGCTTTTACTATCTCCAAATATTTGGTTTTTCCTTTTTTTAATACCATTTCTGAATCTTGATCCTCCTCTGTTTTTGATACACTTATCATGTTTATACTAATGTGAAAAATATCAAACCCTTCTTCATTTTGAAATTCCACTCCTACATAATCCTCCCTAGCTATGTCCATGGTAGCCAAAATTTGGTTCCAACCGTAGGGCTCAAACTCTTCATCCTTAAATTGTTGTGGCACATAACTTTCATCTTGCACTTTCCTTCCTTCCACACAATCTTCTCTTTTCAGTCTCCTTTTTCTATTGGTGAGGTTTCTTATTATGTTACACTTCCATATTGCTGATTCACTCTCTTCCTGATCCTCCAACTCTGATTCCTCACTTTCTTCTTGATTTTGATGTATTTTGTACCATTCTTGAGGAGATATATCACAGTAGTGCCCATTTCTTAAGTTCACTCTTGTTATTCTTCCTTTGCTTTGGAGATATAAACAATCATTACCCCAATCCTGCACAATTTGCATTTGTCTCATGAAAGGCCTTCCTAGGATGATTTCATATGAAGTGGATTGTGGAAATTCTACTATGGCAAAAGTATGTTCTATTTCTGTTCCACATATGTCCACAATTACTTTTTCCCAAATACCTAGAGGTTTTTCTATATGCCCATCTGCAAGTTGCAATCTCATCTTAGTGGGTAGTAATTCATTGCTTCCCCATTTCTCCCAAGTTTGTTTAGTCATTATGGCCACTCCTGATCCACTGTCCAAAATGGCTTTAGCAAAGTTTTTTCCATATTGTATTTTTAGGGTTGAATTTCCTTCTTCCCCTTCACAATACCCTCCTATTTTATCAATAGGAATATACCATAATTCCTCTAATTCTTGTAATGGTGAATGAAGGTTTCTAGGTATTGTTTCCCCTTTGTTCATTTTGTTTTGTAAGTGAGGATTTTGTTTCAACAGTTCTTCCCATGTTGTGTGACATGTAATGCTACATTGTTCATCTATAATCATCTGGAATTTTATTTGTGGATTTTCTTTTTTGTTAGCATTTTCCCGTGTTTTCGTTTTCTCAAGTTGTTCAACTGTTCTCTGTGAGCTACCTCCTTCCCCCATTCTGAGTTGTACTTCCTGAATGATATGTTTGCTTGGTCCTTCTTGAATCCTTCCCTTATATGCTTTGATTAGGGTGTCTAGACTCTGAGAACTTCCTATTTCAGACTGATTTTGTGTCTTTTGAGAAGAAGTACTTTTGGACTGATCCTGATTGTCTTCTTCCAAATTTTTGCCCATCCTTCTCTTCTTTTCCCATTTCCCTTTTTGTCTATTTCTCTTCACCTTTGAGGCTGATCCTTCATTTTGTTCCTTAATTGTTCCTTGTTGCTTGGCTTGAGCCCTTGTTATAATATTTATTCCCACTTGGTCATTTTCACTCAATTCTTCCTGTTCCATAATGTTAACTGTTTTTAAAGGTATGTTATTAGGTGTGTTCTGTTGTTTTTGGGGATTCTTTGGGCAATCTTTTATCAAATGTTCTCAGCCACAATCCTTACAGTAGGCTCCCTCTATTCTCAATGTAGGAGGCAATCTCTAATGAAATGCTCTCCCCCACACCTATAACAAGTTATCTTTGGTCCCCCTTTGAATTGAGGTTTTTGGTTGGACATGTAATTGTTGGTAATATACATGAATGTTGCTGTGTCCATTTCAATTTTCCCATTTCCCAAGTCTAGTGCTTTTAACTCAGGTTCTCTTATTTCATATTCTTCCCAATCTTCTTGATATCCTTCACTCCATTGATATTCTTCCTTATATGGTGATCTTAGTCTTGAATTCCCCTCCTCTATTGGTGTATACTTGATTGGTACCACATTAGTTGGTATAGGAGGTTGTTGTCCAAGCACAGGTCTTGGTTGTTCAGTATGGCCTGATTCCCTTTGAGCCATATAATCTCTTTCCTTAATGGGTTGTTTGTTATAGAAGCATTCCTCCCTGGTATGGTTTGTCCATTTTCTCTCTAGTGTACAGTACTTAAGTGTCTTCCTATCTTGTAAGTGTGGTGGCTTCTGATATGGGCATTGTTGTGCCAGATGATTTTCTCCACAAATATAACATTTTTTATTTGTGTTTATCCTAGAGTTTATCAGATTAGTTTTAGTGCTTACCTCTAGGGCTTTAGCAATAGCCTGAGCCAACTCTTCTGTTGGAGGAATTTTGTCTTCATATGATCTAGGTTGATCAAATGCTAGCAGATCTTGACCTCTGTTGTCCTCCGAATCTATTGCTTCATTTACACAGGCTGCTAAATCAGGACATCTTCTATAATACACTAGGGTTCTTAGTTGGGCACTTCTCAAACCCTCAATGAATAAGGATACTTGTTTTGCCATGGAAGGTAATTCCTCTCTTGGGCATCTATCAATGTATTGTTTAAATCTTCTGGCTGCTTCTCTAACATTTTCATCCTTTTGTTGTTTGAAACTATGTATCAATGTGGCTGTACTATGTTTTATCCCGGTCTTAGAGAATTCCCCAATGAAGGCTTCTAAGAAAGATTCAATATCCTGGTACATTTCCTTTCTGAAGGGAATGAACCAAGATAAGGCTGGTCCTGTTAGGGTTAAACCAAATGCCTCAAATTGTACTTTGTAATCTTCTACTTCTTCAGCTCTAATCAATTGCCTAAATTCTGCAGCATGAGCATGAGGATCTGAATAACCCTCATATTGGTTCTTCATACATTTGGCAACTTGATATGGTCTAAGCATTCTACCCTGAGGTTGCGAATGGGATCTTCTTCTGAGTGGGAAGTCATTATATCCTTCTGGTTCCTTGTCAAAGGGATTAGGGGAAATCTGTGTCCTCCTCCCATGTTGTTGTTCATTACCGGTATAGTTTTCATTTGGCCTAGTTAAATTTGTTTGCTCCATGTTATGTTCCCAAGGTCCTTTGTCAGTACACTGCCCTAGATCATTTGAATTTTTTGGGTCTTGAGAGAATATGTACACACATCCTTGCCTATCTTCATATCTCCCATCTTTGAATTGAGCTACAGGAGTTATATTCAGGGGAACTTCTAAATTTCTCAATCTAATGAGAAATTTATGCATTCCATCCTGATATACATAGGTTCCAAACCTATTTGTATACATGTACTTGAGGATATTTCTAAAATCCCCAGTTTCCATAGGCTCATTTGTTTCATTTATGTTTTCCATGTTGTTTTCTTGCCCTAAACTTCTTTCTTGCCCTTTGCCTTTTACTGTTTCTCTCTCCTTCCTTGTTAGGTCTTGTTTAGAAAGTTTGTTTCCAGATCTAAGTATCATTCAATTAATCTTCTCAATCTCAAACTCAACAGAGTGTTTGTCACAATTTCCTAACTAAGGTATTACTTTTTCACGATTTTCTGACTATTTTTGTATTTTTCACGATTTTGTGATCAGAATCATGTTTTTCCACAATTTTCTGCCTAAAGTATTGATTTTCCACGATTTTATGATCAAAATCGTGTTTTTCACGATTTTGTGTGAAAATCGTGTTTTTTCACGATTTTGTGATGAAAATCGTGTTTTTCACGATTTTGGGTGAAAATCGTGTTTTTCACGATTTTGTGATGAAAATCGTGTTTTTCACGATTTTGGGATGAAAATCGTGTTTTTCACGATTTTGTGATGAAAATCGTGTTTTTCACGATTTTGGGATGAAAATCGTGTTTTTCACGATTTTGGGATGAAAATCGTGTTTTTCACGATTTTGTGTTGAAAATCGTGTTTTTCACGATTTTGGGATGAAAATCGTGTTTTTCACGATTTTGTGTTGAAAATCGTGTTTTTCACGATTTTGTGATGAAAATCGTGTTTTTCACGATTTTGTGTTGAAAATCGTGTTTTTCACGATTTTGTGATGAAAATCGTGTTTTTCACGATTTTGAGTGAAAATCGTGTTTATCACGATTTTGTGATCAAAATCGTGTTTTTCACGATTTTGGGTGAAAATCGTGTTTTTCACGATTTTGTGTGAAAATCGTGTTTTTCACGATTTTGATCCCAGACAATCGTGATTGCTCACAAATTGTAAAAACACGATTTTCTTAAGAAAATCGCGTTCTGGAATTCACAATGTTGTCCCCTAATCGTTCAAAATCGCGATTTTGTGTGTGATTTTCAAAATCGCGATTCTGAATGATTTTTAGAATTTTACCAATTTTGATTTTTCAAAATTTTCTTTCTCCACTAGAATCGCCTTACTGAAATTTTGACATGCAATGAAACATTTAAATGCAAATTTAAGGTTTTCCTAAAAAAAAACTCAAAATACAGAAAATCGCGATTCCGTGATTTTTAGTTATTTCTCATTTCTTGATGCTATGTGATCACTTAATGCAAAAATGTATATTCCAACTTAATGCTAAAGTCTTTACCTTGCTTGCTTGGTAGAAAAATCCTCAGAAATCCACTGGTTGCTGGAAGTCGCGATTTTGCTCTCTCTCTCTCTCTCACTCACTCTCACTCAAAATGAATTTTTCTTTGAATTTCAGGTTTTTATAGTGTCCAGAAAATCACGATTTTGTATGATTTCTGTTGGAGACCTCTTAATCTCCAAAGGTTTGATCTATATTGACTTAAGAACATTTCTATGTCAGTTATAAACCAAACTTTACACAAATATTATTCTTCTTTACCAAAACTTCCATCAACACTTCTCTGAGTGAAGAAATGTTTACTTCAGAAAGTCTGCTTCAGAAATCAACTTCATTACCTGCACAAAACTTCAAATTTCTTCAGGCAAATGATGCACAAGTATTTGCAATACCTTTGCGCAATCATACTAATCATTAGTTCTCAAAACTAATCATCAGAAGTTTAATTTGATCCTTAAGATCAAAGGTATGTCATAACTGTCTTCCAGAGGTAGCGCCTTCGACATGGTCAACGTTTTAAGTTGATTTCTCCCAATACAAAACCCGTTTTGCTAAATGCTTTTAGCCATAACTTCCTTATATCCTAACTTAAATTTTAAGTGCTCACTCATCAAAAACTTTACAGTATACACTGAGATCTAAGCAAAACACTTAGACGGAAAAGTGCGCTACTCTCAGACTTCAGTTTTTTCATTATACATATGAATGTTCCTATTGATCATTCTCACAGTAGGAGAGGAATTAGATTATGAAACTCTAGACATAGCTTCATTAGCTTCTCAATTAGATGTGTACAAAAGGAATCTTGATCCACATGATCAGACAGAAAGCACTCAGAGAAAAACCCGTCGCTATTTTCTGGGAAAAAACTATCTACACATCTCTAAGACATTTGTCATCTACAAATGACTCTACCATACATTTCTTATCATCATTAACTTATATATACATGATTTTAGACTCATCCCGCATCTATGACATTGCTCCTTATCATCCTAAGGATTTAGCTATATTCAGTTTACAAGGATTTCCACTTATATGTACATATGTGTACAAGACATCATTCTGAAATCTCCTTCACTTTCTCAAGTATCTTCCTTCACTTCATTCTGACCATAATCCTTCTTCAAGATCTGTATAATCACCAATTTGTGATTGGTTTGTTCCAACAGCTCCCCCTCAATCACTAATTGTGAGTATTCCATTCTTCTTCACTCCTGCCATCTGTTTGAATCTCTGTAGCTTAGGTCCATCTAAACTCTTTGTCATCATATCTGCCACTTGTTCTTTTGTTGGAGTATACATCACTTCAATCTCTTTATCAAGTACCTTTTCCCTCAAGAAATGATACTGAATCTCTATGTGCTTAGTCCTGGCATGAAAAACAGGGTTAGCTGCCAAATACAAAGAACTCATATTATCTCCAAAAATAATTGGAGTACTATGATCAGTCTCAAAACTCTTCATCAAGGTCTTCAACCATATCACTTCTTTTGCAGCTTCTTCCATTCCTTTATACTCAGCTTCTGTGGATGATAAAGCAACTGTATGTTGCTTCTTTGAACACCAAGAAACTAGCTTATCTCCAATATAATAGAGATACCCATGAGTAGACCTTCTATCATCTGAGTCACCTGCCCAATCTGCATCACTAAACACTTTGATTCTTGTGTCAGAAGTGAAACCATAGTACAAACCTTCACTTAGGGTTCCTTTGATATATCTGAGTACCCTTTGGGCTGCAATCCAATGAGTCTTCTTTGGACAATGCATAAATTGTGACAACACACCTACTGCATATGATAAATCTGGTCTTGTCAAGGTAGCATAGATTAAACTACCTACCAAACTCTGATATTTCTTCATATCATCGAATTCTTCACCTCCATACCTGCTTAATTTATGATTTACCTCCAATGGTGTAGTAGAAGTCTTGCAATCTTCCATGTTAAACTTGACTAGAAGATTTTTCAAATACCTCTCTTGTGAAACATATACTCCATGTTGAGTATACACAATCTGCATTCCTAGAAAATAAGATAAGTTTCCCAAATCACTTATCTTAAACTCCTTCTCTATTTGCCTTTTGAGTTCATTTATTCCTTGAGCATCTGTTCCTGTAACAATAATATCATCAACATAAATGCACATGTAAATGTATCCATTTTCACTTGCCTTCACTAGCAAGCTACTATCTGCCTTTGATGCTTGAAATCCACATTCATTCAAGAACTTGACAAGTCTATAATTCCAAGCTCTTGGGGCCTGCTTCAACCCATACAAAGCTCTTTTGAGCTTACACACATAATCTGATCCAATTGAATCCATAAAACCCTCTGGTTGCTCCATGTATACTTCATCTGCAATGTATCCATTTAGAAATGCATTTTTCACATCCAATTGTGATAATTTCCATCCCTTACAAGCAGCAATAGCAATCAATCTTCTAATTGTAGACATTTTAGCAACAGGACTAAAAGTTTCATCATAATCTACCCCATAAGTTTGGGAATAACCTTTGACCACAAGTCTAGCCTTGTATCTAGACACCTTACCATCTGCAAATCTTTTTGTTTTATATACCCACTTACATCCAATGACTTTCTGATTCTTTGGTCTTGGTACTAATTCCCAAGTTTCATTTTCAAGTAGAGCATCATACTCTTCCTGCATTGCCTTCTCCCAATTCTGTTTACCTTTGGCTTCTTCATAAGTGGTTGGATCTTCTTCTGTCTTCACAATGTAAGCATAATCTTTTGTTGTTAGAAAAGATGTATCATAACTATACCTTATAGGTTCTTTTCTTTCCCTTGTAGATCTTCTGATTTTTGCACTTCTCGAAGTTTCAGCCTCATTTGATTCTGGATCAAATCTTGGCCCTTCTTCTACATGATCCTGCAATCTACTTTTAGAGTCAACATCATCAATACTTTCTTCATACACTTTTACTTTTGCCTTTCCTTTCCTTTGTATCTCTTCAACACCTGCATAATCATTTGTTGATCCTGTATACCATGTATTTTGCTCATCAAATGTCACATCTTTGGTAACAAGAAATTTCTTTGTGGATGGACTCCACAACCTGTAACCCATCTGTCTATCATCATAACCAATGAACACATACTTTTCTGCCTTGGGTTCTAGCTTATGTCTTAATTGTGAAGGAACATAAGCATATGCAACACATCCAAATACTTTACAATGATCAAGAGTAGGTTTCTTACCCCACCATGCTTCATAAGGGGTTCCTCCATCCAAAGCTTTACAAGGTAACCTATTCACAAGGTATGTTGCAATGTTAATGGTTTCTGCCCATAAGTAATTTGGACAATTCTTTTCCTTCATCATGGCTCTTGCAAATTCTACAAGAGTCCTATTTCTCCTTTCTGCTACTCCATTCTGTTGAGGGGAGTACCTGCAAGTTACTTCTCTTTTTATACCTGCATTCCACAAATAATCATCAAACTCTTTAGAGAAATACTCTCCCCCTCCATCTGACCTTAACCTCTTAAGTTTTTGCCCTGTGATCCTTTCTGCATAGGCATGAAAATGTTTGAATGTCTTGAAAACTTCTGATTTATCCTTGATTACATACAAAGTAATCCATCTGGTTGCATCATCAACAAACAACACATAATATCTGGATCCATTTATGCTATAGTCCCTTGAGGGACCCCATACATCTGTATGAACCAATTCAAGCATATTTGAATGCTTGTACCCTGATTTGTTGTAGGAACCTTTATGTGCTTTACCTAATTGACAAGCTTCACACTTGTACACCATATGTTGCCCTTCAACATTCGGCAATCCAAGCACCACCTGATTCTTTGACATTTCCTTTATAGCTCTCTCATTGAAATGACCTAGCCTTTTATGCCATAGGTCTAATTCAGACACCTTTTGACTTCCATAAGTAAATAATGCATGTCCCACATTACCTTGGACTTTGAGAGTGAACAATCTTCCTTCTTTTTTTCCTGCAATTATGTTTCTATATCCCTGATTTGGATCTTGCACATAAACACCATCATTTGTGAATCTCACCTCATATCCTTTCTCCACAATTTGCCCTACACTTATCAAATTTTTAGGAATAGTAGGAACATAAAGTACCTTGCTCATAAGTGTACTTCCACTCTTTGTCTTCACTGATCCAATGCTCTCCACTTTATGTTTGGTATTGTCACCTGTTTGAACTGTATGTCCATTCACCTTTGCTTCCATATCAGTCATCAAGGATAGATTCCCACTCAAATGGTTACTACATCCTGAATCAATATAAAACACTCTTTGATCTTCTCCCATTGATTCATGAGTTGCATTCAAGATAAGAGTCATATCATCCTTCTGATCTGATGCATAACTATAATAATTGTTGTTGTAGGACTGAGATTGGAAGTTTCTTCCACCTCCTCTACCATATGATGTCCTACCAACTCTTCCTCTGAAGTTGCCTCTTTGGTTTCTGCCTCCTCTACCTCTTTGATTAAAATTATGATTATTGCTTCCACCATTTTGATTGTTATACCAACAATCATTTTCCAAATGATTAGTTCTACCACAAATCCAACAAGCTTTAGCATTATCTTTGTTCTTACCTCCTCTTCCTTTACCTCTGAAACTCATCTTTCCTTTTGTGAAGTTAGCTCGACTTGAAGTCCCTTCATCATCAGTCGATTGCTTTCCCTTGCCATTCTTTTTCTTGTCCTTGGAGTACATAGCTTGACTTGCACTTCTATCATTGTCTCCTTTAATGTCCTACTCAAAAGTTAGCATGTGTCCTAGCAATTGATTAAGATCAGGAGTAAAGTGATCAAGTGACAACTCTATGGACAATATGAAAGGCTTCCACTTCTCATCTCCTCTCAGACCTAGAAGTATTTGTCTTACCAACTTTTCCTCTCAATGTCTTCATCCACTGCTCCCAAGCTATCTGCAATATCCTTCATCCTTGCCACATAATCAGAAATTGATTGTGAGCTCTTCTTCTTGAAGGTTGTGAACTCAGCCCATAGTGAGGACTTTCTTGACTTGGTTGTATTTTGGAAATGCTCTTCCAAGGCATTCCAAACATCTGTTGCACTTTCCAATCCTCTAATGTGAGGTAAAAGATAATCATTCACAGCCATGTAAATGATACTCCTTGCTTGAGCATCCTTTCTCATCCAAGTCTTCAAATTTGCAAGCTCTTCCCTAGTTGGAATACTAGGATCTGCAAATTCAGGTTTTTCTTCATCTCCTGTAATGAATGCCATCAAATCTTTACTCATGAGGTGTGCCTCCATCCTCATGGACCAAGCTGGATAGTTTTCCCTATCTAGCTTATCAATCTGCAAGCTTTCTCCCATCCTTGACCTTCTGTATCTGTAATTACTATGATTTATGAGAATAAAATGTACCTTTGATATGAGCTTTGTCCTTCTTCATTCTTTTCAAACTCGTGCTTTGAACTTCTGCAGGTTATCTTCAATAATTTGTCCTTGTCCTCCTTTGATTTGGAAGAACTCCAATATCTGCACCAATCGAAACTTCAATTGTCTTTTCTTCTCTTGTATTACACCTTCAGCTCTGATACCACTGTTGGAGACCTCTTAATCTCCAAAGGTTTGATCTATACTGACTTAAGAACACTTCTATGTCAGTTATAAACCAAACTTTACACAAATATTATTCTTCTTTACCAAAACTTCCATCAACACTTCTCTGAGTGAAGAAATGTTTACTTCAGAAAGTCTGCTTCAGAAATCAACTTCATTACCTGCACAAAACTTCAAATTTCTTCAGGCAAATGATGCACAAGTATTTGCAATACCTTTGCGCAATCATACTAATCATTAATTCTCAAAACTAATCATCAGAAGTTTAATTTGATCCTTAAGATCAAAGGTATGTCATAACTGTCTTCCAGAGGTAGCGCCTTCGACATGATCAACTTCTTAAGTTGATTTCTCCCAATACAAAACCCGTTTTGCTAAATGCTTTTAGCCATAACTTCCTTATCTCCTAACTTAAATTTTAAGTGCTCACTCATCAAAAACTTTACAGTATACACTGAGATCTAAGCAAAACACTTAGACGGAAAAGTGCGCTACTCTCAGACTTCAGTTTTTTCATTATACATATGAATGTTCCTATTGATCATTCTCACAGTAGGAGAGGAATTAGATTATGAAACTCTAGACATAGCTTCATTAGCTTCTCAATTAGATGTGTACAAAAGGAATCTTGATCCACATGATCAGACAGAAAGCACTCAGAGAAAAACCCGTCGCTATTTTCTGGGAAAAAACTCTCTACACATCTCTAAGACATTTGTCATCTACAAATGACTCTACCATACATTTCTTATCATCATTAACTTATATATACATGATTTTAGACTCATCCCGCATCTATGAAATTGCTCCTTATCATCCTAAGGATTTAGCTATATTCAGTTTACAAGGATTTCCACTTATATGTACATATGTGTACAAGACATCATTCTGAAATCTCCTTCACTTTCTCAAGTATCTTCCTTCACTTCATTCTGACCATAATCCTTCTTCAAGATCTGTATAATCACCAATTTGTGATCGGTTTGTTCCAACAATTTCCACTATTCCTCACTCTTTCACTTGTTCCACTTCACTTACTCAATCTTCATGACCTCCTCTACACTTTCTTATCTCAAAGTACCCAAGTAAACTAGAATTTCCAAAAATTTTCTTTTACAGGAAATCGCGATTTTGTGTAGAGAATCGTGTTTTTGCATACTTTTGATTTTATGCCAATTTGAGTAGTCTCTTCTTCTTAATTCCCCTCAATACCCTTTAAGAACTTCCATTCAACAATCACTTGAAATGTTGCTCCAGAACCAACACTTTTTTCAGAAAATCGCAATTCTATGCAGAGAATCGTGTTTTCTAATTTTCTGGTATTTTGACCATTTTTTTTTTCACTTTTTCACAATCACTCTTGTCCACAACACCTCACTTCAACTTCCTAACAAGAAAAGAAATTTGTTTGATTGTTTTTGATGAATTTTATGAATTTGTTTGGTATTTTTGCCCTAAAAATAAAGGTGAACACTTTACTTAGGGTTTCTGGTTTTGGTGATCCATTGATCCCATGTTTCTTGATTGGTTATGAGTTTCTATGTCCTTAGCTATCACTAAAATGCAAAAGAAAATTTCTCAAATGAAAATGTGTTATGGAAGGCAAACAATTTTTGCAAAGATAAACTCAACCACATCTTTCTTTTCAAAATGCAGGACAACTCAAGATTGATGCTTAGCGTTGGTCAACAACTGAATCCTTTATACTTACCTCTAGCTACTTTAACTGTCCTTTCCTTAGTATCACCATGTTATCTTCCCAAGATCACCCATGGTGCCTAGTACTTGGGCAAAAAGAAATCTAGAAATGCAAGAATAGACTCAAGTTACCTCATCTTCAGCTTTCTTGGCTCAAATCTTCCATACACCTGCACCTTTACTTCAACAATATGATGAGCAACTATCAATTTACAAAGATTTCAGCACTTCCAATTCTACAAGATATCAATTGCTTTCTTTTTTTCCCCAAAGACAAACAATGACATCTACCTATTCATGTGCACATTTCTTGATTGATGAGTTTTACCTTTTTCTTGTGTTGGTTACCATCATCAACAGAAGATCCAGCAAAGGTCCAACTTCAATGAAGTTCTTGGAATTTTCCCCGGCAACGGCGCCAAAAAATGTTTGTTATTGACTTTGGAGTTGTTCTCTCCAATCATGAAGTACAAAAGAATCAACAAATCATCTTTATTTTGTCAATCCTGGGAATATCCATAAGACCACAGCCCCTTCTAGATGATAGATTCATAGAAATAAGAGATTGATGGCTGGAATTCTGAGAAAATGAAAATGAAGAGGAAATATCTAGGGTTTACCTTATCTAGAGCAAATCTTCATCATTTTCTATGATCTTTGTGTCTAATTCATGTTGTTTTCTCATCAGAATACAAATATGAAATCAGAATTGGAAAATATCACCTGTATCACAGAGACGAGACAATCGCGATTCTGTACCAGTAGACGATTTTCACATTTCTGCAACATTCTTCAATCCTTCTTCACTCAATACATCAGTAATCATCTCTCTTCATACATCTTACTCAGTATTACACAAATGAACTCACAAATCTCCATGATAAAGCAAGAAACAAGCTCTCACATCAAAGGAAACACACACAATAAGAGAAAACACGTTTTCAGCAGAAACTCTCTCTTCTCTATTGATAGCATGTACAAATGACTAACCAACCTCTCAAAAATAGAGAAAATTGACTTATATACATTTTCAAGTGTCCTCTTTCACACTTGAATTTTGGTCCTTTCCTCTATTATTCTAAAAATATGCTATCTAAGAGTTTCCAAAAATTCTAGAAAAAATACATAAGATTCTATCCTTCATAAGGAAGGCTCTTCCTTATTTTTACAACAATTGCATAAATATTTTTACAAATTTTTATCATTTTACAATATTTTTCCTTCAAAAAAGGTTTCCAAAAATGCATCTTCCAACAGGGTGGGAGGGTGGTCAAATGGGCAAAATGAGACCCAAAGATAAAACAATTGATGGAAAAAGCTTCTCCCAATAAGGACAAAGCAAGAGCACCAAAACTCAAGCACCACCACCACCAAAATGACCACAAAACTATCCATCAACACCTCCAGCTAGTGCTCTAATACCATGTAGAGAGTACACAGGTGGAAGCAAAATGAAAAGAAGACTATACTCACAAAAGAAAGAGTGTGAGACACTCAAAGTGAGTAGACCAAGAAATGGGTAAACTCACATGGATTAGAATTGAGCTTGCCATGAGCATGGAGTAGGCTCCTCAATCCTCTAACTAAGTACAAATTGAAAGAACTTGGAGAAGCTTGTAGGAGGTAGAAAAGTGTGTTTCGAAGCGAAGAAGTTTGGTCTAGCCAACTGGCACAAGACTAGAACTTGAGCTTATGGAGACTCAAATAGACCTTATAGGCATGCAATAAGTGCAAAGAAATTCACTATGTACTTTGGAGCATCGAGGAGAAGGAGTCGATACAAAACAGATAGGTTCGCACGTCGACTAGCTCAAAACACTTACTATCTTTGGAAGAGACAATGAACTTCAAATGCCCATAGCCACCATCATGATTACAATTAGAAACAATACTTTTATGGGAGTGATACAAATAGGGTTGAGTTTATATAATGCACAAAAGTATAAGGAATAAGCAAAATATGCTATAGGAATGAATCAAACACTTAACGGTGGTACCTCCTATTTTTCAGGGATATGCAAAGATTGAGAATTTACAATCTAGGAAAAGTGAAGATCTAGTGTGATCCACTTTTAGGTGATTGATTGCTTGATTGATTACAACTCAACCACCACAAATTCGTGGGATTTGGGCTCTCCTTATCTAATTTTACATGTGTAAACCTCAAGGCTTTTACAACGGTAAATGAACCATGAAAAATCTCTCAAAAAAATACAATAAATGAGCATAGGTAAAAGAACTCTCCAACGAATATTCTTTTGTCGTAATACAAACGATATTTTTTGATGTAGATAAAATCCACCTCAAGCATAGTGTAAGCTTGATGTTCCAAGAACTCCCCCTCAAGCTAAAGTATGCTTGAATCTTCATTCTCTGATAGGTTGAATACCGGCCATAGCTTTGAATCTACAAAGCTTTATTCCATCAAGTGCCTTTGTCATCATATCTGCTACTTGCTTTTGAGTAGGAACAAATGAAATGTCAATCTGCTTTGCCATGAGCTTCTCTATGATGAAGTGGTAATGAACCTCTATGTGTTTGGTTCTTGCATGGAAAATAGGGTTTTCCGCTAGATGCATGGAACTTACATTATCTCCAAATATGTGAGGTTTGGAACTTACAAGTCCCAAATTTGTATACGATGCTTTTAACCATATTTCTTCTTGAGTTTCTATGGTCAAACCTTTGTACTGTGCTTCAATTGAGGATAAAGCAATTGTAGGTTGCTTCTTGGAACTCCATGACACTAGCTTCCAACCTCCAAATACTAAGTAACCAGAAGTACTTCTTCTATCATCCTTAGCTCCTGCCCAATCTGCATCTGAATAGATTTTGATATCCAAATCTGAAGAGTATGGAGAGAATATACCTTCGTTGATTGTACCTTTGAGATACTTAAGTACTCTCTTAGCCGCATCCATGTGTGGTCTTCTCGGTGAGTGCATGAATCGACTAAGCACTCCCACACTATATGAGATGTCTGCCCTTGTATGAGTAGCATATATCAATCTACCTACCAAGGTGTGTACATATATGCACACATAAATGCATACATACCTACATACCTATGTATGTATGTACACATGTACTTACATACACACATACATACATGCATACATACATACATACATACATACATACATACATACATACATACATTCATACACACATGTGTGTGGTTCTATGTGTGTGTATGTGCATATGTATGTATGTATGTATGTATGCATGTGTGCTTGTATGTATGTGTTTGTATGTCTACATGTATGTATGTATGTATGTATGTATGTATGTATGTAGGTATGTATGTATGTATGTATGTATGTATGTATGTATGTATGTATGTATGTAAGTATGTATGTATGTATGTATGTATGTATGTATGTATGTATCTATCTATATATCTATCTATCTATCTATATATATATATATATATATATATATATATATATATATATATATATATATATATGTGTGTGTGTGTGTGTGTATGTATATATATATATATATGTGTGTGTGCATGTGTGTGTAAATATATATATATATATATATATACAAACATAGACACAAACACATATATATGTATGTATGTATATATATATATATATAAATAATTATATAATATACATACATATACATATATACACATACATATATGTATATACACACATTTACATATACATGCATCTACATACACATACAAAAGTACACACACACACACAAATAGGCACATACACATACACATACACATACACATACACATACACATACACATACACATACACATACACATACACATACACATACACATACACATACACATACACATACACATACACATACACATACACATACACATACACATACACATACACATACACATACACATACACATACACATACACATACACATACACATACACATACACATACACATACACATACACATACACATACACATACACATACACATACAAATAGACATACACATAGACATACACATACACATACACATACACATACACATACACATTGTAATAGGCCTCTTTCTAGTGAATAAATTCATTTTGAACTTTTTGAATTTTATTGTGGGGATAATGCTTAGAATCAATAATTAGGTCATTTTATGCATGTAGGAAAATTTTGGGTTTGAGAAGTTTCATATTCTCTCTCTAGAACTTATTTGCATCATGTTTTCTAGTCAAATTTTGAAGGTGAAGATGAAAGAATTAGGAAAAACTCTATATGAGAGAAAGGTAGAGCAAGTATAGGAGAATAAAAGTGCCTGAGTGAAATTTTTCTGAATCGTGTTTTAAGTACCTCGTTCAGGGTCCTACATTTAGTTCATTGTAAGAAAATGCCTTGATTTTACTCTCTCTCTAGAATTTTGAAATTTGCGGGGCTCAAAAGAGGGAGGTGGATTTGGACCTCAGACGTCTCAAACACTATTGTGCAGACCGCAAATTTGAATAAAAGTGTCACTCACAAGCTTAAGCTAATTCCTCACTGTTTTTGAGTTACATGGCTCTAAAAAGTGCTGTTCTCCAACACTTAAAAAAAACGAGGGCTTATCTAATTCTATTCGGGCCCGTGATTCTAGTGCTCACGTGTCACCATGTCTAAATATGGATATTTTCGGATATGTCTTTTTTGTGTTTTTCTCCTATTTTTGACAGGTATGCTAAAGAAAGAAAGCACACTACAATCCCATGGCTTTTTGCGAAAGTTTTGGAGAAACTCGACTTTATCTAAATTTGGTGGATCGAACACTTCTTTGGGGAGGGCCGCAATCAAACTCTGATATAGGGAGACCTGCACGTCAAAAGAGGGGACACATAGAAATCTGAGAATTACTTTGTGATTGAGAGTGATAGTAAGAGTGATAGTGAGAGTGTGATTGAGAGTGCAAGTGTGAATGTGATTGTGATAGCTCGGGGGTGGTCAGGAGGTAGAGGCTTTGTCAAGAAGCTATTGTCCAAAGCTATTGTAACCATTGATTCACATCTATAATATCAAAATTCTTCCTTCTCTGCGTCGTATTCGTTTCTACTCTTCCGCATCAAATTTTCTCTTACCTTGTGCAATCTCTACTGTTATTTTTGAGTGATCAAAAGATTGTGATTGGGGATAGATTGTGATTGAGGAAACACATACACATACACATACACATACACATACACATACACATACACATACACATACACATACACATACACATACACATACACATACACATACACATACACATACACATACACATACACATACACATACACATACACATACACATACACATACACATACACATACACATACACATACACTACACATACACATACACATACACATACACATACACATACACATACACATACACATACACATACACATACACATACACATACACATACACATACACATACACATACACATACACATACACATACACATACACATACACATACACATACACATACACATACACATACACATACACATACACATACACATACACATACACATACACATACACATACACATACACATACACATACACATACACATACACATACACATACACATACACATACACATACACATACACATACACATACACATACACATACACATACACATACACATACACATACACATACACATACACATACACATACACATACACATACACATACACATACACATACACATACACATACACATACACATACACATACACATACACATACACATACACATACACATACACATACACATACAC